>CM044448.1:55816343-55868593 GCA_024363595.1 Xenopus borealis
AGTAGCTCTTGGGTGAGTGAGGGATCAGTAGCTCCTGGGTGAGTGAGGGATAGAGGCAGTAGCTCTTGGTTGAGTGAGGGATCAGTAGCTCTTGGTTGAGTGAGGGATCAGTAGCTCTTGGTTGAGTGAGGGATAGAGGCCGTAGCTCTTGGGTGAGTGAGGGATAGAGGCCGTAGCTCTTGGGTGAGTGAGGGATAGAGGCCGTAGCTCCTGGGTGAGTGAGGGATCGAGGCCGTAGCTCCTGGGTGAGGGATCAAGTCAGTAGCTGAGTCCTAGGTGAGTGGGGGGGTCAAATTGTTCTTGCAATTGCGCAGATTCAGATTGGTAGCCATTGGATGAGTGTGGATTAAAATTATTAGCCTGTAGATGAGAAATGGTTCTGGTGAGAATCTCTCAGATGAGCAAAGAATCAGTTAAGCTGATTGTTAAAGTTACAGTAACACCAAAAATGAAACTATTTTAAAGTAATGAAAATACCATTTACTGTTGCCCTGCACTGGTAAAACAGCAGTTTATTTATATAAACAGTAGTAGTGTTCCTGAAGCAAACAGTTTTATTAGTGCAGGGCAAAACTGCTTTATATTTTTATTACTTCAAAACACTTTAGTTCTTTTGATGTTCCTGTTCCTTTGAGGTTCAGATTATCAGTCTTTGGGAATGATGCTGCAGATCAGCAGACTGTGTGAGAGTGAGTAGGTGCACAACCTCAGCTTGTACAGCAAGCAAGGAAGCCGTCTGAAATAGGGGTAAATAATCCTGCACAGAGTATGTGCTAGGGAGGGAACCCACAGATCGGAAACCCCTGATGAAGTATAAACTCTGTACAATTTACTGACTGCATATGCTAACAATATGTTTGGAGCAAGGTTGTAAAACGGAATGTCTAGCAGTTGTCAGCTCCCAGCATTCTCTACCCTCAGCAGCATTATTATGGATTGTGTTGAGATGTAGACTCCAGCAACATGTTGGCACCCTCTCTTTAAAGGGTAACACTGTTCTGTCTGTAAGATGTGATGGAGTGGAGTAGGGATAGCCAGACTGTAATACTCCGACTGTACACAACTCCTGACATCTATATATGTTCTTGCTAACCCTCTGCAGCAAGTCTTACAAACTATAGCCTTCTATATAATTCGCCATTCAGATACCATCATGCTCTGAAAGACTGTCTCAGTCAGTGGGATCCATTCCAAGGAGTTGTCCTTGAATTAAATGTAGAACACTTCAGGTCTCCTTGAGTTATTGTGTGCAACCTTTTTTCTTTTTATATTATAGTTTTCATGACTGTCTGTTCTGTTTTTTTTTATATATACATTATTTATGTAAGGACAGGCAATGGGCCTCACTGTAGCATTTTCGAGACCACATCTTCCAGAATTATCTGCCTGCATGGCTATTCAAGGGGCACTGGGGGCTACACATGTGCTAGAGTCCCACAAGTATATCATGTATATGGCAGCATACTTTATCCTGTGAAATTAAACAGTATTGGATAGCTATTAAGTAACTGCTACCTCCTTTGACAGCCAAAGGCTAATGCTGAAGTTGTAGCTCAGCGTAACCCAGTGATTTAGTGGTTGTTTTTCCATGTGTTTGTGTTATTTGAGTATTGGAAAATAAAATTTCATTGTTGGAAGCCAAAGGTTTACTAAGAGTTGTTTGAGTAAATCATAATCTTGATTCTGAGCTCATTAAAAGTGATTCATCATAAGCTCGTTAAAGGTTTGTATTATTTGAAGTATTCCGATCTTCATCATGAAGCAGTAACAAGAATGCTTTTGCAAAACCTCTGTTCTCGCTGATTATGTAGCTTTTTTTTAATTTTTTTATTTAAGTTTATTTGTGTTCCAGTTCAAAGCTTTTCTTATTGTGCACTCACTGCTTAATATTTCTAAATCTAGTAAAATATATTAATACAGAAGTGATGAGCCCAGCCACTACCAGGACCAGTTTTATGATTTCCCTGTTTGTGTGGGTTTCCACCTCCCACACTCCAAAAACATACAGGCAGATTAAAGGAACAGTAACACCAAAAAAAATCAAAGTTTTTTTAAAGTAATGTAGTGTTGGACTGCACTGGTAAAACAGGTGTGTTTGTTTCAGAATAGTTTACATTAACAAGTTACTGTGTTGCCATTTAAGATGGAAAAAGGAGAAAAAGAACTGGAAATACAGCAGATAAAAAAAGCTCTGTAGCATACAATGGGATTCTAAAGAACATATAATATTTAATGTGTATCCTGTGCTTGAATGGCTGCCTCCATGGCAGCACAGCAGCTTGTTTTTATAAACAATAGTAGTTTTTCTAAAGCAAATACACCAGTGCAGGTCAACGTTGTATTTTATTTTCAATCATTTTAAACACTTAAATATTTTGGTGTTATTGTTCCTTCAAGTGATTTCTGATAAAATAGTGTGTCTGACTTTGATAAGGACTTAGACTGTAAGCTCCACCGGGACAGGTGCCAATGTGATTGGAATATAATCTCTGTAAATCTTGCCAGAATTTGTTGATACTATATAAAGAAAGATTATTAATTATTACATTATTAGTATTCTATTTTTATTACTTTAAAACAATTTAATTGTTTTGATGTTACTGGTCCTTTAAGGCAATGTCAGCAATCCTTGATGAAGGATCAGTGATAAGAGCAAACAAGACAACCAAACCAGGGCTGTGGAGTTGGTACAAAAATCATTAGATTCATTGATGGTACCTCCAACTCCTCTGTTGATCCGATTGATTACTATAGCTAGAATTGCTTCTGCCATTATCTCGTTTATAGAAGGTCTTAGGGCAGAACCACACGGACGATTCAAGTCCGTTTTCGGCGGATGCGACAGGAGCAAGGTAAGGTAATAGGAAGTCGGATGGTGTCTCAGGGTTGATTCGATACAACTGTCGGATGAAAATGCCGCAAGCTGTGTCTTCATCCAACAGTCATGACGCGTCAGATCAACCCTGCGACACCATCCGACTTTTCTATGGACGTGAATCATCCGTGTAGTTCTGCCCTTAAATCTGATTTGATTCTTTTTAGTGCTTGTATTTAAAGTTCTTAGGAGTTGCAGTCAGTTTTGTATTTGGCAACTGTGAACTTCTGAAAATGAAACAAGAGGAAAGCTGAAGGTTTCGTGTTTAAAAAGAACATAACTGGGCTACATCAGTTTGTGCAATGGGATATTGATTTGAAAAAGCTGAAATTGCATTCTGATCATGGCCATGAAGGCTTAAATTGTAACCGCCTCTACTTCTAATCATTTTTATAGATAAATGTGCCTTACTGCTTGGTTGGCTGTGCATCTATATTCTCATGTTTTAATTAAAACTTAAGACCATGATTTGCATGCACAGAACATGATCCAAAGGTTCTGGTGGTCCCACACTCCTTAATATATGGTATCTCAAACAGAGAAGTGGCACCGCCAGGCCACAATTTTTCAAATCAGCAAGCAATTAAACTCCGGAGAACCAAATGTAGTATATCTTGTCTTTATTTCCACAACATGTTTCGGAGGAATACCTCCTTCATCAGGTGCTTGTTAAAAAGGGTTTGTAACACTTGCTATTTAAGTTATATTAAGTTATCATATTGTAACTGTGTACCTGTTTTTGCTTTGTAAATTAGGATTGGCTAATTATAAGCAACTTTTCAATTGGCCTTCATTTTTTCTTTTTTATAGTTTTTGAATTATTTGCCGACTTCTGACTTACCAACATTCAAATGGGGGCGACTGTCCCCAATATCTGAAAAACAAAAGCTATGTAAGGCTACAAATGTATTATTTTGCTACTTTTTATTACTCATGTTTCTATTCAGACCCTGTTCACATTTCAGTCTCTTATTCAAATGAATGCATGGTTGCTTGGGTAATTTGGTGCCTAGCAACTGGAACTGAGAACAGGAGAGCTGCTGAATAACAAAAATAAGCAACTCAAAAAACCACAAACAATAAATAGTGCAAAACAATTGCAAGTCATTTCAGAATATAAGGCTTTACATCATACTCTGAGTTCATTCAAAGGTGAACAACCCCTTTAAATGTTTTTGAGTAGCATAAAAGTGTTCTAGAATAATGAAAATAAAATGTAATGTTGCACTACACCACTTCGGAAGCATTACTACAGTTTATATAAACAAGCTACTGTATGGCCATGGGGGCAGCCATTTAAAGCTGAAAAAGGAGAAAAGGCACAGGATACACAGCAGATAACAGATAAGCTCTGTAGTATACAATGAGATTATTCAGAATGTATCTGTTATCCGCTTTGTATCCTGGGCTTCAATGGCTACACAGCATCTTATTTATATAAACTATATTTGTGTTTCTGAAGCAAACACATCAGTTTTACCAGTCCAACTGTATATTATACTGGCATTCATTTAAAACACTTTCATTTTTAGATTTAACTGCTCCTTTGAAATGGTCAGAAGTATTGCCTTAATCCCACTTAAAGGAGAATCCAACCTGTACTGAAAAAAACCTTCCAACGCTCCCTTGTGTAGACTCTCTTGAGCAGATGCCCCTAATTTTTTCTTACCCCTCCTGCTGATTCGGGTCACGAGTTCAGGGCAGCCATCTTCTTTCGTCTGTCTTTTTTTGCAAGTTTCAGCACGGAGGAGATTTCCAGACCCGAAACACTACACATGCAGCCATGCACCCAAAGTCATGAAGATTTCCGAAATAAAATTCAGAAATTTTCGTGACTTTCGGCACATGCGCAGTGACTGTTTGTAACCTTCTAAAGCAGCTCTGGGCCCCCAACTGTTCTAAACTGATACATTTCTTATCTTTGTCCCTGCTGAGCAGAATCTCTGGGTTTCATTACAGGCAGCTGTTAGAATTGATACAATAGTTGCTAATACTCTAGAGATGTTGCTGTGAAATGTATCAATTAAATGTTGCCCAATTGTATCAGTTTAGAGTCTGCACCTGAATTACTGAGCTGCCAGACTCAAACACCAGACACCAACATTCAACTTAAAAATTTTGGAAAAATAGTAAAAGACAAATAATGGAAAGTAATTGAAAAAAGTCTTTATTTTTGGGGAACAATTTGAAAACAACTGAACAGAAAAAAGTGTTTGGAAGGTGAACAACCCCTTTAAGGTCCGTTTACATGCATCCCATACCTTCCTGGTACCAAATCTGTGGCCCTCCAGCTGTACTTTCTAGGGGCAAAATACCAGTGCATGTTCACCTTAGGTTAGTATAAGTTCTAGAAGAAGAGGGCTGAGGTAGAGAAACACAGCATGTGGCTCGTGGGATCAGTGGTCTGAGCTAGAGTCCTGCAGCGGGTCGGGTACCCGCGGGTTACCCGCAAAATCCCGCGGTACCCTGCGGACTGCTTGTAGAATTTCTGGGTGCGGGTACAGAAGCGGGCCGGTGATTCTGCAGGTTGGCGGGTTGAGGGTCGGGTCGCGGATCCTCGCTATAGCGAGTTTTACTCCTTTTTCTGAGCATTTCTAATAATGATGATGTCACTTCCGGTTTACAATGACAGTACTTCCTGTTTTACTCCTTTTTTCCCTGATCGTGGCTATTTCCGATGATGTCACTTCCGGTTTACAATGACAGCACTTCCTGATTCTTGATGGTCAGCGGGTCGCGGGTCCGGGTTGCGGGTAGCTAGTCGCGGGTACGGTTCGGGTCGCGGTCCAAGTGGATAAGATTGCGGGTCCGGGTTGCGGTTTGCGGGTACGGGTCGGGTGCGGGTCGCAAAAAATGGACCCGCGCAGGACTCTAGTCTGAGCATTAGGCCACCTGTGTGTATTGCCAAAATTTACAGGATCTCATGGGCTGATCTGTCCTATATCACACAAGTCACCCTGTTTGTAGGTGTTTTATTCTTCCTAAAACTGCTTAGCTCAGGCTGATTTAAAATAATTATGTTTGTAAAGAAACCTATATTCAATTTTTTTATCCCAGATCGCTTTTAATGTTTCATTTTACTGCAAGGCGTAATGTTTTTAGCTGTCAAGTTAAAAAACAAAGTTTATTATTACTCCTGCTTTACTGTTGTGTTGCACAATGTGATAATCAGATTTCATTTCATATTATTAAGGCAAATGGGAAATATGCCTGTATGTAAGCATACAAATCTAAAAGGCCTATCTACAGTTGTGCTCATAAGTTTACATACCCTGGCAGAATTTATGATTTCTTAACCATTTTTAAGAGAATATGAATGATAACACAAACACTTTTCTTTCACTCATGGTTAGTGGTTGCCTGAAGCCATTTATTGTCAAACAACTGTGTTTACTCTTTTTAAATCATAATCACTACATTAACTACCCAAATGACCCTGATCAAAAGTTTACATACCCTGGTCATTTGGCCTGATAACATGCACACAACTTGACACAAAAGGGTTAAAATGGCTATTAAAGGTAACCATCTTCACCTGTGATCTGTTTGCTTGTAATTAGTGGGTGTGTATAAAAGGTCAATGACTTTCTGGACTCCTGGCAGACCCTTGCATCTTTCATCCAGTGCTGAACTGATGTTTTTTGGATTCTAAGTCATGGGGAAAGCAAAAGAATTGACAAAGGATCTGAGGGAAAAGGTAGTTGAACTCTGTATAAAAGGAAAGGGATATAAGAAAATATCAAAGAAATTGAGAATGCCAATCAGCAGTGTTCAAACTCTAGTTTTGATTTGGTTTAGTTTCAAAAGAACCCCTCATTTTCCACTACTTCATTAAAGTTTCAGCCACAACTTCCAGAAAAATAGTTCGGGATGCAAGGAAAATCCCACAAATAACTTCTGGTGAAATACAGGATTCTCTGAAAAAATGTGGTGTGGCTGTTTCAAGATGCACAATAAGGAGGCACTTGAAGAAAAATGGGCTGCATGGCCGAGTTGCCACAAGAAAGCCATTATTATGCAAATGCCACAAAGTATCCTGCTTACAATATGCCAAACAGCACAGAGACAAGCCTCAAACCTTCTGGCACAAAGGCATTTGGAGTGATGAGACTAAAATGTAACTTTTTGGCCCCAACTATGAATGCTACATTTGGAAAGGAGTCAACAAGGCCTATGATGAAACATGTGAAACTGTGAAACATGGTGGTGGATCACTGATGTTTTAGGGATGTGTGAGCTACAAAGGCACATGAAATGTGGTTAGAATTGATGGCAAAATGAGTGCAGTAAGTTATCAAAAAATACTGGAGGAAAATTTGCACTCATCAACCCAGCAGCTGCGCATGGGACTTACTTGGATATTCCAACATGACTATGATCCAAAACACAAGGCCAAGTCGACCTGTCATTGGCTAAAGCAAAATAAAGTGAAGGTTCTGGAGTGGCCGTCTCAGTCTCCTGACCTCAATATCATTGAGCCACTTTGGGGAGACCTCAAACCTGTATGTTTATATTTCATTTCACATTTGTATTTTTGTAATTTGTTTTCTTTCTCTCCTCTTGTGTAATGGTGTTATAATGGTGTTATAGCCTTCTTGTAAAACAGGGTAGTGCAACTGGCAACCCTCTTAAATGTTTTTATGACCCTCAGTCTTTACACAGGCTCCAATAACTTCTTTTTATCACATCACAAATTTAACATAGGTTCATATCAGCCTTGAACATATATATATCCGATTATTAGCCCACAACATGAACTAAAGGTGGCCATACACTGATAGATCTGCTCATTTGGCGAACGCTTCCCAGTATGCACAGATTGAAGTGCGCGATATTCGGCCGGATATCGAGAATTATGCTCGAAATTTGGCCGACCCCTGTCATGTTTAGCAGGGTATGACTTTAGATACGTTTTTAAATTTTATATCAACTTAGCAATTTTAGCTTCAGATCTAGTATATGGCTAAATCTAAAAAGTCTTTACACCCTCACTATATAAATTATTGCTACACTGTGAAGGAACAGCATAACAAACACCTTTAATATAAGGTATTGCTAAGACAAATCATGGCATTACATTACTGAATCTCACACCGAGAAACAAATTGATTGTATAATCCACTTGTGTTTCTGCTCTCTCATAATGTGGATGCAAAGTGCTTTATTGTAATTTAGGCCAAACCTGTGCATGCACTGTATATGGGTCTTCCAAATAAAAGAATATCTTAAGGTGACTTGCTCATTTTGATGAAGTTTTATTTTGTTTTCATTCGGGATGCACTGGATCCACTATGTGGGATTCGGCCAAATCCTTCGTGAAAGATTCAACCGAATACTAATTTGCATTTGTGAATTATGGGCTTGAAAGGAAAAACAATTTACATTTTTCCACTTCCTTAATTTGTGATGAAAAGTCACGTGGCTTTCCCTCCCTGCCCCGTTATTTACATATACAAATTTGGATTTGTTTGGCCAGATACAAGGATTCGGACGAATCCTGGATTCGGTGTATCCCTATTTTTCATCCTTATGCAAGTGTATTCTGCTATTCCAGTGACTCCCTCAACCTCACTCCTAGTATTTTGTACCCACTTCTCCTTTTACAATGCATGCAGTATTCTTTATCTCTTGTATCCGCTGTCTTGTATCTGTCTTGTTTTTGTATGTATGACGGTGGTACATGTATATAGTTTATATTAGTGGTGCATATCTATATCGTTACAAAATCAACATTAGATTAGCTTTTTGCAGGGGTCACCTGTAAGATACCCCAATATATGAATACATGGCCATTCAATTGAATTACACAAACATATTTATCCAATACCCAAGGCTTTTTACCCTCCTCCAAAAAAAAAAAGAAAACAGTGGGGGTCAGAATGCTTTGGATATTTTGTAATACAATATTTTCTATAATTCCATTCAGTGCCCTCACCTTATTTATGTATTTTGTAGGTAATCTGTATGTTTGATCTTTACATATTCTGTACAGTGTACAGAGGAAAATGTTAATACAGTTAGGGCACCTGTTATCCAGAATGCTCATAATTCTGCTTAACGGATCTTTCCGTAATTTGGATCTTCATAAATTAAAGGAGAATTCAACCCCTCTGTGAAAAAATCCCCCCCCTCCCCCGTGTGGGCCTGGAAAGATTTTAAGTTGTCCTTTGCTAATATAAGATCCACAATAAAGATTTGAAGAGCAGAGGAGCCATATCATCGGTGAGAGTGCAAGTAAAGCTTAAAGGAACAGTAACACAAAAAATGTAAGGGTTTTAAAGTAATGAAAATATCATGTAGTGTTGCCCTGCACTGGTAAAACTGATGTTTGCTTCAGAAACACTACTATAGTTCATATAAACAAGCTGCTGTAGAGCAATGGCGGAAATTGAAAAACGGCTATATGGCACAGGATAAGTAATGGATAACAGATAGCAGATAAGCTCTGTAGAACATAATGTTATCTGCTGTGTAACTTGCGCTTTTTCTCCTTTGAATGGCTGCCCCCATTGCTACACAGCAGCTTATTTATATAAACAGTAGAAGCGTTTCTTAAGGAAACACATCAGTTTTACCAGTGCAGGGCAACACTACATTATATTGTCATTACTTTAAAACACTTTTATTTTTTGATGTTACTGTTCCTTTAATGTAAACTGAAGGGAGAGACCATAATGAACCCAAGTATCTAGTTAGAAGTAGACTTTAGTAGTCTTGGCAGGACAGTATGAAATGGTATTGGTATGATGGTAGAAGTTAACAGGCAAGTTTTTTATTTTATTGGTATATTCAGATATTGATCTGCATGGTTGATCATCGTATTGAAGGAATACTACATTGGGTTGTGTATGTAGTTGTCTTTGGACAGTCCAATGATTGCATCAATCAGTTTGTGCTTCATGGAGTTGCATGGGAAGATTAGATTTCAAGTTCAGTGGATGATCTCTGTTTCCTGACATGACTGATGGATAATTCATTAGTACATAAAGTTGCACACAAAACAACAGATAACTAGATGGCAATTGTCCACTGGGTGCTGCTCTAAACAACAGTAGTTCATGGAAGAGATTATGAGCCTGCTCTATATCACAAAGTGTTCAGCAGCTAAATGCGCTAAGACAATGTTGAGAAATAAAGCCTTACTAAAGAAGTAGCTAGAAATGTTGTACCTTATGTTTTGCGCTTATTTCAAGGCAACCACAGCCCTTTAGAATGGAAGTTCTGTGCCCCCAAAGATGCCCCAGTAGCTCCCCATCTTCTTTTCTGCTGATTCACTGATTCACATGCTCTGTGCTGCTGTCACTTACTGAGCTTAGGGACCCACTCACAATATACAGTACACATAGAATAGAAATGTCACAGTATAAGGCTGATTAGTCATTAATACAGATAATTACTACATGGCAGCACAGAAACCAGTGCAACTAGCATCAGAATTTAATAATCACCCTTGTAGCATCATCTTATATTACAGGCCAATCTAATTTTCTGCTTGATAATTTGCATCAACCCCTAAGCTTAGATTCTCAACAGCTGCTCAGAGCCCACTGAGCATGTGAGTGTCACAGACACTTTCCAAGATGGTGACCCCCTGTGACAAGTTTGAAGTCCTGGATCATTGCTGCTATTGACAAGCTGAAATTTTAGGCTGGTGCAATAATCTCAGTATATAAAATATGGCATTTTTAGCCACATTAACTTTAGGCTTTAGTTCTCCTTTAAAGCTGCCTAATATGCAAAGCTACTACAAGTATGGGACCTGTTATCCAGAATGCACTAGAAAATCATATAAATATTAAACAAACCCAATAGGCTGGTTTTGCATGCAATAAGGATTAATTATATCTTGTTTGGAATCAAGTACAAGATAGTGTTTTATTATTACAGAGATAAAAGACATTTTTAAAAATGTGAATTATTTGGGTAAAATGAGGTCTATGGGAGACAGCCTTTCTGTAATTCAGAGCTTTCCCAATAACTGATCCCATGCCTGTACTGGATAATCAAAGGTGCAGAAGGTGTTTGTGTGCAGTTGATTATCCTGTCCATAATAATCCTAGCAATGGGCAACTAGAGGGTAAACGTGAAGCTGTTGTTGGAATGATGGGAGTTGTAGTTGATCATCTCGAGAGCTGTCACCGCTCTGTGCTGGTCTGTGTATTTTTGTCACTTGCTATGTGGCATAAGATGAACACAGCATGCCCACGGATTGTACAAGTCAATAGTGAGTCACTCTCTCCTAAGAAAGCCCGTTTAATGTGTAGCTGAATAATACTGTTTTTTTAGGCCTCCTGCAAACGTTTGTGGATAGCTGAGCTCCTGATCGACAGCCTGTCTGTTAAAGGTTCCCCAACCAGTAATTTCCCTGCCTGTTAATGTAGCTCCCATACACTAAAACACATGTTAATTTCCTTATGGTTGGAGGCTGATCAAAGGGCTTATTTTTGTTGATTTGCTCCCTGGTTTGTAAGAAGTTATTGTGGGAATTCAGGGGTCACAGCTTGGGCTACCCTGAACTAAAGTTGCTTACTATATCCGTTCTTCCTATTCTTATGTATAACTGCTTCTCTCCTGTATTCTGGGCCTGAAAACTCACCCTTATTCGCACCCCCTCTGGTTGCTCCTCATCTTGGGTTGTTGGTCTGCGGTGCTAGGATAGTCCGAGCCACTGCATAGCCTGTTCAAATTAGGGAGCTGAAAAAAGTGGCCTGCAGTCAGAAAACAATATAGCCAGCTGCTTTGTCACTATACCCTAAAATAGTGTCACTTTCTAAAATTTCTTCCATAATAGTAATTGACCTGAACCATTTACTACACTATCATTATATTTCTGCTACTCACATGGTAGAAACAGTGTTGATTAATTCTGCCTGTGTAAGCCTGTATTCTTTAATTACATGAACTGTACCTCACATATGTGCTGTTTGCAGATATAAATGCACTGATGATGTCAGAGGTAAAATGGCCCCTGGGTGAAAGCTATTTGTTTTAGGGAAATGTAATGATGATGGCAAGAAGAGGGTATGTATGCAGTACAAATAATGCCAATTGGGTGGGGAGATATGCCCAACCTATATACATGGTAGGAAAATGTAGGCTTTACATGTCCTTTAATATGCCTGAGAGCACATTCATTACAAATGTGGATAATGCTTTCTTGCACCAGTTGGGAGAGAGGGACTTACTCATTACCCTCTCCTTCCACAGTAATTCTACAGATTCCAGAGGAGAAGACCTGGATGGGTTGGGGTGTTGTATAGAGAATGTAGGCCCTGTTGTACAATAACTCATAGAACTTCAAGGTGAGTTCCAGAAAGCTCATAATTGTAATAGGTGGTACTTTTTTTTTTATAGCTGGTGCATTTATTTGTCTTTTGAAACTTGGGTTTAGTGGGGGAGGTGTAAGCCAAAACAAGAGTTTTATTTTTGAAGGGGCAGGTACTGGTGGTTGTTCATTTCTGATCTCTAAAATTGGTACAGTTAATGAACCCATCATTAAAAAACCCTATACCCCCATAGACCCCCCCCCCAGCATAGCTCTTACCCCAGGAAAATGCCCCTAACTTTTTACTCTCCCCTCGTGGCAGTTTCATGCATCAGAGTTTGACGGCCATCTTCTTCTCTTGGTCTATTGAACGGCGTTACAGCGCATGCGCAGTTGGAGCAATTTTACAGTTCCAGACAACTGCCCATGCTTACTAGCATCAGTATTTAGAGGCCACCAGTAAGGTACTCAATCTGTGTAATAAAAAAAAGTGCAGTTTAAAACTAAACCCCTGTGTTTATTGTTATTAGAATATATAAAAAAAATCCAGTTTGGTTCTTCAATAAACAGTAATTGTGTGACAATGTATCTGTGGTACAAAAGCATTGCTATTCCACATCTTGTGCTTCCAGCCTGGCAAACTGAAGCATTTCTTCTTGTGGCCTCTTTTCATGTCATGTCTCGCTCAGAAGAGAACTGCCCTCTGACTGGGAGAGTGAAGCTCAAGCTAAAATTGCTTCTGGCGTTTTTTCTAGGAAACATTTAAAGAGAAAACTGTTGAAATCTCTTTGGTTCTAAGAGGAAGCCTAAATGAACTGAAAGCCTTTGCTCAGTACCCTTTAAAGAGAAGTTTGCCAGCAGACTTAAAAGCATTATCCGGAAGCTGTAACTTCTACTGTGTTCAACAGCAAATAGTCTCTGTTAAAAGAAGGTCATCTAAAGACTCTTTGGATTCTTTCATTCTCAGAATAGAATTCCCTTTGTAAAGTCACCAATTTGCCTTCCTATAGTTTGTCTGGGCCCAGAGGTATTCTGTTCTGGTTCTCACCCTACAGCATTTGTATAGTGCCACTAATCAGGAATGTTAGTAAGAACAATACATGGCAACATGCGCAACTTACTTGATAAAAAGTTCTTCTTGGGTTGAGCACTGTAATGGTTAAGCTGAACTCAGGAGATGATGTTAGGAGACAACATAATGTTTCCCCAGCAGATTGAAAAGCTAGAGCAGAGTTTCTATGAAATCCAACTATCTCTCTTTGCTGGCTGCTAGACTAAAGGGTATATTTCATAATCTGAGTTCAGTAGAACTGAGCATGCTCAGTAGCCAACAGCCAAATTAAATTCCTGTGGGAGAGAGCCAAGTGGTTTAGAGGAGGAGAAGGAATCCTAAGTGATTAAGTGGATTTTGTAGCCTTACTATTAACTTTTCAACAACTGCAGTGTTGGGTATTCAAAGATTTCAAAGAGGCTGTTCGCTACATTTTTGTGGGGGGCTTTACATGTCCTTTAAATACAATCCAAAATGAACTAAAGTATTATTCTTAAAAACAGAATTGCTTTGGCCATATCCTCCTTTCATAGAAGCTCTTAAATCTGATTTGATTATTTTCAGTCAGTACATTTTTTGGTGACTCTGACTTGTTTCTGACTCCACAGCTCTGGTGCTCTACCACCAGTCATCCCACCACCCTCTTCAATGTAGAACTTGGGTGCCAAGGTCCCACTGGAAAACCATAGACCGCAGGCCCACTTTACAAACTTTTTTCTTATTACTTTCTTAATTATTTTATCATGTTTCCTTTTATAATAATAATAATAATAAAGGTATGGGATCCGTTATCCGGAACCACATTATCCAGAAAGCTCCTAATTATGGGAAAGCCATCTCCCATAGACTCCATTTTAATCATATGATTTGCAATTTTTAAATTGATTTACTTTTCTCTGTATTAATCAAAAAGAATCTTGATACCTGATGCCAACTAAGATAATTAATCCCTCCAGAACACCCTGAGTATTCTGGATAATGGGTCCCATACCTGTATCATCTATCCTTCCCTCCATTTCTCTATTGGTATGTGGGGGGGATTAGGTTGACACGTGGGCCCACCTTTATTTTCCTTGCTAAACCTGTGGGCCAATCCAACTCTGACCCTATTGACATTGCCATTGCCGTAGCATGTCTTTGAGAATATGTAATATGTAGGGGTTGTATCTGGTAAAGCACCTTGGACAATGATTAGACCTTCCACAACCCAAGCAGTTCCCATTATAACCAGCCACAGTCAAATGGTTTCCTGGTATTGAATCCATCAGTTCCAGCTGCCACCATGTAACTGCTCCTGAGCATGGCACATTTGCCAGATATCCTCATGTAAACTCATGTCAACCAGTCTCATTATATTACTGAAGATTCCCTTTTCCTGATGGTAGGTGCCTGTGGGCAAGGAAAGTGTAAAATAGAATAAGGCTGGAAATGTTGTATTTGGCATACTAAACATAAACATGAACTTACTGCACCACAAGCCTAATAAAACAAATAATTTATGCTTTCAAAGTTGGCACAGGGGGCTGTCATCTTGTAACTTTGTTAAACATCTTTGCAAAACCAAGACTCCGCACATGCTCAGTGTGGTCTGGGCTTCAGTTGGGAGTTTAAGCTTAGAGATAATGATCAAAACAGCAGAAGTCAAAGAATATCTGTCAAAGAAGCTGATACAACAAGACTGATTAATAATCAGAATGAACAGACTGTACTGGGTCTGTGGATACAAATCTCTAAACAGTCTCTGGCTGCTCTGCAGGAAAACAAACAAAGCTGCTTGAGTTCTGAGAAATAAGGTGGGCCATTTGAAACTGACCGTTTCCCTGCAGAGCAGTTAGAGACCGTCTGTAGTTTCCTATCTGCAGCGGTCAGAGCAAGTAAAACGAATGGGAATTTCACTGCATACAGTCAGGTTTATTATAAAAACAGTAGACCTTTTTTATTAAATTATATTGGAGATCGATTTCTTTTTCATTAAATAAAGTAAAAATTGGATTTTATTTTTTTGCGTTTACATCCCTTTTAATTAGGTTAAGTGCATTGAATTTGGAACAGGGCAGGTCTATCTGTCATCTTGCTTCTGCTACATTGTTTTAAGGGTCACAAGTAGTGATGGGCGAATTTATTCGCCAGGGGCGAATTCGCGGCGAATTCCCGCGATTCGCCGCTGGCGAATAAATTCGCGAATCACCAGCGAAATTTCGCTTGCCGAAAATTCGCCGAAAACGAGTCGCGCGTCAGTCGCGCGTCATTTTTGACGCGACGCGACGAAAACGACGCGACGCGCGTCAAAAACGACGCGACGCGCGACGAAAACGACGCGACGCGTCAAAGTTGACGCGACGCGCGTCAAAGTTGACGCGACGCGCGACAAAATCATCCCGCGACTCGTTTCGCGAATTTTTCGCCAATTCGCGAATTTCTCAAGAAATTCGCGAATTTTTCGGCGAAGCGAATCGCGGGAGATTCGCCCATCACTAGTCACAAGCAGCAGAGCAGAGACTGTTAACAGCTGTACATCCATCCTGTACATATACTTCTCAATTCCCAATTTCAAACTAATCACTAAGAATGTTTAATGACTGCACACGAATGAATCTTACTTTAAATAATGTTTTTTCTTGACAGGAATGGGATATCGGCAAACCCCTTACCCAGAAAGCTCTGAATTACAGGATAGTCTCACAAATTCACTAAAGCGCAAAGCGTATAATGTTAGCGTTAATTCGCCAGCGTGACATCATTTCGCAACTTCGCCAATTTACTAACAATGTCCCTGGTGAAAATTCGCTAGCGAGGTAGATATACTAGCGCAACTTTGCACCCTTATGCCAGGCGAAGTTGTGCACTGATAAAGGGACGTAACCATGCTAATTCACTAAGATGTCCATTTTTCTGAATGTTCGCTCTTGCGCTAGACTTTACTTTGCCAGGTCAGACCTGGCGAAGTTCAATACAATAGATAGGAGTTTGAAAGAAAAAAAAAAAACTTGAAATTCCCAAAAAAACATTGGCGTCTTTTACTTTTTTTAGGGTGATAGTCTGAAAAATAGAGTAATTTTTTTGGGGGTTACCGTCCTTCCCCCCCCCCCCTTACATTTCCTCTAACATATGGCAACTCAACCATACAGTGGGCACATGTTTAGGGCAATAGAACAACTTTATTTTGTGACCTGGGCTTGTGTAGTGTAATGTAGTGGCTGTAACATATACTTCTATTATATGTTTAACTTTGCACCGTATGCAAAATAGGCATTGCTAGCGTAAATGCGCTTTGCCTGGCAAAGTAACGGTTGTGCAACTTCACTACTTTTCACCTCCATAAGCTCAAATTTGCATTTTAGTGAATTAGCGGCAGGTTGGCAAAAATTTACCTAGCGAATTGTGGTGAAGCCGTCGCTAGTGCATTTTCACTGCTTAGTGAATTTGCCCCATAGACAATTCAGATTTTTTAAATTGATTTCCTTTTTCTCATCTAGTGACAGTACGGGTATGGGACCTATTATCCCGAATGCTTGGGACCTGTGGCTTTCTGGATAACAGATCTTTCTGTAATTTGGATCTCAATAACCTGTCTACTACAAAATCATGTAAACGTTAAATAGGCTGGTTTTGCTTTCAATAAGGATTAATTATATCCTAGTTTGGACCATGTACAAAATACTGTTTTATTATTACAAAGAAAAAGGAAATCATTTAACAAAAATTTGGATTATTTGGATAAAATGTAGTCTTTGGGAGACTTTTTTATTTTTTAGCTTTCTGAATAATGGTTTTTCCGATAAAATATGCCATAACTGAACGTTGTAATTTATACAACCTAATATACAATTCGCCCTCCTTCAAGGTAACAGTAACACCAAAAAATGGAGGCGTTTTAAAGGAATGAAAAGATAATGTAGTATTACCTTGCATTGGTAAAACTTGTAGTTTATCCAAACAAACCGCTGTGTAGCCATGGGGGCAGCCATTCAGGCAAAGAAGCCAGTAAGTGCTAAAGAATCCCATTATATACTACAGAGCTTGTCTGCCTTTTCTCGTATTTCAGCTGTGAATGGCTGCCCTCATGGTTACACAGCAGCTTGTTTATTTAAACTATAGTAGCGTTTCTGAAATTAACACACCAGTTTTACCAGTGCAGCAGTACATTATATTTTCACTACTTTAAAAGACTTTTGTTTTTTGGCGTTACTGTTCCTTTAAAACAATACTATTTGGTTTGTTTAATGCTTGAATTCATTTTAAGTAGACAGAAAGTACAGAAAGATCTGTCATCCAGAAAACCCCAGTTGCCAAGGATTCTGGATAACAGATCCCATACATGTACATAAGCATATAATATGAGTGACAGACTGGGGTTGTGCTCTTCCATACACAGGCAGCTTGTTTGCAGAGCCGCTGCTCTTTCTGCGCAGATTACTCACTCCTCACTATCCTCCCATAAAAACAGTCCGCAAAATCACCCTGGAAATAGCTGAGCCTTATTAATGGCAGCTAATAAAATGTACATTTTCTGCACGGCAGCCTGTGTGCATGATGTGTGTTTATCAGATGTGGCAGAGCAGATATTGTAGTGCGGGAGGTTGCCATGGTAAGCATTCCCCTTCCCTTATCATTAGAATTGAATAGCACATTTAATGGCAAGCTCAAATCGCTGCTTATTAATGCTCACATCTTGCAGCTAGCGGGTCATTTTATCTCTTGCAACCTCCGTTTTCTCTTTATAAAATTGTGCAAACATAAATCTAGAATCTCTAGCCTTATATGAACTGTGTTCTTTACCAGTACACAAGCAACCGTGTGCTATCCTACAGACGGGTTCACTTAGTAGCCACAGGTATCATTATAATGGCACTGTCGGTAATAAAAGAGCATTTTTCAGTTGGTGTGTGAATTATGTGCAAGGATGGGGGCAGCTCTCCTCCCAAGGCCCAATATGGTGTAATAATCAGTTGAGTCCAATTGACAGTTCACCTGTCCCCAGATCTGTCATGTTTTGAAGAAGAATTCTGACTGGGGGGGGTTGCGTTACTGTGTTTAACATAGTAATGCGATTTCCCTAGGCACCAATAGGAAAGCTGCATTCTTCTGTGAATATCAGGGAGCCCTCATGCTTAGCTAGATAAAGGAGACTACACTGAAATAACAGGAAGCAAAGGAACGTTTCATACACATCTGTAGTAATAGTAGTAGTAAACCAAGAGCTGGAAAATGCTGTTGCATCATAGAATGGTTGCTATTTGACCTATATCACAAAACATACTTACAGGATTATTTGGGTCCCTTTTGTAGCTAAAGATAGCCATACTGACATTCCACACCAGGTTGCCAGCTTACTTGCCAATGCATGGGCCCTTCTGACAGCTTGTGCACCAGTATATGGCTAACTGTGTGGTGTGCTCCTTTCCCTAGGCCCCCATTATGGTCTGATCATTGCCCTTTGGGACAAGCATGTGAATCATCCCAATCAATCCAGGTTGGCCAAATGAGTGGAACATATAATGTATTCCCAGCTTAAAACAGTGTTTTATGCTTCTGCTCAGTCCTCTTTTGGGCCATTTTGCATTATAACAAGGTACCAATATGTTAACTGATTGTATAGCTGTGACCCTGTTCTGTCCCTGCTTCCAAACTAGAATTTGAGGCCCACATGACTGAATGAATAAATGTCATTTTCTATCCAGCTGTTTAACTGTTCTCTTTCTGCGTCATTTGAAATCCTGGCAGGAAAGGAGGGCTTAAAGGAAAACTATACCCCCGAACAATGTAGGTCTCTATAAACAGATATTGCATAAAACAACTCATGTAAAACCCTGCTTCATGTAAATAAACCATTTTCATAATAATATACATTTTTAGTAGCATGTGCCATTGGGTAATCATAAATAGAAAATAGCCATTTCAAAAAATAAGTACAGCCTCCTGGGATCCTAGGATCCAACGGTGCACTCAAACATACCAAACAAACTATAAAGTTAGGTCACATGAGCCAATTAACAGACAGAGTTGTGTCTTTTGCTTCAACACTTCTTCCTGTTACAGTTAGAGTTGAAATATTTCTGGTCAGGTGATCTCTGAAGCAGCACACAGACCATCATGAAATGGTGGTTCAACGCAAGAGATGTAGAAGGGCAATATTTACTTAAATATATATATCAGGTAGGTAAGATTCTTTAATATGTCACTTGATTTGATATAAACTATCTGTTGCTCAAAAATTCATTTTCGGGGTATAGTTTTCCTTTAAGCACTGATATTACAAATTGTAACAACTTCTCCACAGCTTACAGACAGCATGCAGGAACGGCATAACCCACAATGCATTGCACTATGGTGTTCCTATCCTTCTTGAAATCACCTGTGGAGGGAATTGTGGGGTTTTGAGGATGCAGGCTAAGGACAGCTGGCTGCTGATACACAGTAACAGTAGTCAGCCAGCTCAGTAAAGTAGTCAGACAGATCAGTAGGAGAGCAGGGGGCTTGGCTTAGGGAACTGTTCCAAACCATTAAAAATCATGTAAAGTCTGCATATTTTTTAATTGATGTATATTGCAAAGTTGCTTGAATTTATGCTTACTTTTCAAAAAGATTAAGTTAGGTTTGTTTGGAGTTTCCCTTTAGGAGTAAATGAATTAACAAATTGCACACTGAACCATTTTAGTCCTCTTTTCCTTGCTTAAAACGTGGCTTCAGAATATCTGAAATCTCTTGGTTCCTGCATGAATTGCATCACTGCGCTCAAATGGGTGATTTTTTTTTCCACCAAGTTCTCGCCTAAAAACTGAAACTAGTGACTCTATTAATGATTTCCAGGAATAATGTGTGTGTTACAGCTAGAGCACTAGAGGTTGTCTATCCCTGTCTCCAGTCCTGTTTAGGAAATTTAGATATACTTTTTAGTTGCTGATTGGTGTTCTTCACAATAAGAGCAAGACATCGCAAGTACAAGTACTGTATTTGTGTTCTATGATTATGGTTAAAAAATCACTGGTGTGCATGAGCTGAAAAGGTGATGAACACATGGATCTGTGTCCCAGCAGAGATTTGCAGCCCCATACAGATGCAGGAATGCCTTGGCTACCATAACCTGCCTATAAAACATGGCTGAGTTCTTAATTCCCTCTTATCTGGAGCCTGTTGCAGGTACCACCAGGCCCTTGTAAATTGACAATATGTTACACTTCTGTCCCATATGTGCTTCTGTTCTCACACCAAAGCCTTGCATGCACACCTATAAATGGTTTCCTAGCTACACCAAATTATCCCAAAATTCCATACCTGAAGTGTTTTTGAACCTACACACAAATCAAAAGAGCCGTGAGTCCAGTACTTCAGTAAGAACTATATCTTAACAAAGAATTAGGCAAGAAATTCTACACATTAATTACTTGTCAGCAGGGAAAATCTGTGCCTATGAAGATGTTCCAGTAGATCCCCATCTTTTTTCGCAGTCCCTGTACAAGGCAGGTCAATAATTCAGAATTAGTGATGGGCAAATCTCCCCCGTTTCGCCGAAAAATTCGCGGAATTGGCGAAAAAATTTGCTAAGCGAAACGAGTCGCGTTTTTGAAAAAAGTCGCGTCGTTTTTGTCTCGTCGTTTTCGTCGCGTTGTTTTTTCAGGCGATTTTTTTTTTCGCCAAATTTTTTGGGCGAATTTTCACTGGTGTTTCGCGAATTTATTTGCCAGCGGCGAATCCCGGGAATTCGCCGGGAATTCGCCTCTGCCGAAGAAATTCGCCCATCACTATTCAGAATGTCTGTTCAGAAACCAGTAAGCCTAAATCAGAATGTAATAATTGACCTTGTAGCATAATACAAAGATGAGCCTGATTTTTCGGCTTGCTGATTTCCATCGACCCCTAAGCTTAATTTCTCTACATCAGCCCAAACATACTGAGCATGTGCAATGTGACTTACTCTTAAAAGATGGCCTAACAAGATTCACTATGGCAGACTGCAACCCACAACTTGAAAGGTATTCTATCTCTATGCAGTCTTGCTCATAGATATAGGTAAAGTATCTTCAGTGCTATTGCTAGTTATAGAACTGTATCAGGAGTGGATCATAATTATATTCTATTGGTATTCCGTTTGTCCAATCCAACACATTTGGTCTACATAGAGTAAATGCTAGTCTTCTAATATAGTAAATTAACTATTGTTGTGTATTTATTTATCCAATTAAATGCACACTTCAGAGATGTGATCCCCATTCATATAACACAGATATAAACCATGTGTTCTTTTCCTTTCTAGATATCCATGGATAAACGCAGGCTTTTGGCACTTTACCTAAATGACAGTGGCACGGGTGAAGAACAAGATATCTAGTTTCTGCTTTTTGCCAAATAAATGTAAGTGCATTATCGAAGGGCAAGTTCATGTTTAAATAAACTTACTTATGTAAGCTCTGACTGTGGTCAGAATTTGTAGTTTGTCCAAAATATTGGGGGGGAGGTGCTGTATTGTTTACAGTGTTGCTCAGTATGCTCACAATAAGTAGAACTTGTGTTAAGGAATGTAAGCTTCTTTAACTGTAAAAGAAAAATCAGTATTGACAATTTATTTTGTTTTTTTTCCCCCTAAATGCCCCTTCCTATAATAATAATACAGGGTTATGTTTCAACTTTGTGGCAATCTTTTTCTGCTGTTCTCCAGTTTAGTTTTTAGTACCTTCCAAACGCTTTTTATTTTTATTTTTCGTTCGTTTGTTTTCAGATTGTTACCTTAAACAAAAACTTTTTTCAAATGCTTTGCTTCTTTTGTTTTTTACCATTTTCCCAAAATGTACTTGAATGTTCCTCTAGTGTTTTAGTATAGCAACTTGGTGATCTAGGAGCATTCTGAACTGTTACAATCTGCTACATTAATTGATCTATTTGGTTGCTACATTCCTCAGAAATATCTGTGGAATATAAGCAAATATTGTATCTATTTTAACAGCTGCCTCTTATGAAACTCAGGGATTCTGCACAAAGGTAACAAACTTAGTAACACTTGGAGGAGTTTCATGACCATATAAAAACACAAGGCATGGAACTCCAAGGTAACTTCTAATATCCTCATATTTTGCAACTGGGGGTACTTTATTATAATACACAAGTTTCAGTGAGTCATGTGACAGAAATGACATCAGAACTCACTGTTTATAAGGATATCATTTACAAAATATTCACGGCTTTTGTGTATTCTAGTAGTTTACTGGCGTGTATTGTGTTGGTAAGTCAGTGTTTATTCTAGTGACATTGTCTCCACCTTAGTGCCTGAAGGCTACATCTATGTGTGTCTCTGTATAGCCAGTGTGTGCAGTTTCCTTTGTCCTATATATTTATTCATCTGGGAACCAATAAATGTGGTGATGCCACACAGTACCCCCTCTTTTTTTTTTTTTTAACAAAAGAATTTACAATAACAAGGAAAAGGAAAGAAAGAGAGAGAGGAGAGGAAGAGAAGGATATAGGAAGGACTCTGGTACAACCAAATAATATGCAGATCCAGCCAGTTTCCCCAAATGCCCTTCTAAGAACAACGCCCCCTTATTTCTGCGTAAATAGTGCCCATTCTTTCATGTTACTTCACTCTGGGCACCAAATGCAGCACCAGCATGTATACTGTACAAAAAAAATACACAATAGTGTGTCATAAGCTCCACTTATGTGACCTATTTTCCTCTGCATAATTTCTATAGCAATAAGCAGGTTATTTATAGAATGTTTTGTAAATGAAATAGGCAGTTTGATTCTAAACCTGCATGCATACAGCTTTCATCTGCCCGTTTGTACCCAAGCTTTTTACAGCATGATCTACATAAAAGTAGGGCTGTGTTTGGCAGGAGAAAACACATTTATAAATGGAGAATGCAGGCTTTTTAAAGCTGCGCTTTGGATTCACTTTCATCTATAAATGTCCGTTTGTATAAATAATCCTAGGTTATTCCTCAAGAAGAACATAATTTTTCTGCTTTTATACCATTTGTTGCATGAGAGGGAGGTGCTATTCAGTTTGGCCAGTGTTTTTAAACCTTCCAAGTGACTGCTTGAATCCATACCTCCCAGTTATCCCGTTTTTAGAGGGACAGTCCCTCTTTTGACAGCTCAACTCACAGTACTGTACTGCACTGAACAGCCAGAAAAAGAAACAAAGTGTCTAAATTCATTGGCATTTGACAGAGAGTCCAGAACTGCCAGTAGTTTCAGATAAGATACTTTGTAACAATTTTGAGATAAGCAAATAAATATTTGTAACAATATAAGATAACAGGTCCCTTGGGTTCACTAATAAAGACACAGGTCTTATTGGGCTCTTATGTCTCCAAGTCTTTTGTCATCCCATGCTTTCATCCTTTTATTGTATTCCCCATTCCTAGTGAGGGTTGCAGTAGAAGAATCTGATCCCACATAGGTTAAGGTGGCTTTTCTCTTGCTATGTACTGTAGTTCTTGCTGGGACATTCACTGGTCACCTTCTGGGGAAGTGGGGTTTAAATAGGACCCATAGGAGTCAACCGGGATCATCTTTGAGCTACTCGCTGCCTTTTCTCGTACTATAGGAGCAGCAACTGTACCTCCCCCCGCCCCCAGGCTTTCTTCAAAGCCCTTAACCTGCTGCAGTGCTTGTACCCAGCAAACCTCCTGAGAAATCCCATTTCAGCTGTTTGTGCAACTTCTGTCTTTCAGTCATTAAGTAATTGTTTTAATTATGTTTTAATGAGAAATGTGTTTGTTGATTAAACAAATATTCTGTTTGTTACTGTGATTTTAATTACTCCTTAGAGGGGGAGACACTGCCTGTGTTCCAGTTTGGGCCAATAAACCCATCTGATTTCTAAATTGTGTTCTGCCTGAAAGTATATTTATTATTTCGTTAATCAATGTTTTTTTTGTTTGTTGTTTTTTTTGGGGTTTTTTTTAATGAAGCATCAGCTTAAAGAGGAACTCCGCCTAAACCCTTTTATAATGAAAGAAATGTCTTTCTAAATTACTTTCCCATACACATTCTTTGGAAATGGCAGTGATTTTAAAGTTATTTGTATACATTATTGCAAAGGTTTATGCTTTTCTGTTCTCTGGTTTTGATTCTTGAAACACAGTCAGAATCGGTAGTACAGAGAATGTAACCAGCCAGACATATAATGCTAGCGAATAACTTTAAATCCACGTACTCTGTATTGATGAGCAGTCTGGTCCGAGACCCATAGGTCAGTTGGTTTTGTGTTGAGAAAACATTTAAAGGAGAAGAAAATGTTAAAACTAAGTAAGCATTAACAGAAAGCTCCACCTAAATATACCAGTACACCCTCAAAGTAATGCTACTCTGAGTCCTCTGTCTAAAGAAACACAGCATTTCTTTCCTTCTATTACATACACACAGGCTTCTGTATCAGACTTCCTGCCTTCAGCTTAAACCTACTTGCCCCGGGCGTGAGCATGCTCAGTTTGCTCCTCTCTTCCCCCTCCCTTCTTTGCTGTAATCTGAGCCCAGAGCTATAAGTGAGCAAGGAGAGACTCGGGCAGGAAGTGATGTCTCACCAAGCTAATACTACAGCTGCTATCCTAAACAAACAGAGAGCTTCTAGAGCTTTTCACTCAATTATTCTACAGAATAAATATAGCATTCTACATTAATATTGCAGCTAATCTATCTATTTGCAATAAAATGCCTCTGTAGCTTTCCTTTAACTAGACATGTTGGTTGGTTGGTTCAGTCTCGACCAATGTCTGTGGACCGCCCTTACACCTGTCTGACCCACTGACGTTTGTGTGCTTAGGGTGTTCATTGCAAGACAAGTCAAAATAACCAAAACTTTGTAAACCTAGTCCCCCTTTAAGTGCAATTTGCTAAAGTTGATGTTTAATCCTGTACATTTTCCAAATTTCTCTTTTTATGTTCTCCTCTCTATAGCTTTCCTGTGTCTTTTCTTATGATTTTTGCGCGTATATAGTTTTTTTGTTTTATTGTTATGTTTATAAAGTTTTGGTTATTTTGACTTTTCCTCGCCAATGAGAGCAATAAGATGGCACCTAAGCCTTGCTATGGGAGCAGATTTACATCTATGATGTCTCATCTATGGCTACTGCTACTGCTCTTTTTTTTCCTTTAAATATGCTGTTTTGTGACAAATCGGTTCAGCCTGTGATTAAGCGTCTGTGAGATATGGAACTGTGCCTTTCTGTACCTAACAAACAACAATCTTTTTACACTTCTGTCTGGAAGATATCTCTTTGAGTGCCTGCTCTTTTACATTACGGTTTGTATCCGCTCCCTCAGCTAAAAGTGCAGGGCGGTGCAGCTGGGCCTAGTCTTGCACTTGGAGAGTTAGTACCTCGTAGGGTTGCCACCTGGCCGGTATTTTACCGGCCTGGCCGGTATTTTTGATGGTTGATCCCAATGTTATTAATAGGAAAAAAAGGTAAATATATAGGAAGGCCGGTATTTTTTTCTAGAAAAGGTGGCAACCCTAGTACCTCGAGACCTGATAATAATTTGGGGGCCTTCAGAGGGCCCCATGCATGGCTGGATAAGATGCAGACTCTGAGGGGACTGAATTTCCCAGTGTATGGCATGTTAGGTTTTTTTTTTGTTTCTTTTAGTATAATCTTTTTCAGGGCAGGGGCACACAAAGCCACTGGGGGAGATTAGTCGCCCAGCTACAAATCTTCTTCGGCCAAGTAATTTCCCCGAAAATCCTTACCTCCAGCGCGATGGCACCAGGAGCAATTGGTTTTCCAAAGTCCTTGAAGTTTCCTTGTGAGGCAACTTCGGAAAACGAAGCGCTTCGAGTGCCATCCTGCTGTCTATTCACATTCTAGCTGGCGGGAAGGCATTCAGTGGACATTAGTCGCCTGAAGAAGAGGCAATTTTTTGCTCCCCCAGCAGCTTTGTGTGTCTCTACATTAAAATATTTCCTGGGAGAATATTTGATTGCTGTGCCATTTACCTTGTTTACTTACAGTGTCTTATGTATCTTACAGTGTCACCATTACTCTCCTTCGTTAAGAGGAGGGTGGAAGCAGACTCCCTAAACAGTATTTTGCACCTTGCCAATTTACCTTTCCTGTCAAAGAAGGGAAATCTACACTGCTGAAAGGTAAGCTCTGGAACTTTTTCCCCTGAATATATGATCGGGCAATATGCTAAATGCTAAATTTGAAACCATTAAGTGGGGGGTGCAATGAGGCTGTGACCACACAATTCATACAAACAAATACAAGAGGTCCTCTGCACTCAACCCGTTGTCAGTATATTAATGACACAAAGACATTTTGTTTCTAAGCTACTAAAAAACAAAACAGGGATTGTTTGTGCATGTATTGCAATATATTTAAGCTGGCCAACAACTTCAAGGTCATCCCTGGTCTGGCCCGTCCTCAACTTTTGTCTGATTCACGAAGAATTCTCAATGAAGGAAATATGAAGTCCCAAATTGGTACCCAAAACTCACCAAGTACAAGGAGAGGCACAGGTGCCCCACCCTTCAGCTAAGAAAGTGGATCCAACCATATTTAATGGAAGGAATGTAATGAAGAATCAATCTCCAGAGTAGGTGTATCAAAAAAGGACTTAATTTATTTAGGTATACATAAGGGTAGCCTTACTCGTTTCATGTACAACAGACACAAATTTACGAAATTCATGTGAAATGATCGAAGTTCGATCGAATACTGATCGTCCAAATTTTTCGTGAAACCGTATATGCAAATTTGGTCTCTTCGATGATCGAAGGAATCAAAATTTTTAAATTATTTGACTGCCTACTTCGCCAGATTGTACCTACCGAATTGTAATAGAAGCCTATGGGAAGCTCCCCATAGGCTTCTGAGGCCAAGTCCTGCTCGAATACCATTCGTACGATCAGAGCGTTCGAATCGTACAAATTTTTCGGACTCTTCACGATTTTTTCGTGAAATCGAACGATCGGTATCCGATCGTTCGAATTAATCGAGAAATCGTATAGCGTGCAAAATGATAGCTTAAAACAATTCAATGAGCATTCGATGGTCGAATGCTTATCGAATTTCGAATTTGGTCGAGCTTACTTTTACTCACCGTATTCACTTACTTTTACTCACTTGTGTGTGTGTGTATATGTGTGCTTATATACATGTGCGAGTGTGTATTATATATATTTTTTTGGACACATACAAACCAGTGGGAGAATATTTGCTACTGTCGGGTTCTGTCTGTAAAACCTAATGCTGCTTGCTCTCATTTGATCTCTCTGGTAAAGTTTCCTGACTGTGCAACTGATTCATGACAGGGTTTTGCAGTTATTTATAGTGTAGATGTATTGTGTATTTTATAACTAAAAATACTATGTAACAGATAATTATACATCTCCTTTGGGTATTTTCCTCCTTGGTTTCTTCATGATAGACCACTGTTGGGGCCTTGTGCACTCACTTTGTTTATCCACCATATTATTTAGGATACTAGCTGGTGTTCTCTTGCTCCAACACCTGTACAAAGCCGAGTATTGTACACAGTGTAACTGAGAATTATGGAGGGCAAACAATATTCCAATTCAAAACAAATTTGCTACTTATTAGAATACACAGGCACATTTTATAGAGAACCCAAACGGTGGGGGACATAATCTGGAGACAGTTTGTTTAAGGGATAACTTATATGAAAATGTTGCTGAAAACAACACCTTCTTGGTCGACTGCGGTCCATACAAATGTAGGGAGACATCCAGCCCATGCGCCTAATGTTAGACAGGCCGACTGAGGAAGAAATTGAAATACATGACCGCGTCAGTTAATAGTGCTGCTCCAGTAGACTTCTGCACTGAAATCCATTTCTCAAAAGAGCAAACAGATTTTTTTATATTCAGTTTTGAAATCTGACATGGGGCTAGACATTTTGTCAATTTCCCAGCTGCCCCTGGTCATGTGACTTGGGCCAGCACTTTAGGAGGGAACTGCTTTCTGGCAGCCCGTTGTTTTTCTTTCTCAGTGTAACTGAAGGAGTCTCCGTGGGACCTGGGTTTTTACTATTGAGTTCTGTTCTTAGATCTACCAGGCAGCTGTTATCTGGTGGGGGAAAGGGAAGGGTGATATCACTTCAAGCAGTAAAGAATGATTGAAGTTTATCGGAGCACAAGTCACATGACCTGGGGCAGCTGGGAAATTGACAATATGTCTAGCCCCATGTCAGATTTCAAAATGAAATATAAAAAAATCTGTTTGCTCTTTTGAGAAATGGATTTCAGTGCAGAATTCTTCTGGAACAGCACTATTAACTGATGCATTTTGAAAAAAATGATTGTTTCCCATGACAGGATCCCTTTAATCATTGATTCTTATTGGTTGTCCTTTTTATGATTCTGTTTAAAGGCACAATATTTTGATTTCTGAAATCATGAAGTCACCAGGAAAACATTGCCTGAATCTGAGCACTGACTGGAAGATTAGGAGGAAACAAGAAGAATGTGACATATAAATGGGTAATCCGATATACAATATTTTTGTATACCAAGAACTCAACTGCGCAATGGTGCATTCAGATACTATTAATATATATATGGTTGCCTCTTAGGTGACAGTGTTGATGGACTGTATTATTCCACAGTTAGAAGGACTCATACTATTTCTGATCTAATCCTCTTCTAAGCCTGGGGGTTTGTGGTTGTGGCAGAACATCAGAGACACAATGGCCTGCTGGGAAAATAACCAAACTCTTTTGACTTGGTTCTAAACAGAACAGTATTCCCCCAAATGCACTTTGTACAGTTTGCTAAACTGTACATGATTGGTTCACTTGGAATCATGGTTACATACGGCATGTCAACATCATCTTTCTGTTAAGATCTTGAAAGAACTACAGACAGGAAAATGAATGGCGGAAAGGTGTGTGATGGAGGAGACAATGAAGGAGTCCCTGTAGCAGTGCAAGTCCCAGTTGGCTGGCAGAGGAGAGTGGGCCAAAATGGTGTACTTTACATTAGGTATGTATGTCTTTAGATATTTCAACCTTATGCATATACTTAAACTTTAGCGTACTCTTCAGTTTCCACAATTCCGTTGAATAGTTTTCCAGAATTAAAACTGTGAACTGATAGAAATCCACTTGCTTCTGTCCCAAATTGTAATTAGTTCAAATTAACATTACATGCCTCCATAGAAACCAGGGCAGTCAGCTGAGAACAATAGCTATTAGCCCCGCTGCATAGGATGTTATACTTTTAAGGGTTGTCTTCTAAATGAATGGACTGCAGGTAGACTTCTTGGGTTTCATAACACTTGGAATCCAAATGAATAATGTCTTGAGCACTGACCCAGTTTGCTATTTAAAAAGATATGTTTGACAGATGTAATATATTGTTATATAAGCTGCAGTGATTGAGCAACCAGGGCAAACTGAACATGTGCTGAATTAAAATGGGACATTATCAGAGGTATGGAGTTTCACTGCTTCAGGACGAGTAAGCTGAATACATAAGGTACAAATTTAATAGCCTAATTCTTTAAAGTTGTGCTCAATTTATGATTTCTTAAACATTTTCAGAGAATATGAATGATAACACAAAAACTTTTCTTTCACTCATGGTAAGTGGTTGGCTGAAGCCATTTATTGTCAACAACTGTGTTTACTCTTTTTAAATCATAGTCACTACACAAACTACCCAAATGACCCTGATCAACAGTTTACATATCAATATCGTGTATTGCTCCTTTAACATCAATAACAGCTTGAAGTCTTTTGTGGTAGTTGTGGATGAGGCTTTTTATCTTTTCAGACAGTAAAGCTGCCCATTCTTCCTGACAAAATGCCTCCAGTTCCCGTAAATTCTTGGGCTGTCTTGCGTGAATTGCACGTTTGAGGTCTCCCCAGAGTGGCTCAATGATATTGAGGTCAGGAGACTGAGATGACCACTCCAGTAACGTCACTTTATTTTGCTGTAGCCAATGACAGGTCGACTTGGCCTTGTGTTTTGGATTCATGTTGGAATGTCCAAGTACGTCCCATGCGCAGCTTCCGGGCTGATGAGTGCAAATTTTCCTTCAGTTTTTTTTCTGTATTTCACCTGAAGTTATTTGTGTGTTTTTCCTTGCATCCTGAACAATTTTTCTGGCAGTTGTGGCTGAAATGTTAGTTTTATTTGGTTTGGCTTCAACAGAACCCCTAATTTTCCACTTAATTAGAGTTTGAACACTGCTGGTTGGCATTTTCAATTCCTTTGATATTTTCTTGCATCCCTTTCCTGTTTTATCGGGTTCAACTACCTTGTACCACAAATCATTTGACAGTTCCTTTGCTTTCCCTATGACTTAAGCTGGCCATAGATGCAAAGATCCGCTCGTTTGGCAACATCGCCAAATGAGCAGATCTTTCCCCGATATGCCACTAATTGGCAGGGCTATATCGGGGTAATCCAGACATTCGGCCCTATGGCAGTGGACTTCCAACAGGTCAGTCGGAAGAAAATCCAACATTCCCAATCAATATCGTGTCCATATATCGGTCGCGAAGACCCGTCGGAAGCCCTCATACACAGGCAGATAAGCTGTCAAATCCGATATCGGCAGCTTTATCTGCCCGTATATGGCCAGCATTAGAATCCAAAAAACATCAGTGCAGCACTGGATGAAAGATGCAAGAGTCTGCCAGGAGTCCGGAAGTCATTGACCTTTTATACACACCCACTAATTACAAGCAAACAGATCAGAGGTGAAGATGGTTACCTTTAATAGCCATTCTAACCCTTTTGTGTCAAGTTAGATTGCATGTGATCAGGGTCATTTGGGTAGTTTGTGTAGTGATTATGATTTAAAAAGAGTAAACACAGTTGTTTGACAATAAATGGCTTCAGCCACCACTAACCAGGAGTGAAAGAAATGTTTTTGTGTTATCATTCATATTCTATGAAAAATGGTTAAGAAATCATAAATTCAGCTAGGGTATATAAACTTATGAGCACAACTTTAGTTCCCCTTGAAGCATACAATTACTTATTGCTTTGGAGCCAACAAGACCAATAACAGAAGAAAACAGCTTGCCCAGAAAGTGTTGTTCTGCTTTGGCCAAGGTTTAAAAAACTTTAATTATTTTGTAAATGCCAAACTTAATCCCATTTAGCACTGCAATTGCATTTTATTCTGCAGTTCTCCTATTCTGTTTTTCTGGCCGTCCATATCAGGTGTACTATAGTATGAAAACAGCTGTGAATAAGCTAGTGGAGCACAGACCTGAAATCTGAATGACTTTCATTTTTCGTTTTCGTTTACTTGCAGCCCCAGCGGTTCTCATCTGTCATGCCTGGAGCAAGTCAAATCATATCTCCTCACTGATGGAACGTGCAAGTGCGGTTTGGAATGTCCCCTAATACTCCCTAAGGTACTCAGTGAGCATCGAAGCCCCCCCCACAAAGAAAAATGTGAAACTGTTATTTTGATTGTTAAGGTGGCAACTATCATTTAAAAAGTGCCAGCTGTACATAATAGTTGACAAACTAATGCAATAGGTAATGGAGATGCTACCCACATGGGCTTACAATCAATAGAGTATAAGCAAGATTCAGTAGTACTATATAGTCGTACCCTGCAATGGTTTTTGTGGTCATTTTTTTCTTTATTTTGTTTTGTACGTGTAGGTATTTAACTTTGATCCTGGGACTGCTGTGAAGCAAAGAACGGCTGAGGATGTTCAGGCGGATGAAGATGTAACAAAGCTTTGCATCCATAAGAGGAAGATCATTGCTGTAGCTACGCTTCATAAAAGCATGGAGACACCACACCCTGCTCTGGTTTTAACAAGCCCAGGTGGAGGGACAAGTAAGTTGCTGAAATTAAAACTTAATCCAGTCCAGTGCACAAAAACAAAGTTGAGGAACACATAGCCAATTTTATAAACTGGTAAGGTAGGTTAAGGCTTATGCACCATGCAACATATGTTTAAAGGAACAGTAACACCAAAAAATGTTTTAACGTAATGAAAATTTCATGTAGTGTTGCCCTGCGCTGTTAAAACTGATCTGTTTGCTTCAGAAACACTACTATAGTTCATATAAACAAGCTGCTGAGTATCAATGGCAGAAATTGAAAAACGGCTATATGGCACAGGATAAGTAATGGATAACAGATAACATTATGTTCTACAGAGCTTATCTGATATCTACTGTGTAACTTGAGCCTTTTCACCTTTAACTAGTTGCCCCCATGGCTACACAGCAGCTTATTTATATAAACAATAGTAGTGCTTCTGAAGCAAACACACCAGTTTTACCAGTGCAGGGCAACACTGCATTATATTTTTATTACTTTAAAACAATTTAATTTTTTGATGTTACTGATTCTTTAAGGTTATCATGTTATTATTGTGAGCAAATAATTTTAAACCTGTCAGTGTTTATAACAAATTACATATTTTTAGTACAAATACATTCTGATTATGTTCGTGTATGTGTATTAGGGATGCACCGAATCCAGGATTCGGCCTTTTACTGGCCAAACCAAAATCTGAATCCTAATTTGAATATGCAAATTAGGGCCAGGGAGGGAAATCACATGACTTTTTGGTACAAAACAAGGAAGTAAAAAATGATTTCCCCTTCCCACCCATAATTTGCATATGCAAATTAGGGTACGGATTTGTTATTTGGTCGAATCTTTTCAGGAAGGATTCGGGGGTTCCGCCGATTTGGTGCATCCCTAATGTGTATTACATAAAGGTGCCTCTATGACACCATAAATATTTCACAGACAGGCAGGCTGTAAAAGTCATATCCTATAAAAACATCTCTTCAGCAGCACAATTAGTGCATTCTCAAAGCCACCCAGTGCTAATACATGTACAAGGGAAAGTGTTATGCGCACCTAGAGCACACACAGGTCAAACAGTATTGTGGTCCGAATCAGGCAAACCACCCCCATGGCATTAAGGAGAACTAAACTCTAAAAATTAATATGGCTAGAAATGCCATATTTTATATACTAAACTTATTGCACCAGCCTAACGTTTCAGCTTTCGATAGTAGCAATGATCCAGGACTTCAAACTTGTCACAGGGGGTCACCATCTTGGAAAGTGTCTGTGACACTCACATGCTCAGTGGGCTCTGAGCAGCTGTTGAGAAGCTAAGCTTAGGGGTCGTCACTAATTATCAAGCAGAAAATTAGGTTTGTCTGTAATATAAGCTGGTGCTACAGAGCCGATTATTAAATTGTGATGCTAATTGCACTGGTTTCTAATTATCTAATTGCTAATTATCTGTATTAATTACTAATCAGCCTAATATTGTGACTATATTTCTATTCTATGTGTACTGTATATTGTGAGTGGGTCCCTAAGCTCAGTAAGTGACAGCAGCACAGAGCATGTGAATCAGTGAATCAGCAGAAAAGAAGATGAGGAGTTACTGATGCATTACTAAAGAGCTGTGGTTACCTTGGGTTGGTACAAAAGCCCAAAACATAATGTACAACATTTCTACCCTACTTCTTCTTTAGTTAAAGGTATACTGTTTTTTACAAAATTAATTAGTTAGTATTGTTACTCCATCAGACTTCTGTACTGAAATACAATTCTCAAAAGTGCAAACAGATTGTTTTATATTCAATTATAAAATGTGACATGGGGCTAGACATATTGTCAGTTTCCCAGCTGCCTGTTATGTGACCTGTGCCTGCACTTTAGGATGGAACTACTTTCTGGCAGACTGTTATTTCTCCTACTTAATGTAACTGAAGGAGTCTCAGTGGGACTTTTTCTATTGAGTGTTGTTCTTAGATCTACCAGGCAGCTGTTATCTTGTGTTAAGGAGGTGTTATCTGGTTACCTTCCCATTGTTCTTTTGGGGGGGGGGATATTACTCCAACTTGCAATAAAGAGTAAATTTAAATTTAGCCCCATGTCAGGTTTCAAAACGAAATGGATTTCAGTGCAGAATTCTGCTGGAGCAGCACTATTAACTGATGTGTTTTGGAAAAAAAACAGGTTTTCCCATGACAATATCACTTTAAGCTTTAGTTCTCCATTAGGGCGCAGTACTTTTCTCATCTGTTAAAATATTTAGGTAAGTTACAGACATTTAAGGATGAACAGTTAAAACAAAGACACATGAAAATAAAGAAAACAAAACATCAGAAAACATTGATGTATGGCATAGGAGTGTTAATGTAACAGATGCATACTGTGGTTTTTCAAGCTTTTATAAAGTGTCAGTCCCAAAATATGGCACGTAAGAGCTAGTGAAAATAGTCATGACCCTCTAAAGCAATGTACAAAGGCAGTTCCAACAGTGCTTGCACAATAAAACTTGTGGCGCTAGTGAAGCTCACCCTACACAGAAGCAGTCACTATATAGCTAGCACTTTAGCGTTTGAGGCACTAGATACAGTTACCTAGGGAGGCACAGTCACAGCACATGGCACTGGCCAGGAGCCCCGAGAGTGTCATTTATAATGTGACACATTAGAGCTTGGTAGGCTATTCAGGACCCCCTATAGAGCAACAGTAGCACTAACAATGAGGTTACATGTTAGACCTTGTCTTGTTAGTAAGGGTGTTCTTGGAAGGAAAGAGTTGCCAACAGTTTCAACCTGTAGACCCGTAAATCGCATGAGAATCTGAACGATCACCTATTCGTTATATACAGGGTAACTGACTTTTCCAAAATAAAACATGAGTTCTTTATAAAATGTGGTAGTAATAAATACTACAAAGATAATACAGGTATAGGCTCTATTATGCAGAAAACTTGGGACCTGGGGTTTTGAAGATAAGGTAGCTTTCTATAATTTGGATCACCATGCCTTAAAACATTTAAAGGGTCTGTTCAACTTAACTTTTAGTATGATGTAGAATCATGATATTCTAAGACAATTTGCAATTGGTTTTAATTTTTTACTATTTGTGGTCTTTGAGTTATTTAGCTTTTATTCTGCAGCTCTCCAATTTGCATTATCTGTTTGCTGGCGTCCAAATTACCCTAGCAACCATGAATTCATTTGAATAAGAGATTGGAATATAAATGGGAGAGGGCCTTAATACAAAGATAAGTAATACAAATTGTTAATAAACAATACATTTGTAGCCTTACAGAGCTTTTGTATTTTAGATGGGGTGATCTCCATCTGAAAACTGGAATGTCAGAAGAGGAATGTAAATAATAAAAAAAAAAACTATAACAAATAAATAATGAAAGCCAATTGAAAAGTTGCTTTGAATGTGCCATTCTATAACATACTAAAAGTTAACTTAAAGTAATCTTATGCATAATGGGTTTCCGAATAAGTGATGCATACTGTAGTAAGTCTAGCTTTATGGGACCATGTCCATCTATTATTCTCAAAAGCTTCTTAGGGATACCTCTAGTTTACGCTTGAATTTTGAATGTGGTAGAAAGTGCAGTGGGAAAATAAATCACTGTGATAAAAAAAAAAAAAGTCTGACCACAGCCCTCACTAGTTGACTGCAGCATGATGCCAGTGACCATTGTAAGTGTTCCTCCCGCATTTAGCAGGTGACTAACTGCCAGTAAACACACTGTGTGTCTACTGTGGCTCAAAATGCTCATAGCTACATGCACAAAATAAAATTGATTTATTCTTTACATATTTTTGTTTTCAATTGTTTTCATCTTTCCACAAAGGGACTATTATTTATATACATTAAATTTAAATACATATATGTATACATACATAGATATATACCTAATACAAATGCATCTTTTACAGATTCTGCCCCGGTTGTGCCTACACGAGCAGCAACTCCAAGATCGATCAGGAATAAATCTCGGGAAGGCATTATTAATACTGTCATGCCAGAATGTAAGAACCCATTTAAACTTATGATAAAAGATCATATAGGAAATCAACACGAATTTCATTCTGGTTATCCAAGGCAGAGACTGGGCAGCAATGATCATGGACAGAAGTCTCCATTTCGTGTGGGGCATGGTGGAATACCAAGTCCAGCTTCATCGGGATCACAGATCTATGGAGATGGGTCCATTTCTCCTAGGACGGATCCATTAGGAAGTCCTGATGTATTCACACGGAGCAATCCCAACTTTCATCTACCACCAAATTCCAGTCCAATTCATGTTAACAGGACTCCAGTTTCTCCACAGTCATTAATGTTGCATAGTTCACCAGTGCAGTCATCTTGTGCAATGGCTGGAAGGACTAACTTACCGCTGTCTCCCACTTTTACGAGTCCAGTGTTAAAGAAAAGCGTTTGTAACTATTCAAGCAATGTGGATATTTCACGGGCAATGTTTCACCATAAACCAGCACAAGTTCCTCCACACCCACCACCGCCTCCACCACCTCCTCCACCACCACCCTGTGCACTTCAGAAAAAGCCATTAACATCTTCAGAGAAAGATCCACTTGGTATTCTTGATCCCATTCCTAGTAAACCAGCTGTTCAGAATCCGATGATGAACACTACCCCATTTCATTCAAACGTTCACTCTCAGGTACCAGTGATGAATGTAATCATGCCACCTGCTGTTGTTCCTTTGCCAAGTAATCTTCCTTTGCCAACCATCAAACCTGGTCACATGAACCATGGTAACCATGTTCAAAGAATTCCACATCCAGCCTCTACTTCCCTTTCTCCTTCACCGGTGACATCCCCAGTTCATATGATGGGGACTGGAATTGGAAGGATTGAGGCATCACCCCAAAGACCACGCTCTACTTCCACATCATCAGATCATGGAAATTTCATGATTCCTCCATTAGTGGCACAACCTGGCTGCAGTGGCATGAAAATTCCTTCGAGATCACCAAGGCCAAATATGGGCTCGCCAAGACCATCAATTCCGTCAAGTCCTTCAACGAAGCCAGATGGACATCATCAGTTCAAAGACATCCATAATCCATTGATTGCTGGAATGAACAATATATTAAATCCTCCAAACAACACTATGTACCCCAATTCCTCAGTTGGTAATGTCCCTATGAAAAGCCAGGCGGGTTTGCTGGGAATGCCTTTGAACCAGATATTGAACCAGCACAATGCTGCCTCTTTCCCAGCAAGTAGTTTACTTTCAGCAGCAGCCAAAGCACAGCTAGCAAATCAAAATAAACTTGCTGGTAACAATAATAGTACTTCTGGAGCTGTTGTCAACTGTGGCAACAATGACGGAAATAGCACTTTAAACACCATGTATCCCCCTGCAGCCAACACAATGTTACCAACAGAAGGACAAAGCGGCCGAGCAGCTCTGAGGGATAAGTTGATATCTCAGCAAAAGGATCCTCTCCGGAAAAGGAAACAGCCACCCGCAGCAGCACTGAATATGCATAAACAGCCGCAGTTAGAGAATTCTGGAATTCCAAAATGTGGACCGGATTTATTGCGAAAACAAGGGCAAAATTCATTTCCGGTCAATCCGATGTCACAACTTCTTCAAACCATGAGTTGTCAGAACACTCATATGAACAGCAATAGTAACCCTGGTTGTGAGGTCTCCAATTTAGTCTTGCCTTGCTCTGCCAGCCAGCTTCATTTTGCAGAAAACAGTCTAAACTCCTCTGCTCTTCATAATTCATTGGCACACAATATCCCTAGTCGGCAAGAGGGCATTCCCTGCCAGAATGCAAACACAAACTTTCATGGTGGCAGCACTGTTCCCAATAACCATCTTCCGGGTTTAATCAATCACATGCAATCTAATGAAACGTATGGAATGTTATGTCATGCTGGGCCTGCCTTACACCTGAATCAACCCCAACAAAGAATACAGGCACCACCCATACCAATGATACCTAACAGCATTGTTAACAACTGTAGTCAAACAAATTCTGATGCAGGTATGATTTTCACTTGAATGCATGAAATGGTTTTTATGTTTTTTGAAGACAACCAAATGTGTTTTCCAAAAAAAGTGTAAAACCACAATCTGTTGTGTATTGCAGTGGGTGTGTGAGACGCCAGATGGTTTCAGGCCTGTCCTTTAGTTCTGTAAATATTGGCAACGGATGTATACTTTGTGATGTGCAAGTTTATTGACCTAGACTTGTATTTTATTGCTATTTTATAAATATTTTAAATAATAGAAGTTTTTAAAAACAGCAGTGTGTTTTTCGTGGTTTGTTTTTGTGGGGGGGGGGGGCTGGGGTTTGTTTTCTGTTTGTCATTTAAAGGGTGCTTTCCTAAATAAAGACATTTTGGGTTTTTTTTTTTTTTTTACATTTATTTATACCAGGTGGCATTAAACTTGTGCTTAACTGGCTTCTGTTGGGGCAGAAACTTGTATTATTTGAGCTGGGAATGTGCAGGCTCCACTCTGGATTACTCTCTGCTACAGGGGGGTTTTCTTGTTTATATTTAATTAATTAAACATTTAAATACAGTCTTCAGAGCCAGGACAGCATGGGCGAACAATACCCTAAACAATATACAAGAAACTGAAATGTGTATTGTAACATAGTATGGTAGTTTTGCAAAAATACACACATCCATCAAGTTCAACCTTTTAAGTCTATATATCACCTGCCTAACTTGATCCAGAGGAAGGCAAAAACTACTTTTTAAGCCTTTCCAATTTGCCTCAGAGAGGGAAAAAAATCCTTCCTGACTCCAAGATGGACCAGTCCCTGGAACAGCTTGTACTATGAGCTATCTTCCATAACCCTTTATTCCCCCCTTGCTAAAAAGCCATCCAACCCCTTCTTAAAGTCATCTAATGTATTTTGACTGATTCAGGGAGATAATTTCACATCTTCACAGCTCTCACTGTAAAAAAAACCATACATTTAGATGGAACCTCCTTTCTTCTAATTGGAATGGGTGAACTCTTGTCAGCTGGAAAGACCTACTGGTAAATAAAGCATTAGAGAGATTATTATATGATCCCCTTATATATTTATACATAGTTATCATATGCCCCCTTAAGAACCTCTTCTCCAGCGTGAACATCCCCAATTTGGCCAGTCTTTCCTCATATCTAAGATTTTCCATCCCTTTTACCAGCTTAGTTGCCCTTCTTTGTACCCTCTCTAATGTCCTTTTTGAGCACTGGTGACCAAAACTGTACAGCATATTCTAGATGGGGCCTTAGCAGTGCTCTGTACATTGGAAGAATAACCCCCTCTTCCCACGAAACTGTGCCCCTATTAATAAAGCGCAAGACCTTATTTGCCCTTGATGCCGCTGACCGGCATTGCTTGCTACAGCCATCTACAAGGACTCCAAGGTCCTTTCCCATGAAGTGGCTTTGATATTTTAACATTTATCAACATTGAATCTCATCGCTTAGCTGCCCTGATTGGCAGTTTCTCAATCTTTTTGCAAGCCTGCCACATCCATCCTGAATGGAATTAATTGGGCTGCATAGTTTTGCAAAAAGAAAAGAAAAAAAGCCAATACCTTGTTCAAAAGTGGGGTGTTCCCAGTTTTATTGTAGTGCTCCAGACACGTGAGTCATGTTCAATAGTAATAGTAATAGAACATGACTAACGTGTCTGGAGCACTACAATAAAACTGGGAACACCCCACTTTTGAACAAGGTATTGGCTTTTTTTCTTTTCTTTTGGCATTTATACTGGCGGAGGGAGAGGCCAGCACCAATACCTTTCCCCATTTTTTGCATTCGTTTTTTGCATAGTTTTGCAAACACTAATACATTACTTCCAATACCCTCCCATAAGTCATTAATGAAAAAGTTAAATAATACCGAGCCCTGAGAGACCCCACTACTCTAAGTAGAGCATGTACCATTAACAACCACCCTGTAGCTATTTTTCTATCCGTTTGCAAACAACTTCATTAATCCCAACAGACCTTCGTATAGAAGCTGTCGTTTTTGGGGCACTGTATGAAATGCTTTGGCAAAATCAAAATATTTCACATCAGCTGCTCCCCCACTGTCCAGCATCTTACTTACCTCAAATTTATCTGTCATGCTGTTCATAATGCCATTCACTAGGACTAAATTTTGAATGTTTAACTTTTGATAAAGCTTTATCAATTATATCCTGAGTCAGCCACAAACTGAGCTGAGCCAACAGTACAGCTATGTAGTGAGTCTGGGAACTCAGACTCCTCTATTATATACACTGGAAAAAAAACTGATTTAGCACATTTGCTATTTCTGTATCTGTTACAGCAATATTGGTACCATTATTTAAAAGAGCATCAAATAATAATATACTTTAAACTTTTTGGTGCTTCTACATTTACTTCTGAAGCGAATAAACTGAGAACAGTAATGATTTAGTATAATTAATTATTGCTATTCTGTGTTTTTAGCAGAAAACATAATACCCCAATCTATGTTCTGGGGGCAGCCCTTGGAACAACTAAAATTTGCTTTTCTGAAATTGCCCCAGTGTAAATTTGTTTTTTTTGCACCAAACATTAAACGAGATCACATTAGAGTCACTGTTACCCAGGGGTTCATTCACGTACACATTTGCTTTATGTTCTGGGTCATTAGAGATCACTAGATCCAGTACAGCATTTTTTCTGGTTGGATTCTCAACAGCTTGTGCCATGAAACTGTCACGTTTATAAACTTGCTCCCATTAATTGTCCTGGCAGCATTGTTTCTCCAGTAAATATCTGTCTTATTAACATTGCTCATGGCACTGTTAATATCTCTGAGAAAATTACTTTGGAAGTCCTCGCCCTCAACTTTACACATAGTTTTTATAATAATTTTTGAGGATTTCACCTTTTCACCTTCAACTTCATTGGTACCTATGTGTATCCAGACCACCAGGTCTTTCCCAGCCCCTCCCAGTCATCTGTCCACTTGTTCCACCACATGCTAAACCCTATCACCAGGCAAGCAGCCGACTGTTCTGCATGTAGAGTCCTTACGGCAGATTACCCTATCCACCTTGCTAATAACTGAATTCCCTAAAACTAAAAGCTGCCTTCTCTCCAGTCCCCCCACCACCTGTATTAGGGACACTGCCTCCCAGGGAGTGTCCGCCTGCTCCATACAGCCAGTTTAGAGCTGTCCTCCCCAGCATCTTCAGCCAAAATACCAAATCTGTAGCTTTGGACGAGCTGTGGATAGGGTTTCCGCCTTTTCAGGACAAAAAAATTCTGGCCTTCCTGTATATTTATTTTTTTCCCCTCTTAATAACATTGGGATCAACCATTATTTTTACCGGCCAGGTGGCAACCCTAGCTGTGGACCAGCCCTATACCTTTGCTTGGATAAACCAGAAAGGTAAATCAGGTTTTGCTGGAAGAATAATCATAAAATAAATCGGGTGGATGGTCTTGCAGGAGCCACAAAACCAAACAGAAATTTTTGGGTATTGGGTAAAGAGCGACAACCAGAAGGTTTCATAACTAGGAGACTCACAAAACCAGCTGCTCTGTAAGGGGTCCAACCAGCAAAAAAATTCTTAAAGGAGCTGAGAAAGCAAAGAGACAGCAAAGAAAAAAATTACACAGATTCTGCTTAGGGGATTTAGGAAACCAGCCAGGTAGGTGCTGATTGAAAATTTTAATTGAATTGAAGCCAAACCATTTGTGTTGAGTGAAGCTGGAAACATCAAGGCAAACTGCTTTGGTGAGATAAAAAAGCAACTAGATAAAAAAGCAACTATTAGATCCAGAGCCAGGAAAGCCCAATACGTAATATGTGCTGGGAGGAGCCAGAATTTCAACTAGACTAACTGATCTTCTAGAAGTCACGGCTATGTTGCGAGGTTTTGCATTGGCTGTGTTTTGAGAGGAGTCCGGAAACAAGATAGATTGACTATGTTTGAATTGGCCAAAAAAACTAACCAGGCATGTAGATTTGGGGGAGCCACGAAACAAACTAGTCGTCAAGCTGTGTTAGAAAGAAGAGTAGTCAAATAACAAACCGCAATCATGAAGCAACTTCAGGCAACTTGGGAAAGGCGTAGACACTTGTTTTCCCACCTGTGATGGTCATTATTACCAAGCATTTTTGATTAAATGTGCTCATAACTGATGCTGCCCTAAATGTGCTCAGTTAAGGTAGCCATAGACAGGGAGATCCGCTTGTTTGGCGATATCTCCAAACGAGCGGATATCTCCCCAATATGCCCACCTTGAGGTGGGCGATATCAGGCTGATCCAATCGTGAGCCTCTATGGCTTTCACCCCACCCCCGCTCCTTGAAAAAAATTTTGCCTCAGCACCGGTCCCCGAAGCAAAAATGGTTGGGGACCCTTATTTTACAGCATGAACTTGTACTGATGCATTGATTTTTTGGCTGACCATACATGGCCTTATGTGACCAGGCCCACAGACAGAACAAACTGCTTTCTGCCCAATTATTATCTATTGGATTATTAGCCATAATTAAGGAAAAAAGGGGACAAATTGTTCTTATCATGGACTGACACAAATGCTAGAATGGCAAATTGTCCAGCATTCTACTGGAACTTTTTAATATCCAATTTTGATCTGATTTGGCAAGATGATTCACAAGCTGTGTGTCACTCTAACACATGTAACATACATTTACTAGCAGAGCACATTCAACACACAAACCTTCATAAGTATGTGACCTATATAATGTTACAGATGTTCTGTTATAAAACAATAAGTTGGAAACACAGGCCAATAAATGTTGTGACTTTGACCCTCAAGACTGAGTTGGAAGCTTATCAGATCATGTATGGGAGTTTTTGGGAAGGGGCTCCTGACCAACATCTGTCCAAATTCTGGGCAGTTATTGAGAGGGTGATCCCTTCAGGCAAGAACCATGTTTATGCAGTATTTTCTCGACCGGCCTCCAGAGGCCCCCATTACCATTCAATTGTTGGTCTGGGGTTTAACATCTCGAATAATCCTGATTTGGCCCACTGTGGTTGAGATGTATGTCCAGCTTAAAACTTGCTGTGCAGTAGATACCCTATTTTTTTGTTCAGAAGCTAACAATGATGAAATACATGGGCAAAAGTAATTACCAAATTGGCTGACAGTCAAATATGTCCTTCTTGCATGCTAGCCGCCATGTTTCTTTCCCACAGTACACTATAAAAGAAATCTATTGTCAAAAATTGTATGAGCCACCTGATTTGGCTTGAAGAGCACAAAACTTATACCCATTTAAGAGAGCAGGAGGAATAATGGCACTTGCCCTCAATTCAGCTCCTGCAAGAAGTGGGGTGTAGGTTAAACATTTATATCCCTTTGCAAGGAGCCAAAATGGCCTAAAAAAGGGGTGTGGAGGTGTGTTGTTATGGTGGTGTGGCCAGCCAAATAAAGCCATAAAGGACACTCCTTATACCAGGGACAACTGTCAGGGTTTCGCTATGCCTCTATAGAGATAGGCTAGTGGTAGCTTAAGTATTCCACTGTACTAGGACATTTAAAGGAAAACTATACCCCCAAAATGAATACTTGAGCAACAGTTTATATCACATTAAGTGGCTTATAAAAGAATCTTACCAAACTGGAATACATAGTTAAGTAAATATTGCCCTTTTACATCTCTTGCCCTGAACAACCATTTCATGATGGTCTGTGTGCTGCCTCAGAGATCACCTGACCAGAAATACTACAGCTGTAACTGTAATAGGAAGAAGTGTGGAAGCAAAAGACAGAACTCTCTGTTAATTGGCTGATATGAGGAAACACAATTTTTTGTGTACACTGTGAATCCCAGGGGGCGGCCTTTATTTATTTTTTTAAATGGCTATTTCCTATTTATGATTACCCAATGTCACATACTACTAAAAAAAGTATATTATTATGAAAATTGTTAATTTATATGAAGAAGGATTAGATGGTTTTAGAATGGCCTTCACACCATTAGTAGAAAAATATCTTAAATGATTGTTCTCCTAGCATGCAAAGCATACAGATACCCCAATGCCACTTTGAGGCTAGTATTGTTGAATGAGAGATCAGCAGGGAAAATCAAGCCCATGTACACCTGGAGGGTTAAACTACTGGGTTAAAGTGGGTTTTTATGTTCCAAGGAAACAGAATTTGCTGTGCAAAGGCAAATATACAGGCATATGTATAGCTCGTGTTTAAACTATTCTTTTCTGCTAAATACATGGGTAAAAGTTTGCACCTGTTCTAGTTACCTGTATCAATTAAGTCTGCAGCTAGCTTTCCTACAATGACTTCTTTGTCCTGATATTTACTTTGCATTCTAGGGAATCTGGTACCTTTAACATCTGTGGCCATTGCTGGAACAGGTCAGCCAGCGATCACAAAAACAACGTCTGTCCTCCAAGATGGGGTCATCATCACCACTGCATCTGGGAATCAACTCCAGAGCCAACTTCCAATGGCTGGTCCTTTTCCTTTTGTGGGATCAGAACACCAGGCGCATTTCCCACAGAGCACACCTAACAATCTTTCACGCTCTGTCAATTCAAATCTTCTGAATGCAATGCCTATGCCTTTACCCATGAACCAACAGCATCTTATAAATCAGAACATATTGCATATGCTCCGGCCTTCTGCAGGAGAAGGCAAGTCTGAGGTTAACCGTATATCTTTATCCTCTCACAATATCGTCATTAATAGTAATCTTATTAATTAACACCAGTCCAAACACTTCTTAGAACAGGCCCGTCTATTATGTACTAAAAGTTTGTAGTTCATTAACTTTCTCTTTACGCCAGCTATGGACATTTGCATGCATTGGTGATTGATGATGAAGCATGTTAAAGCAAATGAAGTTTTTAGGGTAACAAAAAAAAATATTTATTTTAGCGTAAGTCATTTTTACCATTAGGCCTGTAGGTCCTATCCTTAGTTAACTAGTAGCAATGTATCTGCAGTTTCTCAACTGCTAGTAGGTTGACCTGGCGGTTGAAATGGCTTTCTCTTTATAGAAATACTCCAAAAATCTAAGAATTAGATTAGGTTTTGTTGTAGGGTATATAAACTCTGTAAACCAGTGGTCCTCAAACTTGGCCCTCCAGCTGTTAAGGAACTACAAGTCCCACAATGCAATGATGGAGTCTGACAGCCACAGTCAGGCAAATGCATTGTGGGACTTGTAGTTCCTTAACAGCTGGAGGGCCAAGTTTGACGACCACTGCTGTAAACATTGGGTCTGATAGCTATAAGGCCTTTTGTCTAGAAGGTGTGCTCCAATTGTATCCACTACTACTGAAATCAGTTCAAATGTTTAATCCAGAAAATGCAATCTGGCCATGCAGTTACAGCACAGATGCCTTGACTAGAAGTGGGATTTTTAAACCTGCCCTATCAATATCTGACTGATTTTGGGCCAGATATTAGGCCTGTCGGAGGGCCTAAGACATGGCAGATAAACTGCCAAATCAGTCAAAAGTTGATGTATCAGCAGCTAACGCTGGCCTTAGACTACAAGATCACCAAACGAGCGGATCTTTCCTTGATGTGCCACTAACGGCAGGGCTATATCAGGGGCAATTCAAACATTCTGCCCTGTGGCCAAACGATCGGAGTACGACCAGGTCAGTGGGCTCCGACGGGTTGGTCGGGAGAAAATCAAACCTTCCCGAACAATATCGTGGCCAGATATCAATCGGGAAGACCTGTCAGAAGCCCCCATACACAAGCAGATAAGCTGTCAAATTGGCCTCAACAACCGATATCGGCAGCTTTATCTGCCCATGTATGGCTAACTTTACTGCTGGCCATAGACGTTCTGATTTTATTCCTTGTCTGAAGAACATTCAGATCGAAATAGTTTGTTTTTATGAAACAATCTGAAACTAACATTTCAGATTTAAATTGTAGGATTAAAGTAGGATGATGTTCTGGCCGTTAATTGGCAGACCGGAATCATATGAAAGTTATATCCTGGAAATTGTAGTGACAGTCACCCATGGATATCCTCAGATAGGCAATACATGCAAAGATATTATCATTACCCAGCACAAATGTCTAAACGACATTGCCATGGTATGAAAATTGTGTGGTCGATTAGATGATTCCACGATGATCCAAAATCATGTGAAACTAGATTCATACAACTACTATATGTGCATCTATGGCCAGAATGAATCTGCCCATGTAAGGCCAACTTGAAAGTCAGGGTGAAATATGGTGTAAGAACATATTTGCTGTCCTAGTAATTTTTGGAACTATGGCTGAATGGTTGATACACCAATGCTTTCCTATATCTGTAACCTTGCTGTGAGCTATGGGTGGCCCTAACTGAAAGTTGGACTTCAAGGGAGTTTAAATGGAAAAATAAATCCAGCAGCCATTGCTTTGACAATCTATTTGACTGTGAATTCTGTAGACTAGGGTATGCTTTTCTAACTAAAGGATTGCAAATGTGTGCGGTGCCTGTACTTACATTTCTTATGTCATTCTGTTTGGTTATTTGCAGGTGACATGCCACCAATGAACAATAATTTAAATAACCACCATCTAAACCATCTTCAGTCACTGCTGAGCAACAATCAGATGTTCCCATCCAATAATCAACAGCAGCTGCCCCAGGGCTACCAGAATCTACATACATTAAAGGGACAGGGTCCAATTCCTGGCCCACCTAACAACCTAAACCCAATGACCTGTGTGTTCCAAAACTTCCAGGTAATTCCATTTTCACTCTGTGCTGTAAATATCACAATGTTAACTGACTTCCTGCTAATTTATCCATTTATTCTGTATACGAGTAGATCTTTTCTTACATGTTCATTTCCACCCCATTCTTTTCTGTAGGTAAGGATGCAAGAGAACTCATCCTTACAAAACAAAGAGAGTCAGATGGGGATTGGTCCACTACCTGAGAACCCAAACACCACAAGACTCTCATTTCCTGATAAGTCCTGCAGCATGCAGCAAAGACCAGAGCAGTTGATTGGTCAGCGGATGAAAGATGGATTGAGAGATGGAGACACTTCAGTGGATGCTATTTACAAAGCAGTGGTTGATGCTGCCAGTAAGGGGATGCAAGTAGTTATCACTACATCTGTAACAAGTACGACACAGATGAGTCCCATTCCAGCCCTTAGTGCCATGAGTGCCTTCACAGCATCAATTGGTGACCCATTAAATCTCTCCAGTGCCGTCAGTGCTGTTATACACGGGAGAAACGGTGGCATTGTTGAGCCTGAAATAAGAAGTAGGAACACTAGAGGAAACCGGGGAAGAAAGACCTTGGATCAAGGCAAACATTTGATTGATGGGGATGGATTTGACTATTTTAAGCCATCAGGCTGCAATACTCCTAAAAAGCAGTGGAATGGGGGTCAGAGTCCTGGGGAAGCGGCCAGATGGAAGTGTGAAGAGTTTTTGGATCACAACGCCCAGCTCAATAACAATCTGTGCCCGCCAAGACCGGGCAACATGTCCATCTTGCACACCTACGAAGATGAGCAATGTCAGATTCTCATACCACCAAGGCACTGTCCGAATGAGAAAACGCTGGAGGAGAACTTCAGATTTAACCATTACAAAAGAACTATGATTACTTTTAAAGAGCGATTGGAAAACACCGTCGAGAGATTTGCACATATGAATGGAAACAGGCCGCAGCAACACAGATTTGGGGACCTGCTTAGCATTCCTAAACAAGAACTAGCTATGGAGGAGCAATCTCCCAGCTCTTCAAATAGTCTGGAAAGCTCTTTAGCAAGAGACTTCATCCACTACAATGGAGACTTCCATGCCAAAGGCATAAATGGATGTGCCCCTAGTCCTTCGGACACTAAAAGCATCAGTAGCGAAGATGACCTTCGGATTCCCGACTCCCCTTGTTCAAATGAGCTGATACACTATAGACCAAGGACGTTTAATGTGGGTGACTTAGTCTGGGGCCAAATCAAAGGACTTGCTTCTTGGCCTGGGAAGCTAGTGAGGGAAGGCATACACAACTCATATCAACAGAACTCAGAAGAGGGGAAGGTACCAATGTTTTCATAATGTCATAAAGAAAATGACTATAAAATCTAAATATATTAATTACTATAAAAAACATTTGTACACTTATGGGGAGGATGGCCCAATAGCTGTAGCAAGGCAGATATCCCTCCGTAGAGAAGCTAGGATTCATATCAAACGTAGCACATGGGACGTGCTCCTTATACATTGATTTGGCGTGCAGGTTTCTCTGAGCAGCAGTAACTATAATATCTAGGGAACCATCCGATTAGATCAGAGACAAAGAGATTAAAAACATAATTCATTTTGTGCAGCTTGAGAACATCCATCTACCGCAGAGTAAAAGTTGATTCAATATGATTATTGATTAACCCTGTGTTGATATTATATATTATGGTCAGGAATACTGCATAGTGATGCACGGCATTGTTTACATTAGTGGAGGCATGTCGCTAGTTCCAAAGCCTGTTGGCTAATAAGTGGCCATACAAGCTGTCTGTACCCAGGCCCTAACCGTTAAAGGGATATTGTCATGGGAAAAAAATTTTTCAAAATGCATCAGTTAGTAGTGCTGCTCCAGCAGAATTCTGCACTGAAATCCATTTCCCAAAAGAGCAAACTGATTTTTTTATATCTCATTTTGACATCTGACATGGGGCTAGACATATTGTCAATTTCCCAGCTGCCCCAAGTCATGTGACTTGTTCTCTGATAAACTTCAATCACTCTTTACTGTTGTACTGCAAGTTGGAGTGATATCACCCCCCCCCCCCCAGAAGCCTAACAACAGAACAATGGGAAGATAACCAGGTATCAGCTCCCTAACACAAGATAACAGCTGCCTGGTAGATCTAAGAACAGCACTCAATAGTAAAACCCATATCCCACTGCGTACTATTCAGTTACATTGAGAAGGAAAAACAACAGCCTGCAAGAAAGCAGTTCCCTCCTAAAGTGCTGACACAAGTCACATGACCAGGGTCAGCTGGGAAATTGACAAAATGTCTAGCCCCATGTCAGATTTCAAAACTGAATAAAAGAAAATCTGTTTGTTATTTTGAGAAATGGATTTGAGTGCAGAAGTCTACTGGAGCAGCACTATTTTCCCATGACAGTTTCCCTTTAATGATGTCTCCTTTACTTTCTACTCTGATGTCTCACTCTTGCGGGATATGTTGTGAATGTGTATTTACCTTTTTCTGGCTCGCTGCTAAACTGCTTTGCAACTCACCTTTCTTTCATTATACATTTTGTAATCCATCATCTGGATCTTAGGGTTGGGGCAGATTCAGGGAGATTGTCATCTGGTGACTAATTGCCTCTTCAGCAGGGCAACAATCTTCCCAAACCGCCTTCCGTCTGCTTAAATGAGGAATCGCCTGCGCTAATGCACTCGCGGCGCTTTAATTTCCGAAGTCCCCTGAAGTTTCCTCGTGAGGCAATTTTGGACGACTTCCGAAATCGAAGCGCCACGAGTGCATTAGCGCAGGTGATTCTTCATTCAAGCAGACGGAAGGCAGTTCGGACAGATTGTCACCCTGCAGAAGAGGCGATTAGTCTCCAGGCGACTAAATCTCCCCGAATCTGCCGTCTGCCCCAACCCTTAGAACCAGGAATTCTTGAGTACTTTAAATGCAGCAAGAAAGAAATGTTAGTCTAGAGATTATCAGAGAGATTAAGTTGATTAAATTAGCAGTAGTGGTTATCATACTTTGTCACTTGTTTTTACCAACCATACTGCATGTAATATGAGCTTAAGCCAAAAAACAAAAAAAAATAATCACACAGAACTGTCTTAGTGACATTGTTTCCTCCGCCAGGAGTGCGGTCTAATACTATTTGGGCTACAAAATGATCCTAGTACGCAATATGCAACCTACAGAGGGAGGTAGCGCCCAATGCAGGCGGCCATGATTTGTCAGATGTGCACTAGTTTTGCAGGTTAAATTCACCTGACCCTAACCCACCTGCTGCAGCCTAAATATTGTTCCCTACAAGCATTTTTAGGCTCAAATATTTTGTTTCCCTGAACAGGAGTGTGACGGGTACCCTTTCATGGCTTTGTTTCAGCTGAATCCTTGTGAAAAATGTTTGAACTTGGCCAAACCCATGTGTGGTATTCAGTGCATCTCTAGATTTCACAAATCATTAATTGACTGGATAGATACTATTCTCTGGCTAACAGTTCTACAGTAAAGACTTGAAGTAAAGCAGCTCCAAACTAAATATAATAGCATATTTACCCCCATATGTAATTAAAGGCACTAAGTTTGCCCAAGGACAGTAACCCATAGCAACCAATAAGATGCTTGCTTTTAAACAGGTGACCAGTAAATGCTACCTGCTGATTGGTTGTTATGGGTTATTGCCCCTGGGCAAACTTAGTGCCTTTTATTACATTACCCCGTGTGGCTTGTGACACACGGGCAGATTCAGGAGGACAATCTCCCCAAACTGCCTTCCGCCTGCTATAATGAGAAAACGCCAGCACAATGGCACTTGCGGCTCCTCGGTCTCCGAAGTTTCCTCGTGAGGCAGCTTCCGGCGACTTTGAACATCAAAGCGCCGCAAATGCATTGCCGCAGGCGATTTTTACTTATAGCAGGGGAAAGGCAGAGGTGATTAGTCACCAGGAGACTAAATCTCCCCGAATCTGCCCATGTGCCCCTGCCCTTAAGAGGAAGTAAAGTGAAACGAAACCCTTCCTAGTAGAGTTTGCTTTCCCTTTAATCTTTAAAATGAATGATTATGAAGAAGTGAGTAGTAGGAGCAGTGTGGTGTGCTGATATATCTGCTATGGCATAGAACTGACTGTGCATCTTACACAATGAGGAGATGGCTGAGTATCTTGACTCCCTTCCCTAGATTTGGGGAAAAAACAGATTTAAGTGAAGCTGCTCTATTTGGGAAAATGATTGTATTATTCCCCTTGTTTTCAATGCTGACCCTGCAGATTCCTTTGGGAGGCGGAGTACTGAACATTTTTTTTTAGAAAAAATGAATGTAAAATGTATTGCTGTTAACTGTATCTATATACAGCATGGACTTGGGACTCCTGGAGCTTGGGATACAGGGCAATTATTAGAAGGAAAACGTAACATAGGTGATCTATAGAGTTATGATAGAAATTCTCTGTTAATCACTAGGCAGTCAGTCCAACCGTGTCTGTATATTATTGTGTTATTGCTGCTTCTAATGTAATAAGAGTGTTTCTTCTTTGTGCTATATTAACCAAACTAAAGAAATACTTGCTGTCAGGAAGGAAAAGTAGTTTTGCTCATGTTAGATCACTTTGCGGGGTTATCTATTGAAAGCTGAATTACTTCTCCTTCCCATTGATACAGAGAACTGGGGGGGAGTGCTCAACTTCCCTGACAGCGTTTTCTGGGTAACTTACTTTGCTCTCCATACTTTCCTCCAGGTGGATCCTGAGAAGCTGAAGACGCTAACGGAAGGCTTGGAGGCATACAGCCGGGCTCAGAAAAGGAACAGGAAGTAAGGATATCGCTTTAATTCCATGTCAGACAGGGACCAGTGTGCCTTGTGCTATGTGGTATGGAACAGGGATACAGCATGCACATAGCTTACTCTACCAGTTGGAGTAATACTGTGTTATTGTACACTATCAGCCAGGGTAACATTGTTATTGTACACTATAAGCCGGAATAACACTGTTATTGTACACTATCAGCTGGAGTCACACTGTTACTGTACTGTCTCAGTGAGAGTAACACTGTGTCACTGTACGCTATCAATTGGAGTAACATTGTACTTGGGTGGAATATTAGCAAGAGCACATCATTTTAAAGAAGTCCAAACCCCAAGCACTAACCATAGGGGCTGCTAGTGTTTGCACCAATCAAACAAGTGGTGTAGGAGAGAGCATTGCCACACTACATCACAGCTGAGGAATACTACACAGACCACTATAACAACCACGGAATGAAGGTTAGTGGCAGTATCCTGTAAGTGTTTAATAGGAAACATCCAATAAAGCAAAATGATGGCTCCTGTCATTTAGTTGGAAGGCAGCGATAGAATGTTCTGTATAAAGAGGGAGTTCAGAGAAGCGACAAGTAGACTAATGAAGGTGTGGGAAGATCTGATTTAAGAAGAAAGGCCTGTCAGACTGGGTTTTTTTAATGCAAAAAGATGCCCTGGAGGGAATTTAAATCAGAGGCAAGTGCAGGTTATTCTCTATGAGACAAAGCAGATATAGTGCTGCAATGCTATGATGATAATAAAAAAAGGTTATTTTCTGGTGTCTATATCTCTTTAAGGCTTAAAGGAGAATTCAACCCCCCTACTAATAAAAACCCCTACCCTACA
>CM044448.1:55870521-55909834 GCA_024363595.1 Xenopus borealis
CACTTACACCTATAAATGCTCCCCTCATTGCAGAGTCAGCGCAGCGGAGCTCACAGGCGCCATCTTCAGCTCTTCAGTAAGTAAGTGGCATATCGATGCATGCCCAGTTGGAGCAGTCTTATCTTTGTGATAACTGAGCGTGCCCAGAAAGTGACAAAAATTGGCGAAGGGAAGGAAGAAGAATACCAAAGTACTGGAAGATGATCCCCGTGAGCTCCACTGAGCTGACTCTGCAACGAGGGCTAATTACAGGATATGGGGCATTTATCACCTGTGTGGGGAGGGACGATGTAGAATAGGGGTTTTTATTAGTTGGGGGGTTGAATTCTCCTTTTAAAAAAGCATGTTTCTGTATCACTTGGATTTGTACTTTACAGTATGAAGACTAACCCTGAAAGGATGTATTTATATGATATTGTCCCATTAGTCTTAGAGGAGAAGTAAAGTATTCTGTAGCAGTTCAAGGCCGTCACAGCCCTTTAGCAGGGAAGCTCTGTGCCACCAAAGACCCTGGTAACTCCCCATCTTCTTTTCTGCTGATTCACTGCACATGACTCAAAATATACTTCCAGTATAGAATATATACAGTATAGAAGTCATGATAAAAAGCTTATTAATATTGATGGGTGAATTTGACCCCTTTCACTTTGCCAAAAATTTGCAGCCCGCGAAATTTCACTGACACCCAGTCAAGTGTATGGGCATCAAAAACATTTTTGACGCACAATGCCATTCAAGTCTATGGATGTCATTTCCGCGGCAAAACAAGGCGGAATTTGCTCATCAGTACTTAATAAATCAGGTTCACATTCTATAACAGCTCCGGTTTTAACATTAGCCTCTGATGTAACCACACTTGCCTCATCTCTACCTAACTTAGCAGCCCAGAGCACACTGAGCGTGTGCAGTGCCACTGACACACAAAAGATGGGCTAGTAAGATGGAGGGGGGGGGCTGCTGTGGACAAATTTGAAGACCCAGATCATTACTGTTATTGTACTAGTCTAGTATATAAAATACAGAGTCATCTATTTATTTCTCTGCCATAGGCTAAACAATCTCTCTTTCATTCTTATTGTAGTACCAAATGTATGAAAATGCTGGTGTTAATCCTTTCTGTTTCATTTTTATTGTAGTACCAAATGTATGAAAATACTGGTGTTAACCCTTTCTGTTTCGTTTTCCTGTAGAAGTGGGACACTAAATAACCATTTAGAAGCTGCTATACATGAGGCCATGAGTGAGTTGGACAAGATGTCTAGCACCGTAAGTTACACCAGCTTTTACTTAATTCTTACAATATGGGATTGGTGTGTGACTAGAACCCAAACGTAACTATATATATATATATATTATATTATAATATGAAAGTTGATTGAAGGACTCGCACTCCATTTTCAAGTGAATAAACGTGCTGTTTTATTCTTTATGCATTTTCCAACGTTTTCGGCCCTCATGAAAAAGGCCCTAATGTGGGCCGAAGCGTTGGAAAATGCATAAAGAATAAAACAGCACTTTATTCACTTGAAAAGAGGGGCACAATCCTTAAAAAATGTAGATAACTGCCAGGGTGCTGGTCAAATAAAATAAATATAGAGACATAAAAGAATAAAATATAAAGGATAAAAGTTTTATCTCCAAAAAATCCAATGTTTCAGCACAAACCGTACTCTTTCTTAGTGAAAACCAACAGACTGGAAAGCTGCTCTCTCTCTCTCTCTCTCCCTCTCTGTGATAATTTCTCTGCTATTGCATATCTTAATATCAGTGGGGGACTGTCCCTGCTATTTGTTGGACATAACTTTCATATGTCATGGCCAGAACATCGTCTGATTTGTTCTTTTACTAATTTATTTAATCTGAATTGTTAATGGTAGGTCGGAAAATGAGGGCGTCCGATCCTTCGTCGCATACAAGGGTAAAATTGCACGTCTTTGGCTAGGATAAGAGTTTCAGTATTATCACTGCAACTATTGGTACATGGCACCCCAAATTCCATAATATTTACATCTTGGGAAGAATTTATGTGCCCGATAGAGCGGCCAAACAGTCGAATACAAATGATTACTGGACAGCGTATGGCCATCTTTACAATTGATAATTCCTTTCCATAGTGACCACCTCCACACAGGAACACTTATTATAGCAGATATCTTTGAAATTGCCTCAGATCTGAGAGTGCATGGGTAATATCTAAATGTGTTAGACCAATCAAGTCAGGCTTGACTGGAACAGAATCAGTCATTATGAGAATGTGACCTCAAGCAGTATTTCTGTAGAAAACACCAGTGGTTACTCAACGGGTTCCTTAGACAGACATGTCCATTATAAAGGCCCACAGTTTAGTGATCTGCTTGTTCCGTCCCAGTTCTGAATAAAAGCATCTCCCATGTAATTTGAGTGGCCATTTTGAACCTGTGCTCTTTAGGATCCCAGCTGAACGAGCAGATTTTCTCTTGATGGATATGGACCATTTCAAAGTACAATTCAATGTTACTGTAAATCAATGATCTCCAAACTGTGGTTCATCACGTATAACTTTATGAATTGGTTATTACATTATCAAGCTGTTAACCAATCAGAGACACATCTTGTGTGGGATGTAGCAGGGCCCTGGGTAGATATATACGTATATGCAGGTGTGGGATCTGTTATCCAGAATGCTCGGGACCTAGGGTTTTCTGTAATTTGGATCTTCATGTCATAATAAACCCAATAGACTAGGTTTGCTTCCAATAAGGATGAATTATACTGTAGTTTGGATTAAGTACGAGGTACTGTTTTATTATTACAGAGAAAAAGGAAACCATTTTTAAAAACTTGGATTATTTGATTGTAATGGAGTTTATGGGAGACAACCTTTACGTAATTCGGAGCTTTCTGGATAACAGGTTTCCGGATAATGGATTCTATACTGGTATATATATATTATTTTTTATCTTGCATTTACTTCTACCTTCTTACTTATCCTTTCTAGATGCATCAGATTCCACAGAGGGACAGACAGCTGAAGCCTCCCAAACCCAAGAGAAGAAAGATATCTAGATAACATTGAATGTGGAGGAAACCATGCACATGTATCTGTATATAGGCACTGATATTAATATATGTATATCAATATTTCTATGATGACTGATAGAGAACACCTCCTGGTGTATAGTGAAACAGTGGTACATATTTTTTTTTTTTTGCATTAAGGCAAACTGGGCTTAAGCCAATCAACACGAAAGAAAAATACAAATCGGTTTCGAGGATGTTTTGGGGCTCTTTGGTTTCGTTTTTTTTTTTTATTTTTAAATATGACGCTAGAATTGTGAGTTTCAAACGAGTCCTAATGTTTCTGATACATTTTCCATGTGTATATAGTGAAAAAGAAAAGAGAAATGTCCCAGAGAGAACCTGAAATGTAAATAATGTACAATACGGTCACGTACTTAATGCACACTTTAACTTCTCTTGTACAGTAACAGTGTACAAAGGTTTCTTTGGGTTTGTAACGAACACAAGTCAGGAGGCTACATTCTATATTAAAAACAAAATATATATATATATCTAGAGCGCTTAAAGCAACAACAAAAACCCTTATACAGCCTAACTGTTTTTATATGGTAACATATACTGTTTTTTTTTTTATCATGAACAGCAGAGGACAGGCATGATTATGGGATAATCTGACTTCTGACACATTCATTTCATGCAAACAAACCTCGACTTGCAGCGTTGTAATTCAGTTTCAGGTCTCTGTAGAATAGTGAAGTCTTGCAGAATCCTATTGTGAACTATTGCATGTCAACTGATCCTTGATCAAATGGCAATAATTTTATTCCATAGTTTCTCCATTGTTGTTTTTTTTTTTTTTGAACTTGTTGCAGGGATACTAAACATAAAACTACTAAGTGGTTGCAGACTACAAATCCCAGAATCCCATAGCAACCTCACCAAAATATTGGGGATGGCAGGTTTTGCAGTTAACTGATGCTTGATGGTAATAAATGTCATATCTGTGCTTTAGAAGCCATTGTTATAGGGCCACACTAAACGCTCCTACTGGGAAACGGGAAAAGATTAAGGATCTGCCAAATCCATCACTACATCAAATATCCAAATTCTAATTTGAATATAAAAAAGGGAACCAATTGTTAACATTTCTCACATACCCAAAGCTTTAAAATCAATGACTTTGAGGGCAATGACAAACCGTGATGATTTGTCACGGCTACAAAACGCCAAAGACAACACTGAGAATGGTCTCTAAGTGCATAATCGCTCAAGAATGTGTTTTTATGCATTTTTCTGCACGGTGACAAATAGCACAGTGTGTTATTGCCTTAAGGGGTTGGCAAAATGTTTGGACTTTGAATCCCAAACCAAAACCAGAATTTGCTGCTTGTTTCTTGTAGCAGTCAGAACATGAAACTATAGCTTTGATTGGCTAAATTACTATCAGACATGCAGGGACCTATGTTATTCCAAATGCTCACATTTTATTATACTTATTAATTTAGTTAATGAAAGTCTAATTATATCTCTTCATTCACCTGTAGAGGCAGCATTTTCTGGAGCAAACTGCAGAACCTCACGAGCTGTGCATTGCAGTAAACTGCAGAACCTCATGGGCTGTGCATTTCTATAAACTGCAGAACCTCGTGGGCTGTGCATTGCAGTAAACTGCAGAACCTCATGGGTGGTGCATTGCAGTAAACTGAAGTACCTTGTGGGCTGTGCATTGCAGTAAACTGCAGAACCTCATGGGCTGTGAAATGCAGTAAACTGCAGAACCTCATGGGTGGTGCATTGCAGTAAACTGCAGAACCTCATGGGCTGTGAAATGCAGTAAACTGCAGAACCTCATGGGCTATGTATAATAATAAATTGCAGAACCTCATGGGTGGTGCATCATAGCAAACTGCTGAACCTCAAGGGCAGTGATCTTTAAAATATAACTGTTGCATATCCCTGAAATTACAAGAGACAATTGGATGGCCTCAGATGCTGCCACAGATTGAAGCTCACTGCTTTAGGACAGCAGAATAATCATCTGAAGGATTTGTGCTTTTAAGCAAAACAACTGTATCCCCTCCCTTTTTTATCCAGGTAAAACAACAGACCAAGTGAAAAAATACTTGTATTATAAGCATTGATTTCATATTTCAAATGTACATTACAGTCCCTTGTGGGGCATCACTAGGGCCCCATTGTGCTACCCAACAGCATAGTGCCATAACAAGTCTAGTAAACCGTGGCAACCAATCAAATATTTGCTTTCAGTTATTACAACAACCCATAATATATATTGGTCTAGGAGCGATTTTCTAGGCTTGAGATACCAGCTTTATTTGTTCTGGAATCCAAAACAAATTACATTTTAAAGTTACATCAGGAGCAAAGTATATATAGTGCAGCCAATTTAATTACCCAACCTCTCAGAGTGGCAAAGACCCTACTGAGATTTTTGTAAAGTTCTACGCTCATTTTAAAGTGTCTTTTACCAGTTTTACCCTGGCTGGCTTTCCACCATGTATTGTTTCCATTGCTTTGATCCATGAAAGTTTGATGGTGTATCAAGTACAGTTTTTGTGTTCTGAAGCCACCTGCTAATATAATCCGAAGATTAGCACAAACAAATAACTTGGCTTTATTAAATGTAATATGGCTAGAATTTTCAGCCCGTTCTGATTTAAAGGAACAAGAGCCTTCCTTCTAGAGACTCTTGCTATGGTTAAATTCTTTAAAACCTTCCCAGAAAGATGTTTATTTGGACACAGCAAGAGCACAACTAACGTTTGATACCAATATATATTCTATCCTTAGCCCAGAGATCTTAGACTTCATAGATAACACTATGGCTCTGTTATGGTCATACATGTGCCGATAAAAGCTGCCAACTCTGTCTCTACCGAGACTTAGTCAGCAGCTTCTTAGCCAATGTATGGGGTCCTTCCAACCTAAATCTGTCTAAAAAATCAGTCAGAAATCTATAAGTCAGGTTAGAGAATCCAAGCAGTCCTCTCCTGACAGGTCTTCCTAGGCACCCATTATTGCCCATAAGCCTATAATATACAGCAGCCTATTGGCCAGTCTATGGGAGGCTGTCCAACCAATATCTGGCTATAAATTATCCAAAGATCTAAAGGGCATGTTAGAGAATCTTATTATTCGACGACTGCAGCAGCTCATTGTCCAGTATATGAGGCCCTCCCTACTGGCCGCTCAACCAATAGCTGGCTAATATCTGGAACAGGACTGGACTGGGATTCAAAATAGGCCCTGCCATTACTGCTACAAAGAGGCCCAAACAGCCCCCACCAGCCCACTTAATAGTCACTTTCTATGGCAACTTACAGCTGCCCATCGGGCATTTGCCAGAACCCACAGATTGCCAGTCCGGGCCTGATCTGGAATATATACTTGTTGGTATATATATATATATATAGGTATATATATATAATAGGTAGGAAAATGTGGAGTGCATTGACATGGTCCTCTCTTGAAGGATTTTCCTAGGCATCCATTATGGCCCCCCAAGCAATTATAGACAACAGTTTATTGTCCAGTGTATGGGGCCCTCCCTAATGCCTGTTCTACTAATATCTGGCTAGAAATTGGCCAGATATCTACGTACAATCACTTGCCATGTTATGTTTTACAGTGCCAAATTATTTCTTTGTGAGCCTTTCTAACAGTCCAAGCAAGACAATATGACTATGGTTGATATTGCTAATGTATACATTGTTTTCTATCACACTACAGGCTACTGTCTTTGATATCCTACTATTGGGCAGCTGGGGGGGCTCTCCCCAGGTTGTCTGCCCTTTTCATTAAACCTAAATAAGCATATATTTGCATTATCTGGTTACAAAAACTCATTACTCAGTATTAATAGTCGCTGGGCTCACTACCAGCGGCTTCATTCGTTTAATTTTTTTTTTTTATTTGTCTTTAATCAGTATTATGTAACATATCACAGATTTATTTTATTTAAAAAAAAAAAAGTATTTATACGGTTAACAGATTATATATTGATGTGGCTGAAACATGCAAGTTATTTTATTAACCAAATTATTTATGTTACGTAAAGTGAAAATGTGAAGGAAAAAAAAAAAAAAACCTAGAAATAAACAAGCTTATAACATTGCATTCTAACACAATACTGAATGGTGACATTGTATATGTATATATTTATATATGTATGCGTGTGCAGATGAGGGATATGTACATATATGTGTATATACATGTGTAATGTGCTCGGCTCTCGCTTTCTTTCATGACCTTGTGGATTGCAGCAAGCTACACTATTGGCTACAGTGGCCTGAAGTCAACAACTGCCTCTCTCTCTCTTCAACAGGTTCATTTTGATGCTTTTTATTCCCTGGTCAGATTAGCAGCGTCTCACACAACTTGACCCAAGTTTTCTTTCTGTTTCAAGCTGTCTGTTTTATAGTCAGTGTTATTTTACCCCCCCCTTCCCATTGGTCTTCTTTTCCAATGTTGTTATTCATAAAGATGTCTGTGAGTGCGTGTTACAGTTTTATTTCCCTAATTCCCAGCGTCTTTTTGGAAATCCTGATCGGATGTTCCTTTAACATTTGGTGTAATTCTGTTCGTACTTCCTCGCCACTGTATACTTTACATTGTTCAGCTATGTAAAGTGCTTACTTCTCTCTCATTGGTTACTTATAGTGCGGGCGGTAGGGGTAGATTCTTCAGTCCATACCATTTATTTCTGAGTTGATATGGTTTTCATGTATGCGGTTAATGTAAATATTGTGAGCATTACAGGTCATGCAGTGTTGTGACATTTTTATAAAAATGTTGCACCTACTTTCCAATTAAACAAAAACTGGTCACATACTTGAAATTCTATGTACGGAGCCATTTATTTCTGTGTACTTTTGGGGGGTGCCTTTTATTAATCATATACATGTCTCCAGAAGTCCGTCAAAAACGTTCACGTCCAAACTCATTATTATGTCAAATAAACTCCGCCCCCCCCAAAAAAAAAGACTGGTGTAAGAAGTCGGATATAGAAGGCTATGGACATGTTTTCTCTTTTAATATAAAAGGGCCCCTTGTTCAACATGAGTTGAGTGGATAGGGTCGAACCAGCCTGCCAGAGTAACTCTCTACTATTTGCCTCTGTGTCCAACAAAATGTTGTGAGAGTGGACCCTGAATTTTAGGTTCTTTGGAAGGCCCAGCCCAACTTCCTGGTTCTCGCAAGGCAGTTTATTAGCTTACCAGTGTTCAGATAATCCCCCCTATAGAAGGGATTTCTGCTTATCTGTTTGTCAGTACACCAAAAACGAAAGAATCAAGTTAGAGTGACAGTTTTAGGGGTGGATTTATCAGGGGTTGAATTTTGAAGTGAAAATACTTCTAAATTAGATTTTCGAATTTAATTCGAAGTGTTTTTACAATCAAAAAGGGACTGTTTTTGATGGAATAAGTCAACTTTTGATCGAATTTGAATTGTACGATTTAATCGTTCGATTCGAACAATTTACTCAGACTTCACAAAATTTGCCAAATGACTCCATAAAGGTTATAGGAGGTCCCCATAGGCTAAAACAGTAATTCGGCAGGTTTAAGGTGGTGAATAGTACTTCGATTTTCGAATGGTCGAATTTTTCAGTTTGAATCAAATTTTTTCTATTCGAATCTAATTTTGGCCTATTAGATTGTTGAAGTACCCAAAAATTACTTTGAAATTTTAATTTTTTTAACTTTCACTTAAACCCTTGATTAATAGTCCCTGCCACAGTGGATCTGAAAATCTAAGTTTCTATCAAGCAATGCCAGTCATCAGCATCAAGGGCAAATAAGGTCTTGAGCTGTATTAAAAGAGGCGTAGAGTCACGGGAGGAGGGGGTCATTCTTCCACTTTATAGAGCACTGGTAAGGCCCAATCTAGAGTATGCAGTACAGTTTTGGTCTCCCTCACTCAAACAGGACATTATTGTATTAGAGAGCAGTGAAGATGTGGAATTCTCTCCCTGAATCAGTTGTACTGCTGATACATTAGATAGCTTTAAGAAGGGGTTGGATGGCTTTTTAGCAAGTGAGGGAATACAGGGTTATGAAAGATAGCTCATAGTACAAGTTGATCGAGGGACTAGTCCGATTGCCATCTTGGAGTCAGGAAGGAATTTTTTTTCGTTTGTAAGCTTTAAAAGGTATCAGTACTGAGATTAACTGGCCCCTGCATTGTTTACACCTCATATTCAGACAGTAAACTCAGACCCAGACTGAAACTGGCCACATTGTTCACCTGCTCAAACCTCATACAAACTGCTGGAGGGGGACCAGCATTGTGTCACTGCATGTAACACAGTATGAACTGTCCATCTTAGAGTCCTGATAGGTTTCACTGCCTCACTATGCTCCCTGTGTGTGCCATACTCTGCCTGCTCTATGCTCCCTGTGTGTGCCATACTCTGCCTGCTCTATGCTCCCTGTGTGTGCCATACTCTGCCTGCTCTATACTCCCTGTGTGCCATACTCTGCCTGCCCTTAGCTCCCTGTGTGTGCAATACTCAGACTTCCTATGCTCCCTGTGTGCCATACTCTGCTTGCCCTATTCACATTGTTTGTGCCATATTCTGCCTGCCCTATGCTTAATGTGTGTGCCATACTCAGCCTTCCCTATGCTCCCTGTGCGCAATACTCTGCCTGACCCATGTTCCCTGTGTGTGCCATACTCTGCCTGCCCTATGCTCAGTATGTGCAATACTCAGCATGCCCTATGCTTTTCTGCCTGCCCTATTCTCCCTGTATGTGCCATACTCTGCCTGCCCTATGCTCTGTGTGCAATACTCCGCATTCCCTATGTATGCCATATCGAATTTTTGCCATCAGATTTTCTCAAAGTGTTTTATCAACAGTTTTCAATCTAATAGGTAAATTTTTGATCGAATTAAATCTATTGAATCGTTTGAGTCGAACAATTTCCTCCAAAAAAATTTTTTTCAAAAACTTCAAAAAGACTCCTTGAAGGTTATAGGAGGTCCCCCACAGGCTAAAACAGCAATTCAGCAGGTTGAAGGTGGCGAAGGGCTGAATTCAAAGTTTTTAAAAAGACAATACTTAGATTTTCGAAAGGTCCAATTTTTCAGTTCGAATCAATTTATTTTAAATTCAAATAGAGTTTTGACTTATTCGATAGTCAAAGTACCCAATAATAAAAAAAATTTCAAATACAAAATTATATTTTTAATATTTATTCATTTACAAATTTGAAACATTTCAATGAAAACATTTGGCAGTTTTGTAAACAATTTGTAAAAATTTATGCGATTTTCATTGTGAACTGTTTTTTTTCCTGCTGCATGTTAATGGAATCAATCATATTTTTACAATATTTTTATGATCAAGTTTAGAAAAAAAATCAAATGCGAAATTTGGTAAATCTGCCCAGGCTCATTTGGGACAGCGGCAGGTTTAGCTACAGCAAACACGGTTTTTGTGTCCCTCCTGGACACCTGCTTGCGTCAGCACGGGGCTGAAGATTCTGGGGGACCAAGGCCATCCTGCTCCCCCCAGTTCTGACGCAAATGAATCTGCTACTAAGGGGCATATTTATTATGCTGTGTAAAAAAAATGGTGGGATAATACACTACACATTCGCCATACTTCAGCCTGTAAAAGATGGCGTAAAACTTTTACATGTTTTTTCTTATGTGACTTCCGACAGACGCAATGTAAAATAACATTTTTAGGGATGCATCGAATCCAGGATTCGGTTCGGTATTCGGCCAGGATTCGGCCACTTTCAGCAGGATTCGGGACTGTGCCTGGCCGAACCGAATCCTTAAAATCATGTGACTTTTCATGACAAAACAAGGAAGTAGATAAATTGTTTGCTGACTGCCTTTTGACCTTCCTCTCAATAATTTTCATATGTAAATTAGGGTTCGGATTCAGTTCAATATTCGGCCAAATCTTTCACAATGGATTTGGGGATTGGCCGGATCCAAAATAGTGGATTTGGTGCATCCCTGATCATTTTTGGGTACTTCAACCATCGAACAGGTTGACAAATTGATGGCCGGATTTAGAATTTTTCTCTATTCGAAATTCGACCCCCAGTAAATCTGCCCCTTAGTGTTCACATGTCGTAAAATTACGCACACCTTCGCCATTTCATTCACACAAATTTTTACACCGTTTTTTCCACAAATGTGAACTTTGCACAGTATAATAGATATGCCTCTATGTGTAAATGTCAGAGAAAGCAGGAAAATGTAATGTAAATGTGTATTTTGATTACACAAATATGGTAAACAGGATGCCCTGGCACAACCCTACCAAAGACTGGTTTCCAGTACTGACCAATCAGAATGCTGCAATACAGCAGTGCCACAAAACAAAGCTATGGATTTCAGCTCTTCCACTGACTAATGTGGAACAGACATGGATCAAAGACACAAAAGTTATCTCAAACTTGAGTCATTTGTTAATTGGTCAACAAATGACTCACCTGAGCACAAGCAAAGGAAATTCTTAAATCCTGTGTTAGTCTATCACACATGCCTTTAGGGTACAGCTAAATACACACAATGCAACACTTTCATTCCATCTTACCCAAAATGTGAACTCCCGATTCCTACTGTACTGTTTGGGCAAGTAGATAATCCAACTACTAATTCTTTTAACTCTGAACAACCAGGGCCGGTCGTACCAAGTGTGGGGCCCAATTGGAACCATTTTGGTGGGGCCCCCTAGAAGGAACTTTACTGTCTGTCTCAGGGTCACAGAGCTGGATGGGCAAATAGTGGCTGCTTTCCTCTCTGTCCAAGTGACGGCTGCCAGTTAGGGGTGGGAGCAGGCTGGGCAACTGGGAGAAAATGTTCCCTTACTCTGTTTAATCTATGTGTGCAAAAAAAGTGCAAATTTTGGTTACCACTGTAAACTGTGTGTGCAGCACCATGGATTATATATACAACATTAATTTTTTACTTGTTATTTGGGCCAGTTGGGTTTGGGGCGGGCTGGTTGAATTGGGTTTGGGGGTGGGCTGGGCCAATCAGGTTCAGCTTTGGCCTGGGCCAATCGGGTCTGAGCGGGCTGGGCCAATCTGGATTAGGGGTAGGCTGGGCTACTGTGGGATTAAGGGAATAGGAAACAGAGCCTGCACTGGAGCGGGGCCCCCATAAGTGCGGGGCCCAATTGGTCCAATGTGCTTAAGAACGGCACTGTGAACAACATAGTGCTGTACCATGCTTTGAGTCTTACGCACATTCAAGATTTTCAATTAAATTCTTTCAATAAAAAAATTTTGAAAATTCAAATGCCATTAAATCGGCATATATAACAGCAGATTGGGAATCTGAATTTCTTAAACCTGAAGTTTCAAGATTAATTAAGTGCAAAAAAACTGGAAAACTTTTGGCAAGTAAAAGCTGCCGAAGTCAAAGCCAGTTGTATTTTCAAAATCAAGCAATTTTTCAAATTGAGTTTACTTAATTAATTACGATCATTGAAAATGAAGGGTTGATTTGGGTTGTTGTCAAGTTTTTTGACTTTTCAGTCAAGTTCGTCAAAAGAATTTGATCAAACTGCCTCAAATGGGGGAAAGTAATAAAAATCCGTAACGGAAAAACTATTCGCAATGCGAAATTTATGCCTCTGCGTAAACAAATGTAGCTTTGCGCAAAATTAATGTAGTCAGTCAATGAAATAAAACTGCTTACTGAAAAAGTTGTTTGCTCCAAAAGATTACAACACCTTCAAGCACTTCTTAAGAGTGCAATTAAAATTCGCAGTGTGCAATAAAATTCACAAAGCAATAACAGTTTAAGGAACAAAATTACATTGCGAGATGTACATTTTTAATCTTATTGGTGCAAATTGTTTTTCTCTTTGTGACTTTAATTACATTCCCCCCAAAGTGTGTTCACAGCCCATTTCAGTGTGATTTTTATATATCTCTAAAATGCCCAATCAGAGAAATGAACAGCACCCCAAAATACAACCTTTAAAGGGGTAAGATCTCTTCACAGGGAGATACGTCACCTGCTTTAGGGTCAGTCCACATGAACAGATTCGGGGAGATTAATCACCCCAGCAACAAATCACCTCTTCTTCAGGATGACAATCTCAAGGCAACTTCTGGCAACTTCAGAAAACAAAGCGCCGCAAGTGAATTGCCACAGGAGATTTTCATTTTAGCCGGTGGAGGGCAGGAAGGAGCCAGTTCAGGCAGATTGTCGACCCGAAGAAGAGGCGATTTGTCGCTGGGGCAACTAATCTCCCCGAATCTGCTTGTGTGGACTGACCCTAAAACACTCAAAGCCGCAAGAGATAAATCCCCCCTTACAGTGCGGACTGGGGGGCCCACCGGGCCACACGCCTGGACCCACCAGCCACAAAGTCCAATCTGCTGGGAAATCACCTTTCCCCACGCACAGATGCATACTTTTTGTGGTGTGACAGGGCTTCGGGAGAAAGAGCAAGGAGTTGGTCTGGCCCTGGCGCCCCCCCCCCCCTTCGCATGTGCGCATACCGTTTGCCACCAAGTCCGGGGGCCGGGAGAAAGGGCAGGGAGCAGGTCTGGCCCAACGCCTCTTGCATGCGCTCTTACCTTTTGCTGCCACAACCAGGAGAAAGGGCAGGGAGCGCATCTGGGCCAGTGGGGAATGTGCATATCTTTTGCTGGTACAATTGGGAGGCAGGGAGCACACCTGAGCTCCGTGTACATGTGCATGCCTTTTGCTAGCATGCCCTGAGTCCGGGAGCTAAGTAGAAAGTGCAGGGGTCGGGTCTGGATCAGCGGGGCCCACCAGGTTTTTTCCCAGTGTCCCACCAGCCCAGTCTGACCCTGCACCCTTACCATTCGTTAACCTTCATCATTGCAAGTAAACTACATTACTACAATTCACCTTGATTGCGGGAGAATGCAAGGGCAGGCAACTTTTATTCTTGAAGCTACAAAAGAAAAAGGGGGGCATCTCCCATCTAAAAAAAGGGGGTATATGAAGATGGTCTACAAGGTCAAATATATAAATAATATACAAAAAAGAAATTGCCAACGTTGGAGCATTTTAGCTCCGGTTAGGCACGGACATGCACATTTTAACACTGATATTCAAGTAGCCTCTGGGACCCTGGGCTGGGAAGGGTGCTCTGTCTCGGGGGTGCAAGTAGCAGTCGGCGATTCACCTGTCCAGTGGTTGCTATCGTCTTTGGTGCCTGAGGCACATCGTAGTTGTTAGTCAGACAGTTTGGTGCCTGAGGCATAAGTCAGATAGTTTAGTTGATAACAACAGGCCCGCCATCAGGGGGGACAAGTGTCCCGGGCCCGGGGCTGAAGGGGGGCCCAGCAGTGCTACAACATCAAAAAGAGCCGGGCCCCCCTTACGAGCGCATAAGAGTGCGCTCGTCGGGAAGTCCAAATGCAGAATGAGGAAGTGCCGAACAAATACGAAGTCTTGAAGAGGCGGAAAGACCCGAAGTCCCGAAAGGAGCCGACACTGAAGTCCGAAGCGGCGAAAATACCCGAAGTCATGAAAACAGCTATAACTGAAGTCCTGAAGCCACTGTTTTTTTTTTAATATTTTTTGGGGCCCCAAATTTTTTTTTAATTTGTAACGGGAGCCCTAGCGCCAATGTTTTTAAAAAGATATTCTTTGGGGCCCCAATTTTTTTTTAATTTGTGAGGGGGGCCCTGGCGCCAATGGTTATTAAAAAAATATTCTTTGGGGCCCCATTTTTTTTTAAACTTATTAGGGGGGCCCTGCCGCCAATGTTTTTTTTTTTTTTTAACTGATAAGGGAGCCGTGACTATCCATATGTGTGGGGGGGGGGTTACTTTTTTAGTGCTGATATCTGTGTGGTCTTTTAACTTTGATATGGAGTAGGTGGGATCAGGGGTGCAGTTATATGGGTCATTTCTTTTTTCTTTTTTGTAAAGTTTTATTCTTGCCAACTGGCAACTTTTTAACTGATTTTCTTTTTTTTTTTTTTTAAGATAAGCCTCTATTTCACCTGTTGAAATTCAATGTTTTTTACTGCTGAAAATATCCGTATTGTTTAGTCAATTCTTGGGTCTGAGCATGTAGCCGCTCTTTTTTTGTACTTTTGCCCACGATGCCTCAAGCTTCCATTACGTTCTGCTTTTGATTTTTGCCACAAGGCCATTTCTGAGGCTCAGAAGTGGGAGTTCAAACATTTACATCTTTGATCTTGAAGACGTTTAGGCATTAAACCCAGAATAAATGGCCTACAAGTCAAAATAGTCGCCCACTGTAACACAAGGGTTCTAAAAGCCTGGCTTATTCTTACAGCAACATTTGTATCAGGGCATTTTAAAAAAATATGTATATAATAATTCCTTTAGAATTATAATCCCTTTTGAAAATTAGCAGGACATTTAAAAAAATATTTTCAGATTTTCTATTTTAGATATAAACAGACTTTAATATTTTTTTCTATAAGTGAACAATTATTTTTTCTTTATGAGGTGTTTCCTCACTTCAGTAGTTATTATTATTCTCATAATGGAGCCCATTTACCAAATTTGTGTGAAGAATTTGAATTTTAAATCAATTTCGAATATGCAAATGAGGTAACTTGGACCATTGAATTTTCAATAATTGACCTAGTCAAATAATTCGAATAATCCGAATTTAATTGTATTTGAATATTCGATGGTCGAAGTACTTCCCTTTTAAAAAAAAAATCGATAGGCCAGTTCGCCAACTTGGACCTACCGAATTGCTTTAAAACCCAATGGGAAGCTCCCATAGGTGTTTTAAAGTTTTTTGTTATCAAATATAAAAAATTCGAACGAAGGGTTAAAACAATTTAATCGATCAATCGAATTTTTTATATTCAATCGGTGGAATTAGATTGTTTTTGAAATTCAATCACTTCCCCTTTATATTCGAAATTCAAATTCGAGGGTTTATCAACCTTCGAATTCGAATTTTAGTAAATCTGGCCCAATGCATCTATTGTTTTTAGATTTAATATAAATATATACAATCACCGGGAAATTTGTAATTATGTATAATTATACTAGGAATGCACTGAATCCTGAATTTGGTCAGAGATTCAGCCCATACCAATACATTTTTAGTAGGATTTAACCAAATCCAAGTGCCTGGCCAACTCTAGTGACTCTCATCTGTCTGTGGGAGGGTGTATAGGGTTTTCTTTTTAAACCTTCAGCACCCTAATTAAATAATTTGTATATATATAGTATCATATTCAGTTTGGGATTGGGCCAAATCCTTCATGAAAGATTCAAGTTTCAATCGAATCCCAAAATATTGCATGCCTAAATTCTATCTCCTTCCCTTAGAAACAAATTAGAAAGATACTTGTTATCACTTACAAGTTTAATGCCTGACTAATTAAGGACAGATTAATAAAAGCTTAAAACAAGAAATGAATTTCAAATGAAAATCCGTTTAAGCACATTTTGAGATCAGGGGGCAGATTTAGCAATTAATAAAATCACATTTTTAGATTCAAATTTTGAGCTAATTTTAGTGTACTTTGACTAAGGAATAGTCCAAATTCAATTAGAATTTGAAAAATATAAATGAAAATTTGAATATCAAAATTTATCATGTAATGTTTTTTTTTTTTTTTTTAGAATACTTCAAATCTAATTTGATCGAATAAGATCCAATACAGGGTCGGAACTAGGGGTAGGCAGGGTAGGCGCCTGCCTAGGGCGCAATCTTTAAGGGGTGCACTTTTTTGCAGTTGAAGAAGGATTAGAGAACGTTCACAGACAGTTGTCGGACCAGTTTTATGTGGCACTGGCTGGATGCTGGCAGAGGTAGTGGGGACTAAAAGAAATATAAATATTTAATTTAGCTGCACGGATGCTGGCATATGTTCGGGGGTCAGGAAAATCATGAACAAAGTCTAAAAAAACTGCAGCACACTGACAATGTGTATCAATTTTGCTTGATTTTTATTGGCTCAATGTCTAATATAAGTAATTCAAAAAGCAACTTGCTGGAAAAAATTTTATGAAGTTCTCAGCATATAGACTCTTCCAACAATCCAATCACAACGGCACATTGTAGCTCTTCAGAGAGGTGACATCTGAAATTCACATGTGTTGATTCTGTGTAGTTACTGTGATAGAATTACCAATGTGTCATGCAACTCCTAGAAACAGGTGTTACTTGTGAGAGTTGCATGAATGGATATGTGAATAGTTCTGAAAACGCCAGGGTACTGATGTGAGAACAGCATTGTATGTAGCAGACAGGTGGTATCAAAGGCCCCCTCCTCTATTCAGGGATGGTTTCTCTACCTTGACATGAATCGCTTCTTTCAAGCCTCTTTCAAACCAGTGGTCTTCTTTTTGAAACGTCTTCATTAAAAAATTTCAGTAAGTCCAGTTGCTTTTTGAATTACTTTTATTAGATATACCATGACCTTGATGAATGAAAATCTTCATAGTCATGAAGTCTTATGTAACGGCTGGGCGGGCGGGGTGGGGAGTGGTGCAGGATCAATGCTGGCTGCAGGCTTAACCTGAATTTTTACATTCATTACAGAATATCATCTGTATGGATTTTTCTTGTTTGGGGTTTGACAGTAAATGCAGAAAAATGAGATAGACGGTGTTTTAAATTTGTCATTTACACAGCTCCATACTCCTGCCTTCAATAGTGGGGGTGCAGTGTCACTGTCCCAAAAAGTGTTTTGCTGTCTGAGAACACTAAAGGACCAATTTTACTAACCAGCTATTTTTTTGGGATTGGGCTTTTTGTTGTCAAACCTGGGAAAAAAGCTCAACTTTTTTCTGTGGCAATTCCGAATCCAACAAAACGGTGGCAATTCCGAATCCAAAAATACTCCAGCTAAAACCTGTCAAAATCATGTAGACATCAATGGCAGATATCCCTTTTAGAACTGTAAAATCTTTCTTTGCTTTATGGCTTTTGTGGTTTTCAGATGTTTTTGATGCTGGCTTTCGGGCAACAATATGAAAAATTTGTAGTTACAAGTAGTAAAAGTAGCCGTTTTTGCAAGATTTTCAGTTTTGATTTTTTTGATCAATGACTGACATTCGTGGAAATGAGCTTATTGGTGGTTTTCTAAAGCAAAGAGTGAAGTTCCGCCACTAGAGGGAAATTCCGCCGCTCTCCATTAATTTCTATGGGATTTTGAAAGGCCTATTTATCAATGGGTGAAGTGAAAGTTCACCCTTTGATAAATACGCCTTTAAAAATCCCATAGAAATGAATGGAGAGAGGCGGACTTTCACTCTAGTGGCGGAACTTCACTCTTAACTTCACTCTTATAAAATATACCCCATAAGTTTCAAACATTCGACAGATATGAAGGAGGCTGCATACATCCACAGTGCTGTGCTGCAACTTTTTATTCCATATTCACCACCTGAATATGGAATAAAAAGTTGCAGCACAGCACTGCGGATGTCTGGAGCCAACTTGAATGTGAAGTAATAAACAAAGGGCAGGTGAGCCCGAAACATGTAGTTTTGATACTTAAATAAAAGAAGATTGCAGCAAGTTCTGCACCTCAGCTTCCTCCATTCTTGTTTATTCATTGAATTTGTTGTGCCTGGGCAGCAGCACAGGAGATAAGTGATAAGAGGACTACTATTATCGCAAATTGTGCTATAACTGTATATGTTTATATAAACAAGTAGCTGTGTAGCCATAAGGGCAGCCATCAAAGCTGAAAAAGGAGAAAAGGCACAGGATACACAGCAGATAACAGATAAGCTCTGTAGTATACACTGGGATTCTTCAGAACTTATCTGTTATCTACTATCTGTCCTATGCTTCAATGGCTGCTTCAGTTAAAGGAGAATTCAACCCTGTAAAAAAAAAAACCATACCCGGCCTGCACCCCACGTAGACCCCTCCTCCCTCCAGCCTAACTGTCCCCCCCCCAGGGAAATGAACCATACTTTACACTTATCCTTCGGTGCAGATTCAGCCAGCAGAGCTCCACACAGTCATCTTCAACTGCTTTGGTAAGCTGACTGGGAGTTCGGCAGTTTCTGTCCATTTCGGTTCATGCGCAGTTGTCACAAACTGGCTGTGTGAATCAGTAAGTGAGGTCTGTCTGATTTTATGAGGTGCTCCTCATGTTTAGGTAAGTATTGCCCTTAGCAATTCAATTTATAAGTGCTGCCAATGTAGCTGAATGTGTTGGAGATTTTGAATAAATGCTAACAATACCCTAAAACTGCATGGAGCTGCAAAGCCCCAAGGCTGCAAATTCTAAACACTCTCAGGGTTGACATTTACTATAAAGAAAGGCTGTACAGTGCATTAGATGTCTACTGTAAAGAGCAATAGTATTGTGTCTTTCTAGCACGCTGGTAGCTCTTGTATAGAGAGATAGTGTTCCCGTAATTCTCTTTATCAAGTGAAAACATGTTCCTTTTGTCTGTGGAGACCAATCTGAGCCTTATGTTTTCATATGTCTGAATAAAATGCATAGAGTCGTTTGTATTGGTTACATTACAAAATATACTTTACTTGAGCAGAGAGTTCAGTGCATGCAGAATGCTCTCTCCTGATTAGCAGAAAAGTAAAACGGATGTCTCCCTCTCTATTCACCCATGGGTTTTTTTCTGGTTTGCTGCTATTGCTTTTCTGTGTTCCAGCATATTAGGACTAATATCAACAGTATTAGTCATTGTTTTCCTTTACAAAATCATTACAAAAACATTAAAATTAAAAAAGTGTTGATAGCAGTTGTACATTTCTTGTAGTAAAGGTCCAGTCATACCAAAACAAATGAAAATGGCACTATACCCACCAGGCCCGGACTGGCAATCTGTGGGTTAGGGCAAATGCCAGATGGGCTGCTATATGGTGCCATAGAAAGTCAGTATTTAGTGGGCTGGTGGGGACTGTTTGGGCCTCTATGTGGGCTGATTGGGCCTCTGTGTACCTGAAATGCCAGGGCCTATTTTGATTCTCAGTCCACATGATGATAAGAAAAAAACCCCTCTTTTTCTTTGCTGGGTTTTTGCTCCATGGAATGATTGCATGTATAATTCACATTTGCACTGGAACGGAGTGAGAGTGGGTATCAGACAAGAGATGTAATGCCAATGACAGCAGCCTACACCACTTGCCTCTGATTCACATCCCAAGTCATACTATTGGGACATGATCAGCACACGATATATACACAGAGCAGAAAAAGAAAACGATGAAGATAAAGAAAAGCAAATTCTACACTTCTGAAAATTCTACAGCCACCAATAGAAAAGGCTTTAATTCAAGGCATGGACTAGGTTAGAAGGGGAAGCTTGCATCTATATTATATGGGGTTTATTATGGAGGGGGGGGTACCTGTGCCAACTTTAATGTGGCTTATTGTTATCCAATCTAAATTCCCCAAACCAGTAAGTTGTCCCCCCCCCCCCCCCCCCCCCCGAGGCTACTAACAGCCCAAGTATCCAAGCCAAGAGCTAATTAAATGGCCAGGTAAGAAAGTCCACCGGCACACAGAACTGTAGAAAGCAAGGAAAACCTTGCACATTTAATGCAGTATAGCACTGTTATACTGCATTAAATGTGCAAGGTTTTCCTTGCTTTCTACAGTTCTGTGTGCCGGTGGACTTTCTTACCCTGCAGTGTGTTTGAGGTTGCCGGACCTCTGTCCCGGAGCGCCAGACGTTATTTGAGTACTTGACTAAGTAAGGGTGTGCGGGTCCCTATTCTATATTGGACTAATTAAATGACCAGTCATTAACAGACAAATTAAACGTTACCCAGAAAATCTGGGAAGTATATATTGCCTGATTGCTGCCCTTGTACACAGAAGGCTGTGGACAGAGAATAGTTGTTTGGAGTCTTACCTGATAGCCTGCCCTCTGCTGACTTTTCATGTTGGATTAGCCGTGAATAGTGATGGGCGAATTTATTCACCTGCGGCAAATTCGCTGTGCATTCCTGCGATTCGCTGCAGGTGAATAAATTTGCCAGCGCCCCTTGCACCCATTGCCGGCAGTGGACACCGGCGTCCAAAAACTGACGCCTGCATCCAAAACAAGACGTGGCAGCGTTTCGCAAATTTTTTGCTGTTCACCGAAAAATTCTGCAATAAAAAAGATGGATATATAAAGATCTCCACCCAGGGGAGTTCTGCCAGAGTGAATCCTAAGCACAAATTGCTGGGCTTCTGCCACCAGAGTATATAGTAATTTAAATTCTCTACGACCAACTCTGGGCTAGAGAGTTCCATTGTCTCAAGAAAGATAACTGAACAGGCCTCATCCTCCATTAGACCCCTTGACCAGACCTATAGTAGATGTCAAAAGTCCTAGGAGACTCATGAACTCCCTTGCATGTTCCTGAACTGAGAGACAGATAGAAAAATCCTCTGAATCTTGTATTGTGGCAGGGACAGGAGAACAATGTAGGCGTCCAACTGGGCCCCCAGTTAAATCATCCTTTGTGTTAGGCATGTCAGGCACTCTGCTTTGTTTATCAGCAGAATGAACTCCCCTTCACAATGATTACATGGTGGGTCATGTGTTCCCTTGCCACTACAAGGAGAACTCGAACCTTAGCAGTCTTACCATAGCTATGACTACCACAAGGACCTCTCATCCTCCTCCTCCTCCTCCAAAGAGATCTCTTCATCAGTAGAACTATCCTGAAAAGAAACAACCTCCCTGGTTCTCCTGTGTGAGGGGGGCTGCCATATTTGTGCAGCAGGAGTCCGTTAGCATTAGAAACTGTAACTAACAGGCTGAGATGGGACTGTCAGAGTGTCAGAGAGTCAGGCTTAGGAACTTCAACTAACAATTATATACAAAAACAAACCTCTTAGCAAAAAATTATCAACATGACCTACAGGCCCGGATTTGTGGAGAGGCCACCTAGGCCTAGGGTGGCAGGAATTAAGGGGGTGGAATGCTGCCCAAGTACACCCACATTGGCTCAGAAATTTACATTTCCTGTGTGCCAATTCCCATTGCTCTGTCCTGATGATGAAAATTTTAGCAAATTAAAGGGAGATGACGGGGCGACAAACAACAGCGGGCCTAGGGGAGCAAAGTGTTACTTCGCTAGGCAGATCGCAGGTACGCTAGCGAAGCCTAATTTGCATATGGCGGGAACTTTAATGTATAATAGAAACATATGTTACAGCCACTACATTCCACTACACAAACCCAGGAAACCTTTAATAAATATATATTAATAAATAATTTTTTTTTTTTTTTTTTTTTTAAAGGTGGCAACCCTACCCCCAGCAGGGGCGTTCCAGGGGCTGCTGCCTGAGGCTGCATCCCTGATGCCGCCCCCCCTCCCGATCCATGCTTCTAACTTTTAGCGTTGGAGCGTGTCGAGGAGGTGCCGCATCGCTAGTGCAGTGAGTGCAATTGTGATCGCTGCACCAAAGAGCTGAATTTCCTTTTTTTTAAAAATGGAAATTCGGCTCTTAAATTTACGAGAGGAGGCTTTTTCTCACCTTGCCTCATGGCCGGAGCGGCCCTGCCCCCCGGCCAAATGGCCATAACTTGTTACTTACCCCTCCTTCCAGGTCCTGTCCAGCAGAGTTCAGAGGCGCCATCTTGTCTCTTTCGCTCTTCATGCTGTACTGACAAGCATTTTTCGGGTGCATGTGCAGTACGAGGAATCTGCTGGTGCGGAACTACTGTATTTCTATAGCGCCAACTTATTTCGTAGCTCTGTAAAGTGAATGTGATTATACAACTAAATCACATGAATTACATACATAGAACATAAGGAGTTACATACATCACAATAAATATGGAGTTACATACGTCACAATAAATACCAGGAGGTGAGGAAGGTACAAAAAAAGCTTATAATCTAAAGCAGGGGTCCCAACCTTTTTTACCCGTGAGCCACATTCAAATGTAAAAAGAGTTGGGGAGCAACACAAGCATGAAAAAGTACCTGGGGTTGCCAAATAAGGGCTGTGATTGGCTATTTGGTAGACCCTTTGGGGCTGGCAGCCTACAGGAGGCTCTGCTTGGTACTATACTTAGTTTTTATGCAATTAAGACTTGCTTCCAAGCCTGGAATTCAAAAATAAGCACCTGCTAGGAGGACAATGAGAGCAACATCCAAGGGGTTGGAGAGCAACATGTTGCTCGCGAGCTACTGGTTGGGGATCACTGATCTAAAGGGAAGGATACACAAGGTGTGGGAGTGGGCAAGATCAGAGTAAAGTGGGTGAGAGATGTAGTACTGTAAGCGCTACATTTATACCTTTATATATATATCAGTGGCCCCCAACCTTTTTTGGCCTAGGGGAGAGGGTTCAATAGCATTGTTGGGGCCAGGGGGGGCCAGCAGCAACTGCATGTCCAATTCAGCACACCACGTTAATTGCAGACTTACCTCGGCAGCCCAGTTCTGGGCCGTGGCCCGGCAATTGGGGGACCTCTGCATTCCATTTTTGGCTAACTAACTATTATAGACGTTTTTTTATTTTGCACAGCCTATAAATTTATGCAGTTTTTATTTTTACACTGAGCTGTTCCTTTAAAGTGTGATCTATAATTCTGTCCGGGTTGGCAACAGCAGAAGAGAATACCAATCAATATTTTTTCTGTTATATGTTGAAGCAGGATGGCCAAGAAGAAATGTTTCTAATATAGTTAGTTATCAAAAAATTTAATGTATAAAGGCTGGAGTGACTGGATGAGTAACTGAACAGAACAGAGAAGTACCTCCTGCTTTTCAGCTCTCTAACACTTCAGCGACCTGCCACATGGGACAGAACTGTTCAGTGAGTTTGCAATTGATCCTTAGCATTTAGCTCAGATTCAAAAGCAACAATTATGACCAATGTAGCCCTCCCTCAAGTCACTGATTATTTACTGCCTGGTAACCAATCAGTGGAAACCAAGAGAGCTGCAAAGCAGGAAGTATTCTGTTATGTTAGACATTCGGTTACTCAGCCTTTATAGATTATATTTCTGTCTAGCTAACTATAGTGAAAACATTTTTTATTTTGCACAGTCTACCTATTTACCCAGTTATTGTTCTCCTTTAAATTCTGTTTATTAAAACCTCTTGCACCAAATAAAACTAATTTGTAGAATACTGGAAAGCATTTTGGCCACCCTTATTTGTATTCTGGGTTTTATTGCGGCACACGAATGGATAATCCTGCGCAATGGAACAAGCCACATCAGCTCTTTTCATTGTCCCTTTAACATGACTCTCAAGACACGAATGAGGAAGATTTATTTGACATTCTAATGCTGCGGCAGGAAACGAACGACAGAATGTTATTACCTGGGAAAATCTTATCACTGATTTTCAATTTCTCTTATTCCTTTTTGCAGCCTATAGGGAAATTTGCAAAAAGTCATAAATGTAAGGCAAATAATCCAATCCAACCTTGAATCCTTTATACAAAGGCTTTGTTTTATCTGATTGCTCTGGGTTCCCCTGCCAGCGGCTCAGAAAATGCTAATTTTGCCATGCAACCTTTATAGAGTAAGAAAATCAATGTGTTACTAAATTTGCTTTTGGCATCAGAGCTGTCATTAGTTGGGGTGCAAGCTGGGGCAATTGCCTTAGGGACCCCAGAGAGCAGCAGCAGTTGTATGTACAATTTTCATTATGTCCTCACGACAACAGTTGTTGATTGCAGGAAGAAAGCTGAAATTTGTAGTATAGCAAAATTTAGAAAGCTGCTGAGACATAGAGAAAGCACCATTTTTGCCCAAGACAACACTACTTGGTCCTGTCCCCTTAAACCCCTGCTACTAACCCCTGCATGCCACCATCCAACCCACCACATGCTCGATCCACACACACCACTCCAACCCACCCTCTGTTAGACTCCCCCGCCCTACAGTTAGGTCTGACCCTAACTCCTACAGAATGCAAACTACAGACATTGAACTTGCAGAAGTACAACTCCCAGAATCCCGCATGCATGGTTCATCCTGATACAGACAGGAAATGACTGGTTAATATACAGAGAACTCATGCCTCCGGGAGGCATGAGAGGAGGTAGAGTGAGGAGCCCAGTAAGGGGCCCTGTGACAGAGGGGGTCTCTGTGAGATGCAAAGGTCTGATTTTCAGGTTGAGTGGGGCTTGCTGGAGAGTGGGTGGGATTTGATACAATGTGGGGTGCTTTCTAAGTATGACTAGGCCAAGTAGGACATGGTCAGGCTTAGAATTTTGTATTTGGGGCCCTGTTCTACTTAGTTGGCAACACCTAGGGCCTAGTAAAAAATAACAGCTATGTAGAAACAGTTCCCATGAGTTTTGATGATGGCCTTACTGGTCAGTAAATTCAATGCTACTCCCATGTTATATGTCCTAGTAGAAAGTTATTACTAAACATTTGCACATTGCATAGTAAATTGGTCTTCTTGGTAAAATGGCTGTGTACCCTAATAATATATATAATTAGGTCCATAAATGTTTGGACAGAGACAGCCTTTTTCTCCTTTTGGTTCTGTACATTAACACAAATGAAACAACTCAGATGCAGTTGAACTTCAGACTTACAGCTTTAATTCAGTGGGTTGAACAAAAAGATTGCATAAAAATGTGGAACTAAAACCTTTTTTAACACAATCACTTCATAACAGGGGCTCAAAAGTAATTGGACAAATTAAAAAACTGAAAATAAAATGTTCATTTCTAATACTTGGTTGAAAACCCTTTGCTGGCAATGGCAGTCTGGAGTCTTGAACTCATGGACTGTCAAGGATTGGGTAGGGGGCGCTGTAGAGTCAGAAGGGGGATGGTGCAAGTCCTTAAGGCAAGGGTGTCTTGTGCCCAGGAAACAGGTATGGAGTAGGTTGGAACAGGGAGATGAGGGCGTAGACGTACTGGATCGGGACAGGACGGAGCGGGCGTAGATCTAGGAAGGAGTGGGCTGGAACAGGGAGATGATGGCGTAGACGTACTGGATCGGGACAGGACGGTGCGGGCGTAGATCTGGGAAGGAGTGAGCTGGAGCAAGGGCAAGAGCAGGAGGAGTGGATAGCAAGGGCAAGAGCAGGAGGAGTGGATAGCAAGGGCAAGAGCAGGAGGAGTGGATAGCAAGGGCAAGAGGAGTGGATAGCAAGGGCAAGAGGAGTGGATAGCAAGGGCAAGAGCAGGAGGACTGGATAGCAAGGGCAAGAGCAGGAGGACTGGATAGCAAGATGAGGGGAAACAAGGAGCAGAGACAGGAAGTAAGAATCAGGAACAGGCAAGGTCAGTACAAGGTTAAGGTAAAGGCAAGACAGGGGGGGAACAAGGCAGAACAAGGAAAGCAAGGCAAGGCAAGGCAAGGCAAGGGCTAAAGCAAGGCTATAGTCAGGGACAATGCCACAGTACTAAAGGCCTAAATAATGCTCCGGCAAGGTGTGCATGGAGGGCTGGCCTTAAATAGGGTTGAGCCAGCCCTGATTGGCTGACTGTAACCATGATTGGCTGACTGCAACCAATCAGGCTGCTGCTGGGCTGGGGCTGCAGAGACCAGGAAATCTATAGTGAGCAGCCTTACAGGCTGCTCTCCTGGCCTAATGGATAGAGTATCGAGCCAGAAACCTAAAGGTCCCTGGCTCGAATCCCAGCAGAGCCTGACATGGACATCACCAGATTCTGGGGTTCCTCCTTTTTAATGCTCTGCCAGGCCTTTACTGCAGCGGCTTTCAGTTGCTGTTTGTCTGTGGGCCTTTCTGTCCAAAGTGTAGTCTTCTACAAGTGAAATGCATGCTCAATTGGGTTCAGATCAGGTGGCTGACTTGGCCATTCAAGAATATTCCACTTCTTTGCTTTAATAAACTCCTGGGTTGCTTTGGCTGTATATTTTGGGTCATTGTCCATCTGTATTATGAAACTTCTACAAATCAATTTGACTGCATTTAGTTGCATTTGAGCAGGCAGTATGTCTCTGAACACCTCAGAATTCATTCAGCTGCTTCTGTCCTGTGTCACATCATGGATAAACACTAGTGTCCCAGTGCCACTGGCAGCTATGCATGCCCAAGCCATCACACTGCCTTCCAAAGGTTTTACACATGATGTGGTATTCTTTGGATCATGAGCTGTTCCACGCCTTCTCCATAATTTTTTCTTGCCATCATTCTGGTAGAGGTTGATCTTGTTTTCATCTGTACAAAAAAATTTTTTCCACAACTGTGCTGGCTTTTTAAGATGATTTTTTAGCAAAGTCTAATCAAGCCTTTTCTATGCTTATGAGTGGATGCACCTTGCAGTGCACCCTCTGTATTTACTTTCATGCAGTCTTCTCTTTATGGTAGAATTGGTTATTGATAAGCCTACCTCCTGCAGAGTGTTGTTCACTTGTTTGGCTGTTGTGAAAGGGTTTCTCTTCACCCTGGAAATGATTCTGTGATCATCCACCACTGTTGTCTTCCATGGACATCCAGGTGTTTTTGCATTGCTGAGTTCACCAGTGTTTTCTTTCTCAGGATGTACTGTAGATTTTGCCACTCCTAATATTGTAGCAATTTCTTGGATTTATTTTCTGTTTCTGCAGCTTAAGGATGGCTAGTTTCCCCTGCATTGAGAGAACTTTTGACTCCATGTTGTTGGTTCACAGCAAAATATTCCACATACAAGCACCACCCCCCCCCCCTCAAATCAACTAGGGCTTTCATCTGCTTCATTTATAGTGACATAACAAAGGAATTGCCCACACCTGCCCATGACATAGTCTTTGAGTCAATTATCCAATAACTTTTGAGCCCCTGAAATGAAGTGATTGTGTTAAAAAAGGCTTTAGTTCCTCACATTTTTATGCAATCTTTTTGTTCAATCCACTGAATTAAAGCTGAAAGTCTGCAGTTCAACTGCATCTGAGCTGTTTCATTTAAAATTCATTGTGGTAATGTACACAGCCAAAATTCGAAAAAAGGTTGTCTCTGTCCAACTATTTATGGACCTAACTGTGCAATAATGTACATGAGTGACAACTCAATTATGCTACATTTCAGGGGTGCCCAAAAGGATCTTCTAGTAGACCTTTAGCTGGTGGTTAATAGATCTTAAGACACTGTCAACAAATATATATAGTATATTGTATAACTCACCCTCCTGTTTCATGCATAATTAGTATGTTAAAGGGCAAGGAAAGTATAAAATAGAATAAGGCTAGAATTGCTGTATTTTGTACACTAAACATAAACATGAACTTACTGCACCACAAGCCTAATCAAACAAATGATTTATGCTTTCAAAGTTGGCCACATGGGGCTGTCATCGTGTAACTTTGTTATACATCTCTGCAAGACTAGACTACATACACATGCTCAGTGTGGTCTGGGCTTCTTAGGGATCATCATAAATGATCACAAAACAAAGCTGCTTGTATTCTGCATGGCTGGTAAGTAAGTCAGGGGCTCCCCCTGCTGTTCATAAGTATGATTGTTTCCCCACCAGAAGGGACCATCTGACAATTCCTATCCACAGCAGTAAATGAAGGGAGAATTGCACTGCATACAGTCAGGTTTCTTATAAAAATGGTACACATTTTTTAATTAAAGTATATTGGAGATAGATTTTTTTTTTCATTAAAGAAAGTAAAAATGGGGTTTTATTTATTTGCCTTTCCTTGCCCTTTAAAGGGGTGGTTCACCTTCAAGTTAACTTTTAGTATATTGCAGAAGGGCCAATTCTAAGAAACTTTTCAATTTGTCTTCATTATTTATTTTTCATAGTTTTTTAATGATGTGCAATTTTCTTCTGTTTCTTTGCAGCTTTCAAATGGGGGTCACTGACACCATCTAAAAACAAATGCTCTGTAAGGCTACAAATGTATTGTTATTGCCACTTTTTATTACTTATCATTCTATTCAGTCCATGTCCTATTCATATTCCAGTCTCTTATTCAAATCAATGCAGGGTTGCTAGGGTAATTTGTACCCTAGAAACCAAATTGCTGACACTGCAAACTGGAGAACTGCTGAATAAAAAGCTAAATAACTCAAAAACCACAAATAATAAAAAATGAAAACCAAATGCAAATTGTCCCAGAATATCACTCTCTACATTATACTAAAAGTTAACTCAAAGGTGAACAACCCCTTTAAGATTACATAAGAAATAGTTGTTTGTTAAATATAGCAATATACATTTTCCCATTAACAGTATTGAAGTAATATTTCCCATGGAATATACTGCTAACAATGCTTTTATGGAAGTAGATCATAATAGGACAACATCACTAAAAGTAGACTTCTCATAGTAAAGTCTGGGCACTCTTGCTGTAATTGCTGCGTTAAAGGTATCATACAGTAAATGACTTGGGGTGCAGTCAAGCAGGAATGTATAAAAACTCCAGGTCATAAGGTATCCGGTTGTAAGGTAGAGTTTAACAAATGTTTTAGAACCACTTTAAACACAAGCATTGTGCCCATTATCACACAGGTCCTCAGATTCATTAGAGCACAGCCCCCACAGTTGCAATAAAGACTCCAGTTAATGCAATGCTTTGCCTGTTCCATGACTTAACATGCACATATTGACCTGTACAGCTGAAGAATCACAGAGGGGTGCAAGGCATCGCAAGAACTGGATTCTTGGCAGGAGGAGAGATGACTAATCCAATATTGTTTTGAGGGTAAATGCAGTCATGACCAGCAGTACCAATGGCAGAGCTGTCAATTTTCACCTATTTTTCAGAAATCACATTTGCCCCATGTCTCCTGATGTTAATTAAGAAATCCCATATACTCGATGCGCATTCCATGATGTCACTCACACTGTGACATCACTTAATCCATGTCCACAAAATATCGATGTGCACGCTGCCCCTGGAAACAGTCTCCTGGAGTTGACGGCTTTGCAAAGAACAGACAGAAACTGCTTCAAGAAACATTAAATAAATTACATTAAAGGGGTTGTTCACCTTCAAACACTTTTTTCAGTTCAGTTGGTTTCAGTCCAGAAATACAGACTTTTTCCAATTATTTCTTAAATTCTATTTGTGACCATTTATCTATTATTGAAGTGTAAAGTTACAATTTACACCTAATAAGGGCAAGGCCAGACGGCGAGATTCGGGGGAGATCTGTCGCCTGGCGACTTATTGCCGCGACGAATCTCCCCTGAATCTCCCCGAATAGCTAGTTAGCGATGTGCACCAGCTAGGCTTAAAGTTGCCTGCGCTTGTTCACACGCAGTGGCGCGATATTTGTTATCTTGGGTTCCATTAAAGGCAGCTGTTGATACAATAGTTAGCATTCCACAGGTGCTGCTGAGAAATGTATCAACTGATTGTATCAACTAAATCTAGCAAATTGTAACAGTTTAGATTACTGAACTGCCAGACTGAGACACTAGACGCGAACATTGAACTTTAAACTTACATTTTTGAAAAAACAGTAAAAAAACAAAAGATGGAAAGCAACTGAAAAAAGTCTTTATTTCTGATGAACAATCTGAAAACAACTGAATTGAAAAAAAGTGTTTGAAGGTGAACAACCCCTTTAGCAATAGCTTTAATATTACTGAAAATTTGGGATTGCATGTTCTTTCATTGATCAAAACACAGTTTTTGGGTTGATAGCCCTTTAAAAGCAGATGTTTGCATATTGTAAAAACCTAAGCGCTACACTGTGACCATCCTGCCTTTAGGAGTGGATAAGTTACACATTTAGTGGAAAGGATGCTGACTGTTAGGAGTACAAAATAGTCTCACATGACTAAAATAAATAAACCTCTCTGTAAGGAGCTCAGCACCTCAGCTAGGGAAATCCAAACACTTGACTGAGTAGCTTATACTACAAGCTGGAAGCTGGAGATGTAGAGCCAAAGATTAGAATAAATATAGTTATAGCATGATAACCACATTTAGAATTCTCCTAGAATTAATCTACCTTCGAGTTACTAAATGTTCATTTTTAAATGGCATGTAAATAACGGATAATAATAAAGCAGTACAGGGCTGCAGCTTCCAATGGTTATTCGATAGGATCAGTGTCACTGGGACAGAATGCTCTGTTATACAGATAGCTAGAATGTCAGACATAAAGCAGGACAGGACTGCTGCTTATAATGGGTATCAGATAGGATCCATGCCCACCCAAAGTGACAGAATGCTCTGTTATACAGATAACTAGAATTTCAGCCATAAAGTGGGGCAGGGCTGCTGCTTCCAATGGTTATCAGATAGGATCAGTGTCACTGTGACAGAATGCTCTATTATAAAGATGGCTAGAATGTCAGCCATAAAGAATGGCAGGACTGCTGCTTCCAAATGGTATTAAATAGGCTCTGTTCCAGAACAGGTGGGGACTGCTGCTTACAGTGAGTATCAAATAGAATTGTGACAGAATTATTACCATGTTCATTTTACAATATTTGGCAGGTTATGAAAGTTTGAACATATTTCTGTGTTTTTTTCAGTTATTACATTTTTGCTAATGAATGTGCATTGCCCTTTAAGCTGAGCCTAAAACCTATCACAAGGGACCTGTTATCTTATCTTGTTACAATTACTTATTTGCGTAGCTCAAAATTGTTACAAATTTTTCTTATCCAGGTCCGGACTGAGAATCAAAATAGATCCTGACATTCCAGGTTCATAGAGGCCCAATCAGCCCACATAGAGGCCCAATCAGCCCACATAGAGGCCCAAACAGTCCCCATCAGCCCACTAAATACTGACATTCTATGGTACCTTATAGCAGCCCCTCTGGCCTTTGCCAGAACCCACAGATTGCCGAGCCTGATCTGAACCTCCTGGCAGTACTGGGCTCTCTGCCAAAACACATTATGTGTATGTAAAGACCAATTTTGTCTGCACTGAACAGCCAGAAAAAGAAACAAAGTTTCTAACATAATTGGCTTTTGGCAGAGGCCAGTAAAGTAAAAGGTGCAAATAAGACACTTTGTAACTATTTTGAGATAAGAAAATAAGTAATTGTAACATTTTAGATAAGAAGAAATATTTTCAAACTTTCATAACCTGCCAAATTTTGTAAAAGGAACATGGTAATTACGGGGTGTGGCCACAAAAAGGAGTGTGGTCAAAAATGTTGCCACCTATGTGCGAAAATTGTATTTGTCCCTCTTTTTACTTCCAAAATGTTGGGAGGTACGACATCATCTCTTAAAATAATAGCTTATCGACGTCATTGCGCCACACTACTGGCTGAAACTTGGCTTTATAAAAATATTTTACCTCACATTGTAAACTGTGGTCTTTGTCTTGTGTGACTTATGTCCTATTTTGCTGCAGGGGTACATATTTAATATGGGTAGTAGATATAAGATGCACACTGTGGAGCGCGTCCCCGTACCGCACGCTCCCGAGCTCTCTCTCTACTACGCGCGCACCCCTCCCATGTGTGCTGCTTCGCGCAGGGCCTGACGGGATCGCTCGCCGCCTTGGTAATGTCCGCCATGTTTGCCATGGCGCAGGGAGCGGATCGAGCCAACAAAGCCCGGATCTAGGCACGAGGAGGCGCCACCAGAGCTGCCGCATTCCACCGCTTCACGCACCCCGGGGCCCCCATGAGTCCACAGGGGACGTTACCGTGCGGCTCCGGCTGGTCTTTCTGACTGAGATTTTTACGTGTTTTTTTTTGTTATTCCTCCCCCCTCCCCTGCGCGTCGGGTGTTTTTGTGAGACAATGAGCAAACTCTCCTTCCGAGCGCGGGCGCTAGACGCCGCCAAACCTCTACCTATCTTCCGCGGCAATGACATGCCCGACCTCAATGACTGCGTCTCTATCAACCGGGCCGTGCCACAGATGCCGACGGGGATGGAAAAGGAGGAGGAATCGGTATGTAACATTTTTTTTTAATTCCCCCTCCTTCCTCCATTGTAAATGGGAGATTGGTATTCAGGAAGCAACTTACGCTGGACGGGATACGTAGGGGGCGCTGTTTTGCCTGCTACCTACGTCAGGGTTGGTTGGCGTAAGGCTGTGGCAGGCGTAGTTGGCGGCAACCGCCATGTTGTTGCGTGCGGCCTCTACGTCAAAGTGGGATGGGGATAGGGACGTTGGCGTAAGTGGTGCTGTGAATAGGAAGTGTTGTTGGGAAAGCGTAGCGGCTGCACTTCAGTTGACGGCTTGAGCTGGTTTGTGGGACCGTTATTGCTGTCAGTTGCGTTGAAGAGGAGTCCTATTTAAACATAACTATACACAGTCGCTAACTTTATCATCAACTTTGTCATTGTTTCCCTGTTTGCCATTCTGCACCCTCTTGTCGTTTGTAGTTGCCCGCGGATTGTCAACATGTTCTTATTTAAAGTGAAGTCAGACCCACAAATAAACATACGAGGGACGATGGCGGATTTATGTGCCTAATAATGTAATGCATACATGTTCCCGGGTTCTGTGGCTTTACAGTTAGCTGGCAATACTTGTCATTTTCTGCGCTCTTAAACACTGCAGCACCAGTCACGTCTCATTCTGCAGATCATGTAAGCTAGCATTACTTCCAGTTCCTTTCACAAACATCATGGAAACCTTTGACATTTTTATGTCCTGAATATATAGGGGTTTGGACACTGTGTATTTGGAGGAGGGTTGGATCCATTTGATCGGCTAGCTAGCCCAATATGCTGCTCCTGTGTGTAATGTTCTACAGCTGCTTTACACTCTCCCGATGTGCAGTATGCAACGAGAGGAGTCTAATGCAATCCTGTACACTGTCAGCCAATCGCAGCTGGACCACAACTGTCAGCAAGGCCAGGTGACATGAGCTGTACTAGCGAGCGCTTCTGTTGAAACTTCTAGTGTAGTTGCCCTTTAAATGAGTCCTGTGAGAGCAGCATCCCCTGCAATTCTCCTGATGCATTGTGCTTTTGTACTCGAGTGAGATGTACTGGCGGGAGACGCTGCACGGCTTGCCCTGGGTACAGAGGTCTGTGAGGATCCGCTTTGCACGCGTGTGTGTGTATTATAGTAAAAGCTTAGCGAGCTGTTTCCTGAATGAGAACCGTGCCCCGCCCCCAAGCTGCTATTGGATGCGCCTAATCTTTGCTGTCACAAGCTCCCGCTAGCGCCAAATTACGTCCCGCCCCAGTGTGGCGTAAGCTGCGGTGATTGGATAATCATGGTCCTCTGCACTTTGTTTTAGTCTAACGAGTTCTTTTCCGATCATCAGTTCAGCCGGACTGAGGAGTCATGTCATCCCGAGCTCGATCGGCGCTGTACAGCTTCTGCGCCTTTTTAGGATAGGCCATAAAATCTATTTGACCTGGCTCCCCAATTACATTAGCGCTATTGAACCTGCGACCCTTAGCAGAATAAAGCATACCTCCCAACATTTTGGAAATAAAAAGAGGGACAAAAACTTTGGCAGGTTATGAAAATTTCAACATATTTGTGATTTTTTTTTTCTCCAGATTTACAGTTTTGCTCATGAAGGTGAATTGCTCTTTAGGGTAAGGTCATACTGGCAGATTTGGGGAGATTTAGTTGCCTGGCAACTAATTGTCTCTTCTTCTGGGTGACAATATCCCCAAACTGTCTTCCTGTAAGCCACAATGAAAAGTCACCAGCGCTAAAGCATACGCAGCCTTTCGTTTTCTGAAGTAGCCCGAAGTTTCTTTGTGAGGTAACGTCGGGGAAAAAAAGCGTTGCGTGTGCTTTAACGCTGGTGACTTTTCATTGTAGCTGACGGGAAAGCAGTTCGGGGATATTGTCACCCGTGATTTTACCCTTAAGCTGTGAGTCTATCTTTTCCAAGGGACCTGTTATCTCATTATACAATTACTTATTTGCTTATCTTGACATTGCCACAAAGTATCTTATCTGCTGCTGTGGCTGTTCTGGGCTCTCTGGCAAAAACCAATTAAGTTAGAAACTTTGTTTCCTTTTCTGGCTGTTAAGTGCAAAGAAAAAATTGAATTTTCTAGTTCAAATGAGGGACTGTGGGTTGAGCAGTCAAGAGGACAGTCCCTCTAAAAACTGGACAGTTCGGTATGGAATTAAGTTGTTAAGTTTGCAGTCCTTAAAGGGGAATTCAACCCCTACCGCACTAACCCCGGCCCTCTTCCCGCTGGGGCAAATGCACCTAAATCGCTACCCCTCCATGCAGGTCCCCTCCAGCCAGGTCTTCTTCCGTCGGGCACTGCGCAGTAGGACGCATTTGCCAGTTTATACTACTGCGCATGTGCTGAAAGTTTATGAAGTTCGCCAATTGAACTTTGTGAACTTTTGTACAGTAGTACCAATTGCCAAATGTGTCCTACTGAGCATGCGCTAGCAAACGACGATGGATCCAGGAAGAAGACGTTGCTGGAGAAGATGGCGCCAGTGAACCTGGCTGGAGGGGACCTGCACAGAGGGGTAAGTAGTGATTTAGGGGCATTTGCAAGGGGGCCTACAGGGGTGGGGGGAGAGGTTAAGTGCCGGAGGTGTTGAATTCCCCTTTAAAACTACACAACCAACCTTTCTTCATTGTGGGCGCTGGTTGTAGTAATTCAGCATCGGCTGTTGACCTGCAATTAGATTTTTAAATACTTCTGTGATGAAGGCAGTTATATATATTTTTTGTTTTAGTTTTAAAGGGCAAGGAAAGGCAAAGAAATAAAATCCCATTTTTACTTTCTTTAATGAAAAAGAAATCTATATCCAATATACTTTAATTTTGAAATGTTTACCGTTTTTATAAGAAACCTGACTGTATGCAGTGAAATTCTCCCTTCATTTAGTGCTTCTGGCAGGGAAACAATCACTTATGAACAGCAGGGGGAGCCCCTGCCTTACTTACCAGCCATGCAGAGCTCAAGCAGACCACACTGAGCATGTGCAGTGCCAGTGTCAGACAAAGATGTATAACAAAGTTACAAGATGACAGCCCCCTGTGGCCAACTTTGAAAGCATAAATCATTTGTTTGATTAGGCTTGTGGTGCAGTAAGTTCATGTTTATGTTTAGTATACAAAATACAGCAATTCTGGCCTTATTCTATTTTACACTTTCCTTGCCCTTTAAACTGTTTATTGAAAATAGTTTAAGACATAGCAAAGTGTTTCTTATGGATGTTTTCATAACAAGAGAATGCATAAATATTGTCAATAAATATACAGTCTATATTGACATTGTCTTTGTATTATTGTAAGGGGGTGAGCAAAGGTAAAAAGAAAGTAGAGAGGTAAGAAGAGGAGAGAGGTGGCATTTGTTATGGCTGTATTTTACAGGTATCCAAATTCAGTTTTACCATTGTATTTCCGCAGTAGCATAGGCAATTATTACAGTTTGTTTGTCACTTTTGCAGACAGTGAAATTCGATTTTCGTAAAGCATCTCTCCAGTTTGGAATTTAAGCAGCTGTCTGGTTGTTAGGCTCCAGCACACTCTAGCAATGCCTAAACGTCAAGGAGTACCAATAGAATTCTAGAGCCTGGGTCAGTGTCCCCCACTGGAAAGAGGCAGAAATGAAAGGCAAACATTTTATTTAAAGAATTGAAAAAATTAAAATGAAGATCAAATGAATGGTTCTTAGAATAGGACCTTGCATTAAATAGTAAACAGGAACTTAAAGGAGTTGTTCATCTTTGAGTTATCTTTTAGTATGATTTAGAGTGATATTCTGAGACAATTTGCAATTGGTTTTCATTTATTATTGTTTGTGGTTTTATAGTTATTTAGCTTTTTATTCAGCAGCTCTCTAGTTTGCAGTGTCAGCAATTTGGTTTCTAGGGTACAAATTACCCTAGCAACCCTGCATTGATTTGAATAAGAAACTGGAATATGAATAGGAGATGGACTGAATAGTAATAAAAAGTAGCAATAACAATACATTTGTAGCCTTACAGAGCATTTGTTTTTAGATGTCAGTGACCCCCATTTGAAAGCTGCAAAGAAACAGAAAAAAATTGCGAATCATTAAAAAACTACGAAAAATAAATAATGAAGACAAATTGAAAAGTTTCTTAGAATTGGCCCTTCTACAATATACTAAAAGTTAACTTGAACGTGAACCACCCCTTTAAAGGAACAGTTCAGTGTAAAAATAAAAACTGGATATATAGGCTGTGCAAAATATTTTTTTTTTCTAATATAGTTAGCCAAAAATTGAATCTACAAAGACTGAAATGACTGGATGTCTAATATAACAGACAGGCCCAGATTTAAAATTGTTGCATTGCTGCCCAACCGCCCCCACATTGGTTTGCAAACACTGGTGATGCGCAGGAGATACAATAGTTTTTTTTATATTTCCTGTGTATCAATCGCCATTGCTATGGTCCCGATTATGAATATTTGCCCAGAATAAAGGTAATGGGACAGTGGCGATGAATGGCAGTGGGTCTAGGGGTGCCACATTTTTGGCTAACAATATTAGATACATTTTTTTATTTTGCACAGCCTATTTATTTACCCAGTTTTTATTTGCATACTGAACAATTCCTTTAAAGGTGAACAATTCCTTCAACCGATAGTTGCCTATGGGAGCAGTTGTTGTATACACCAGTGATTTTCAACCTTGTGCCTCCAGCTGTTTAGGAACTACAAGTCCCACAATGCAATGAAGGAGTCTGACAGCCACAGTCAGGCAAATGCATTGTGGGACTTGTAGTTTCTTAACAGCTGGAGGCACAAGGTTGAAAATCACTGGTATACACTGTCTAAAAATGCATTAAACACACCTTAAAACAGGTGGTATGTTTTTGCATTTGCTATATGAGTAGAAAAATCACTCCTGTACTCTGGTACAGGCACATATATGCTGTGGAGATTTTTCCTCATTTTAACTGTCTGTTATCAGATAATTTGTTCCCTCGACCTGAGATTATAAATTGTTTCAAAACTTGTAAATAATTACATTTATTGATTTGTTATGATTTTTTGGGATTTGATGGATCCATATCCAAAACCTCTCATATTTAAATGATGTTGAACAGAGAAGTTATTTAAATTTATAAGTAGGGTGGAAGGTATCCTAGACATGTCATTTGCTTGCAGTCAGCTTAGTTACATGCAATTCTAATGTATTGACTGTACTATTGCTATCCATTTTGGACTTAACTGTATAGACCAGGGGTCCCCAACCTTTTTTGCTCGTGAGCCACATTTAAATTTAAAAAAGAGTTGGAGAGCAACACAAGGATGAAAAAGTTCATGTGGATGTCAAATAAGAGCTCTGATTGGCTTTTTGGTAGCCCCTATATGGACTGGCAGCCTACAGGAGAGAATGTTTGGCAGCACAACTGTTTTTTATGCAACCAAAACTTGCCTCTAAGCCAGTAATTCAAAAATCAGCACGTGCTTTGAGGTCACTGGGAGCAACATGTTGCTCACGAGCTACTGGTTGTGGATCCCTGGTATAGACCAATCTGCTTAGGCTACATGTATTTCTGGGCACCATATTGTTCAAGTGCTTCACTCAGAGTATAGAAGATACATAATTTGAGCAGATAATTGGATGTTTTAACACTTTCGGTGGCCATATATGGTGAGATCCGCTCGTGTGGCCACCTTGAGATGGGCGATATCGGGCTGATCCGATTTGTGGGCCCTAGGGCACAATTATCGAATCACAACGCAGGGGATATGGGCAGTCTGATCACAGGACCGCATCTACGAACAGATGCGGCTGCAATCCGACGGGATTTTTAGACCCGTCCGATCAACATCTGGCCGACTTTCAGCCAGATATCGATCAGGTAAGCCTGTTGGAGGGCCCCACCATTAGGGCTCTTACAGACGAGCGTTTGAAGCTGTGCTCCCCTGCTTTCCGGTTTTATGCGTTCAGTCGCAGGGCAGCGCATGAGTAGATGCATTCAGTTTTTTTTTTTTCGATGGGGCTGTACTCACACAGGCGCATGTAGGTGCCGAAAGCAGGTTGGGATGCAACATGCTGCAAATTTTCCTGCGTTCAGCACCTACATGTGCCTGTGTGGGTACAGCCCCATTGAAAAAAAACTGAATGCATCTATTCCCCTGTGACTGAACGCATAAAACAGGAACGAGGGGGAGCGAGGATGCAAACGCTCGTCTGGAAGAGCCCTTACAGGTTATGTGGGATGCAACAAAAAAAGGGCACTGTACTGCACATGATTAGTGATAGGTGAATGACCCTTTTCACTTCACCAAAAATTCACAGAAATACATTGAAGTCTAGGGGCAACAACATTTTTTTTTTTTTGACATGCATTATTTTTTTTTTCACCCATTGGAGTCTATGGGCATAATTTTGGTGATGAAAAATGTCACTCCTCACTACACGTGATGATTAGCCGATGATTATCAGTTATTATTTAGTGACTGCTGAGGTTGGTCATCACTTATCTCCTTGTGCTGCATTAACCTAGTGGGTTCCTAATAAATGGCAACTTTGTGAACTTCACACTTGTGATTTGTGGTATATGCCATGGAATTTGCATAATTTATATAAGCTATGTTTTTTTTTTTTTTTAAAATACACTTTACCATTA
>CM044448.1:55921548-55935224 GCA_024363595.1 Xenopus borealis
TGTTTTGGATCATTGTTGTGTTGGAATGTCCAAGTAAGTCCCATGCGCAGCTTCCGGGCTGATGGGTGCAAATTTTCCTCCAGTATTTTTTGATAACTTACTGAATTCATTTTGCCATCAATTCTGACCAAATTTCATGTGCCTTTGTAGCTCACAAATACCCAAAACATCAGCGATCCACCATGTTTCACAGTAGGAATGGTGTACCCTTCATCATAGACGTTGTTGACTCCGCTCCAAATGTAGACTTTATGGTTGTGGCCAAAAGTTAAATTTTAGTCTCATCACTCCAAATGACCAGAAGGTTTGAGGCTTGTTCTGTGCTGTTTGGCATATTTTAAAGGAAAACTATACCCCGAAAATGAATTTTTGAGCAACAGATAGTTTATATCAAATCAAGTGACATATTAAAGAATCTTACCTGGTATATATATTTAAGTAAATATTGCCCTTTTACATCTCTTGCCTTGAACCACCATTTCGTGATGGTCTGTGTGCTGCCTCAGAGATCACCTGACCAGAAATACTAATTCTCTAACTGTAACAGGAAGAAGTGTTGAAGCAAAAGACACAACTCTGTCTGTTAATTGGCTCATGTGACCTAACTTTATAGTTTGTTTGGTATGTGTGCACCGTTTGATCCTAGGATCCCAGGAGGCTGTCCTTATTTTTTAAAATGGCTATTTTCTATTTATGATTACCCAATGGCACATGCTACTAAAAAGTATATTATTATGAAAATGGTTTATTTACATGAAACGGGGTTTTACATATCAGTTGTTTTAGGTAATATCTGTTTATAGAGACCTACATTGTTTGGGGGTATAGTTTTCCTTTAAGAATTCTATTGCTTCATTATACATTTTACAAATGGACTAAGTTTTACCTGCAACTTACTTGCTGCTTTCAAGGTTAAAATGCCCAAACTTGGTTTCTCTTTTATTAGCCACCAGTGGGATCACCTGACTATAGCTGGGAGGAGTGCGAGCTATAACATGGAACTGGCCACTGCTCCTGTATAAACTATAAGAAACAAGGGAAAGTTGTGCTCACCACTAATTTGTAAAAACTGTAAGTGCAATGAGGCTGTCCCCACAAAATTTACATAGACCAATGCACTCAACCCATTATCAATATATAGCTACTACTGTGTGTGTGTAACTGCTAAGCATGTTATCCAAAGATATGTTTTTTGTGATTACTTGTCATAATGCACAAGTTTATGAGAAATATTTCTAACGTTGTTATGTGCTGCCATCACCATGCCCACCTGTTTTTGTGGCCTCCAAGTTTACTCTAGTAAAGTATTCCATTTTGGCAGAATCATTAAATGGTGACTAACACGGTCAGCATATTTCAAACCCAGCTGATCCATAAAAATAAATGTAATTACGGCACATGAAAGCTGTTCCAACTGTAAGGGCACAACTACTCTCCATGCTTTAAGGACAAACAAAGGCTGTAAAGTGTAGGAATGACCTATTCTTCTTCTCTCTGCTACTGCTGAATTACAAAGAACAGACCGCAATGATGCTGGCTATCTGGTGGGTTAGATTAGACACTAACCTTGTCTTTGAATGGGACACTTGTGTTTGTTTCCTTTCAACTAACAGTGGCACAGAGAATGGCACAACAAAGAAACACACTAGAAGTTTCACACCGTTCTATTATGTACATCCTGCCCATAGGCATGTTATCTATCTATAAAATATCTAATTGCTTTTCAGTATAGTAAATGGGAATTTCTGGCCTTAGGGCATGTGTGACCAACTACTGGCTAGAACCACGAGATCTGTTTTTGGTAAGGATGCACAGACTCCAGGATTCGGCCTTCTTCAGCAGTATTCGGATTTGCCAAATCCTCGTGCATGGCCAAAGGAAATCCTAATTTGCATGTAAATTAGGTGTGGGGAGGGAAATCATGTGACTTTTTGTCACAAAACAAGGAAGTAAAAACTTTTTCCCCACCTCTTCCTTTTCATATGCATATGCAAATACGGTTTGGTATTCGGACGCTTCGGATTTGGGGAGTCGGCTGAATCTCGAAAAAATAGATTTTGTGCATCCCTAGTTTTTGGGTACTGTAAATATGCTGATAGCATACACTGTATATATTGCATTAATAAGGCAGGTTAGCAGCAATCCTGTCCAGGCTTATATTGTGTTCTGTAGGTGTAACATTAATATTATTCAGCTTAGTTTTGAGGAAATGTACAATATGTTTATGTGCATCATTAAACTGTTCTATCTATGAATCCTATTCACAGATACGTAATCCTATCTTATTAGACTGATCTATTAATCACCAACTCATGGTCTACCTCCTCTAGTAAAGTATGATGGCGTTATTTACTCTCCGCATTGACCAAAAGCATTTAATACATCAGAGGCATGACATATGATGTGTTACAATGGTAGAAAAAAGGCTATATGGCACATGTTAAATAGTGGGTAACAGATCACACCATTATGTTCTACAGAGCTTGCTGTGCAACCTGCTCATTTTTTCCTTTGAATGGCTGCCCCAATTCCTACATTTCTTCTATTCTTTCTAATTTATTCTATTGTTCTTACCCTGATGTGTGTGAGACAATCCTGCTGTAAGCTGTGTAGGGAGAGGAAGGATGAGATACACCAGGGGTGCATATATAGTAGATCGGGATCTGCCAGTAGACCTTTATGCTGGTGATCAGATCTCAATGTAGATCTCAAGACACTGCCAACAAATAGCTTGACTAAAGGCCCCCATACACGGGCCAACAAAAGCTGCTGGCAGACCAAGTCAGCAGCTTAACCGGCCCATGTGTGGGGCCCTCTGACGGGCCTCCCCAATCGGTATCTTGCCGAAAGTCGGCCAGATGTCGATCAGGCAGGGTTAAAAATCCTGTTTGATCACAGCCACATCTGTTCAGTGATGTGGTCCAGCTTTATGACCACCTGTATTGCCTCTGTTATGATCCGATGGTTGGGCCCTAGAGCCCACGATTGAATCAGCCTGATCTCCACCTCAATGTGGGCATATAGGATAAAGATCTTCCTGTGTATGGCCACCTTAAGTTACCCTCCTATATTATGCTTTTCATTCAGATATTTATTGCATTAAGGTTACATTAGACATAGTTGTTTGTTAAATATATCAATATACATTTTATCAAATATTAATATAATATTAAAGTCCTATTTTTCATGGAACAGAATGTGAGCAATGCTTTTATGGACATAGATCATAATGGGACAACATCACTAAAAGTAGACCTCTGCATTAGTAAATTATGGGCACTCCTAAGATACACTATTGCTTGTGATATTCCACTGCGATGTTCTATATAGAAATGTAGAAATGATTCAGCACTGTGCTTTTCAGCAAGCAGGAGGCTTCTTTTTTTTCCTTGTGGTTACTTTCACAGTGCCATGGAATGTCTGTCTGTTAATTACACAATTATAGGGTGTGAGGAGTTAAAGCAAAAATCATTGTTTATGTTTCCGCCTCGCATCTGTTGCTTTTTTTTTCAATGTGATCATCTCCTATGTGCATCAGTTTGTTTTGTTCCTCATGGAGGGTGAATGCATACTAATGTTGCTCTGCAATGATAGTCTTCCTGCTGAAGGCATGCTGCTGCCACATAAACATTTATTCTATGGCATTCAGTTGTCACTAGAAAGTGCTGCAAGTTGCCCAGTACATTATACAGCAATAATTGCCTATACTGGGTGCATTGCTGCTCTGCTCACAAGTAACCGCAAACAGATGCCACATGGTCTACATTTTGTCTGGAGACCGTTGTAGCAGCGACATTTTTTTTGCAGGGATCGGAGGGGTCGGCATCCAGGTCTGCTACAGGACCAATACATCATGCCACATTTATTCTGGCCGCAGACTGGTGGTTGGGGAACCCCCTTGTCTACATCCATGAGACATTTTTTATCTGGCTCAAAAGAGACCACTGCTTGCAACTCCCAATGACTTGAATGCCTTATATGCAGATGAGTTTTTATAGATCATACAGTGATGCCATGAGACTCATTTCATATTTTATCCCCACCACTTGCATCTCCCGTTGACTTCAATACCTTACATGCAGACGTGTTTCTATAGACACAGTACAGTGATGCCACAGAAGAAGGGGTCTGATCCTTTGGTTAAAGGGGTTGCACCTTTGTTCAGATTGTTTCCATTTTGCATAATATTATTGGATCATACCTTTCTTTGATTCCTGCTTAAATTCATCATTCATATTTAGTGCTGACGCTCAAAAACCACTCCTCCTTTGGCACCTTCCCATTCTTTAGATCCTAAATGTGTCCCTTGGTTCCTGCATCTGGCTGCTTTCCTAGATATCCTGAACAACATGATGTAATTTAGAGCAACTACATTCTCATGAAGAATATCCTGTAATTTTCTGCAACTGCTCTTGTCATAATGTTTCCTCTTAAATTAAAATATGCTCCACTTTCTTCCCCCGAACAGATTCCTTTTTTCCTAAACCATATATATATATATATATATATATCCAACATGGATTCCAATTTCAGTTAAAAAAACTAGCTTTGCTACATTAATAATCATGGCCACCCTACACCCTCTTAGCTGATGAGGGGAGGCAGGCGTGTGTCTATAAAACAGGAATCCAGCAGGCAGAAGAGAACAACCTGAACCTTTCCACAACCCGCAAGAGGTGCAGCATGGTTGGTCCGAACCCACCCGACCTGCAGCTATCAGGCCGGCCTGCAAATCACTAGTAAGCACCCTCTGTCTGAAGGTGGCCTTAGATGTAGTAACAATAACGATCGTTCATTTCAGTACAAATGTGTTAGAGCCGAATCATCAGATATACATGTAGAACAACAGATTTCTACCTGTATCTGACGATTCAGCACTAACAATGGCCGATGTTCAGGTGCATTCAAAGGCGCAGTCTGATCAATGAGCCAACCTATATCCAAGTCTTCTGTCGATATCTGTTGCCTCGTCTCCCGCCATGGACATGCCTAATTTCGTACATTTTTGTACAATGTTGTCGGTGCATCTTTGGCCACCTTAAAAGGGTGGTTCACCTTTGGGTTAACTTTTAGCATCTTATAGAATTCCCAGTGCTAAGTAACTTTTCAATTGGTTATCATTATTTATTTTCTATAGTTTTGTAATTATTTGCCTTCTTCGTCCAGCTTTCAAATGGGGGATACTGACTCCATCTAAAAAGAAAAGGCTTTGTAAGGCTACAAATTTACTGTTATTGCAACTTTATTATTCATCTTTCTATACATGCCCTATCCTATTCATATTTCAGTCCCTTGTTCATATTAGTGCATGGTTGCTAGGTTAATTTGGACCCTAGCAACCAGATTGCTGAAATTGCAAACTGGAGAGCTGCTGAATAAAAAGCTAAATAATGCAAGCAAATCATCATACTAAAAGTTAACTCAAAGGTAACCAAACCTTATTAAATCCCTTTACATCAGCCAAATCTTTCTTATAGCTTCTCCCACAAGACTTCTGTTTATATGTTCTGTTATGTGAACCTTAATAAGAAACCAGTAGGGGATATAGTCTAGCAATTCATCATAGGTATTGGCCTATACTATCTACTATACAATGTGTGTGTATAGTGACTCTTAGGGGCAGATTTACTGCCCCCCATAGGCTTTTTTTTCTATCGCCTGCTCGAATACCATTCGTACGATCGTACAATTTTTTCGTGAAATCGAATGATCGGTATTCGATCGTATGATTTTATCGAGGGATCGAATATCGAGGTAAAAATAGCCTAAAACTTTTCGATAAGCATTCGATAGTCAAATGCTTATCGAATTTCAGCCGAATTCTAGGGCGTTTAGCCCTCGAATTAGTGAATAATAGTAAATCTGCCCCTTAATGTAGTATTAATGTAGGAATAGAAGAGAAAGAATATAATTTGTTTTCAACACAGACGTTGGATATACAGGTAGGGACAGTAGAATTCTACCTTTATCTGACTGTTTAGCACTTAAAGGTGGCAGATGTTCGGATGCCTTCCAAGGCCAGCAGCCCGATCGACCAATATCTAAGTCTTCTGCCTATATGGCTGGACTTCCACAATACATGCACTGTGCAATATTGTCGTATCCATGGCCACCTTAAAAGAACAGTTCAGTGTAAAAAGAAACTGGATAAATAGGCTGTGCAAAATAAAAATGTTTCTAATATAGTAAGCTAGCCAAAAATGTAATGTATAAGGTTGGAGTGACTGGATGATGAACAGAACACTACTTCCTGCTTTGCAGCTCTCTAACTCTGAGTTAGTCAGTGACTTGAAGGGGGGCCACATGGGAAATAAGTGTTCAGTGAGTTTGAAATTGATCCTTATCATGCAGGTCAGATTCAAAAGCGAACAGTTATGACCCATGTATCCCCCTTAAGTCACTGATTGGTTACTGCCTAGTAACCACTCAGTGGAAACAAGAGAACTGCAAAGTAATGTTCTTTCTATTATGTTAGATATCCAGTCACTCCAGTCTTTATACACTACATTTTTGGCTGACTATTTTAGAAAAATGTTTTTATTCTTCACAGCTTTTCTATTTACCCAGTTTTTATTTTTACACTGAACAATTCCTTTAAAGGAAAAGTAGCATCAAAAAAGAGTGTTTTAAAGTAATACGAATATAATTGTCTTGCCCGGCAGTGGTAAAACTGCTGTGTTTGCTTGAGAAACACTACTATAGTTTATATAAATATGCTTCTGTGTAGCAATGGTGGCAGCCATTCAAAGGAATAAAGGCACAGGTTACACAGCAGATAGCAAATAAGCTCTGTGTATAGCCTTTTTTCAACTTTCGCCATTGCTACACAGCAGCTTGTTTATACGAACTATAATAGTGTTTCTGAAGCAAACATATCGGATTTACCAGTGCAGGGCAAAAATATTTGATATTTTCATTACTTTAAAACACATTTTTTTGGTGTTGCTGTTCCTTTAAGGTCCTATTAAAGCCTCTAATATTGTGGCTGCCAACGATGTGCTTATGTGCTAAACAAGCTGCTTCACCATACTTTTATGTGTTCAGGATAGTATAGTTTTCCTTTTAGTTATTACTGAAATGGGCTGGGCTGTAAGACTGGAAACTTAAAGGAACAGAAACAACAAAAAGTGAAAGTGTTTTACAATAAGGGCTGGGACAGACAGGGAGAAGGCAGTTCGGGGAGATTGTCGCCTGCGATTAATCGCCAGGTGACAGAATCTCCCCGAATCTCCCTGTCTGTCCCAGTCCTAATGAAAATATAACCTAGTGTTGCATTGCACTGGTAAAACCGGTGTATTTGCTTCAGATACACTACTATAGTTTATATAAATAAGCTGCTGTGTAGCCATGGGTGCAGCCATTCAAGCTGGAAAAGGAGATAGGAGGAGGAGATAGCACAGGATACAAGGCAGATAACTGATAAGCTCTACAGTATACAATAGGATTCAGAATGTATCTGTTATCTACTGTGTATCATATGCTATCTCCTCCTCCTCCTATCTGCTTTTTCTTGATTATATAAACTATAGTTCTGTTTCAAAAGAAAACACACCAGATTTAATTCCATTGCAATACTATATAATATTGTCATTTATTTCAAACACTTTCATTTATAGGTGTTACTGTTCCCTTAAACTGTATGCTGTTATAAATAACCCTAGGCACTGTCACACTTCCCATTATAGTGCCCATGTCATTTTTGCTTTTGTAGTCCATGCAGAAACATAAATATATATATATATATAGCTAAAGCACGTGGAAAGAATATAGCACAGACACTATTGCAAGGTAGACATGCAAACATTGCATATCCTGGGTCTATTCTGGATAAATGTTTAAAGGAACAGTAACCCCAAAAAATGAAAGCATTGTAAAGTAATGAAAAATGTCATTTACTGCTGTGCAGCACTGGTATAACTGGTGTGCTTGCTTTAGAAACGCTACTTTGATTTATATACAGATTCTGCTGTGTAGTCATGGGGGCAGCCATTCAAAGCTTAAAGGACCAGTAACCTCAAAAAATGAAATTGTTTTAAAATTATAAAAATATAATACAGTGTTGCCCTGCACTGGTAAAACTGGTGTGTTTGCTTCAGAAACACTACTATTGTTTATATAAATAAGCTGTTGTGTAGCCATGGAGGCAACTAGTTAAAGGTGAAAAGGCTCAAGTTACAGAGCAGATAGCAGATAAGCTCAGTCGAACATAATTTTATCTGTTATCCATTACTTATCCTGTGCCATATAGCTGTTTTTGAATTTCCGCCATTGGTACATAGCAGCTTGTTTATATGAACTATAGTAGTGTTTCTGAAGAAAACAGATCAGTTTTAACAGTGCAGGGCAACCCTACATGATATTCTCCTTACTTTAAAACCCTTTAATTTTTTTTTGTGTTCCTGTTCCTTTAAGGGCTGGGACAGACGGGGAGATTCTGTCGCCTGGTGTTTAATCGCAGGCGACAATCTCCCCGAACTCCCTTCTCCCTGAACTCCCTTCTCCCTGTCCGCCGCTTGTTTAAATGAAAAAGTGCCAGCGCTGTGCACACGCGGCGCGGCGATTTCCGGAATCGGCGCGCCGCATATGTATCAGCGCTGGCGCTTTTTCATTTAAACAAGCGGCGGACAGGGAGAAGGGAGTCCGGGGAGATTGTCGCCTGCGATTAAACGCCAGGCGACAGAATCTCCCGAATCTCCCTGTCTGTCCCAGCCCTAAAAGGCACAAGATACACAGCACTTAACAGATATGCTCTGAAGAATCACATTAAATACTACAGAGCTTATCTGTTATCTCTTGTGTATCCTGTGCTTGAATGGCTACCACCGTGGTCACGCAACAACTTGTTTATATGAACTATATATCCCTTTCCTTTGTTCTATGGATACAGAATACGTCTTCACTTTCAGCTGTCTCTGCCAGTTGACAATGAAATATTCTACGTTTTCTGCTGCGAAATGGAGCCACACATTGACCAAATTACTCTTAAAATAGCAATATGCCTATTTGCATATAGCAAATACTTTTGTTTGTGTGTGTTTAGGACCTTTCATTGTCTTCTGCTTAGTCTGTAGTTTTGCATTGAGTACATGCAAGTGATATCCTGGAAGTTGTAATGCCTCATGTCACGTATACAAAGGAAATGGACTGTCTTGTGCTGTTATTTCTTTCCTGGGAGAATGAACTCTTATGCAGGATTTCCAGGGGCTTTATGTATTCACATTTATATATTCTAGGCATATGATAATGGCCAGAGAAAAGGAACACAAACAAACAATTTAAAACAACAGTAATTGAAATTTCCTTAAGACAGATGTTCTGTACTGGCAGCCACTCTGGAATCAGCCCATTACAGTCCCCTGTGTCTGGTGCAAGAATGATGTACATAATGATTCTGGGACCTTATACAGTCTCTGTAATGCAATGCTGTGTTATTCTTCAGAGAGTTACAAATCAGGAAAAAATTTAGAAAATACTATTTTTGAGGTTTTTTATATCCTGCTAAGCAGCCTGAGCAAGTGGGAAATTATAAGCATACAATTGTGCATTTATGACCAGAAATTGCTCCAAATAACAGATGGATGGTTAATGTGTTTTAGAGAGAACAAAGCAATTTTGCATAAAAGAACAACAAAGTACACATTTTATCCACATGACTACAGCACACAATCTGAAGCTTAATAACCAGTCTGTATTATAGCTTTGGCATTAAAGCTTCCCCACACTGAGTGCAACTTGGGTCACAAAATAACCCTTGTAGTTGTATTTATATTATGTATGTGGCACTGTAGAGACATTGTTAATATGGAAATACATGCACAGGGTAAGATAGTTTGGCACATTATGTTTGTGATATAGTTGCACTTGTTCAGTATAGTGACTCTTTTCCTGCTGGATGTACAGGAATACACTGGCTTTCTGGGAAAAAAACTGTTTAACCACTAGCTGCGTTTAAGGGGGGTTGGTAGAAACAGATTGTTGGTTGTAGTTTCCCTTTACACAGACCATAACCTTGGAGGGCAGATATTTTTTTTATGTATATTTAATTCAGTAGTGGAACTTGTCTTGGTGATTTGACAACTTGGGTTGCTTTGGATGATTTATATCTGGGATCTCCAAACTTTTTTGGTCCAGGGACTGGTGTCGAGGTGAAAATTTTTTGAAGGACTTACAGGAGGGGGGTTGGTGGGAGTCTGTGTCCAATTTGGCGGGACTCTTTAATTTCAGGCTCAGCGGCCCAGTCCGGGACTGTCTGCAGCCCAGCGGTAGGGCACCTCTGGATTTACACCTTATTGTTAAATATAAGGATATTCTAAGTCACGAAGGAGATCCACGACCATATAAAAACACAAGGCTGAGTGCTTATATACAGGTTGTGGAACTCCGAGGTGACTTCTAATATCCTTATATTTAACAATAAGGGGTACTTTATTTATTCGAACACATGGTGAGTAGTGATGTCATTTTTGTCACATGAATCACTTAAACATTTATAACTGATGACCTCACCGATATAATTTACAAGATATTAATGGCTTTTGTGTATTATATTCTGATTCTTCAGTTGCTTTTGTCTGTGTAGAGTAATGTTTACAGTTTTGTTGTGGGTCATAGAATGTCCTATTTCATTTTGAATTATTTGTCTGCCTCTTTTCAGCTTTTAAAAAGGGGTCACTGACCCCAGCAGCCAAGACACGTTTTCTCTGTAAGGCTACAGTTTGTTATTGCTAGTGTTTATTACATATCTTACTATACAGGCCCTCTAGCTATCTTCCATTCTCTTTCACACCATTATGCGGTTGCCAGTTTAATTAAAACCCAGTTGAAGTTGTCTCCGAATAATATCAATTATAGCATCATTGCAGAGGTGGTTGTGTTTGCACATTCACCTGGTCCCACTTTCTGGACTCTGCTAAAAAGTTTCTATTTTGAGGGGAAAGCAAGGTATAACTGGCCTGTAATTCACATTCCTGGAACACAGAATTGCTATGCACAGAACAGATTAACATTTTTTAATTTGAGCGTGTCTTCTCATGGATAAATCTGACTCCTGTAATGCACTATAGTCACACTGTTCTTCTCTTATGTCAAGTGATCACAGGTGAGGGACACCTAATCTTAACTAACATTATTATTATTAACATGTATTTCTATAGCGCCAACTTATTTTGAAGCGCTGTAATCTTAAATATTATGCAGGCTAGCACCACTGCATTGCAGGTCACTATTCAGATAAAGGAATGGGATCCGTTATCCAGTAAACGTTTTCCAGAAAGCTAAGAATTACAGAAAGGCCATCTCCCATAGACTCCATTTTATCCAAATTTTGAAAATCATTTCTTTTTCTTTGTAATAATAAAACTATACCTTGTACTTGATCCAAAGTACTAAGATATATTTACTCCTTATTGGAAGCAAAACCATCTTATTTGCTTTTATTTATACGGTATTTTCTAGAAATACTATGAAATAGTAGACTTATGAAGATCCAAATTACAGAAAGATCCGTTATCTGGAAATATGGCACAATGGGCATTTTGCATAGCATGGATCAAAACGTTCACTAGCAGCCTAGGACTTAGAAGCCCACTAGTGTAGTAAAAATCCAGTCCAGATCATCAAAGGCTGCAGATTATATCTATATGGGTATACCCAGTCCTTATTCTTAACCTTGACCCGCCAACTGTTGCTGAAGTGATACACATACTATTCTCCAATATAACTTGCCACATTTAGATTAAGAAATTGGGCTCTGTATACTACTAGTCTATTTATTTACTCATAGGTAAAGGTAACCTTATCTGTTCCACCAAGGACAACTTACGTATTTTATTGATGTCAAGAAAACTGATTTTGTTTTGTCACTAAAGTCATGCCATTGACTTGCAGGAACATCACTTACAGAGAGCAATCTCAGCACAACAAGTTTTCAGAGAGAAGAAAGAGAGCATGGTCATTCCGGTTCCCGAGGCCGAGAGCAATGTACACTACTACAGTCGTCTGTACAAAGGGGAATTTAAACAGCCCAAGCAGTTCATTCACATCCAACGTAAGCTCCTCTGTTGTTCCTCTATTCCCTGAAAGCCTGGCTGTCCTTATACTTGTAACTCTTCCAAATAGCAAACAAGCATGCATCTGTTAATCATAAATGGCCAAGCCACCTGCCCCCTCTAGCATGAAGCCATGATTTGCCCATTGCACTGGATAATAACTGCTGAAAAGCACACTGACTCTTTAATACATATTCTTACGTGACTTCCTATTTATTTGTTCCCTCATCCTAAAGGTCTCTTACATGTAAAATTTGTAAATCCTGGATTCTCTTTTTAGAATCCGACTGAATCTGTTCTTTTTCTCGGCTCTAATCAAAACTCTTGGAGGCCCATTTATCAAAGGTTCAATTTAGAATTATTGATTTTTTTTTTTAACTGGAATATACTCACAATGCGACTGGGAGGAATACAACTTCCTGCTTTTCAGCTCCCTAAATGTGAGCTAGTCAGCGACTTGAAGGGAGGGCACATGGGACATAACTGTTCAGTGAGTTTGCAATTGATCCTCAGCATTCAGCTCAGATTCAAAAGCAACAGTTATGTCCCATGTGGCCCTCCCTCAAGTAACTGATTGGATACTGCCTGGTAACCAGTCAGTGTAAACCAAGAAAGCTGAAAAGCAAGAAGTAGTATTCTCTTCTGTTATGTTAGACTTAGTCACTCCAGCCTTTATACATTAAATTTTTTCCTAACTAACTATATTTAAAACATTTTTATTTTGCACAGCCTATCTGTTAACCCAGTTTTTACTTTTATACCCAACAATTCTTTTAAGAAACAAAATTGAATGTGTAATAATCGGTCAAATAGTTCTGACCCAAAAATTCAAATTGTATTCTCAGAAAAAAAACCTCCAATGTCAGGAAGGCATATAATATCTCCAAATGGCTCAACGCACCTCTGCCATTGACTTGTACATGGACTCGGCAGGTATTAGGTGGCGAATATTAGAATTAGCACTGTTTCCATGGCTGAGGTGTGAGAAATCTCACATTTGAATAGTGGGATTAAAATTTGAATGTGTGAATTTTGACACCAATAAAATCGAAAATTTTAATCTATTTTTCGACCCTTGTAAACTGTGCCCCTTGGTGTCATATAATTTAAAGGGGCTTACAATATATGGAATAGATGAAAATGTAATCTTTGAACAAATAAATATATTTTTGATGTCCATATATTTTGAATCCATACAAGGTTTTGTTGCTGTAGAAATTGTGAATTCAATAGCAGCAAAACAGGCCCTGTCACCACCCCACTGATTCACTGAGGGGAAAACACTTTATCAATTCCAAACATGATGAATTTGGTTGAATGCATTTCTGCAAATTTTGTATTATTGTGCTTTTACAAGGGAGCTGCCATATTGTTGGCATAGCCATTCTCCAGATAACATTTCAGCACTGCCATCTAGTGGTAACAAGTTGGTGATATAGCTTAGGAGTCTTAAAGGGGTTGTTCACCTTTCAAACACGTTTTTTCAGTTCAGTTGCTTTCAGATTGTTCCCCAAAAAATAGACTTTTTTCAGTTACTTTCCGTTAGTTGATACATTTCTCAGCAGCATCTCTGGAGTATTAGCAACTATTGTATCAATTCAGATGCCTGTAATGAAACAGATTCTGCTC
>CM044448.1:55935234-55946750 GCA_024363595.1 Xenopus borealis
AAAATTTACGCTTCAATATTAGAAAAACAGTCACAAGTAGAAAGTTATTGGAAAAAGTAGTTATATCTGGTGATCTATCTGAAAACAACTTCTGAAGGTGAACAACCCAGTGAAATCATCATATGTATAAATGAATACTGATTGACAAATGTGATACTTCTAGCTTTTAATCTGGACTATGAGCAACCGGATTATGATATGGACTCTGAAGACGAGACCTTGCTTAACCGACTGAACAGGAAAATGGAAATCAAGCCACTGCAGTTTGAAATTATGATTGACAGGCTGGAAAAGGCAAGCTCAAACCAGGTACCATACCATTTATTATTTATAATGCATCCTGGGCTTGCTGGTCCACCTCTAATTATTATAATGGGGGGTTCAGATTCCAAGTTTTCAAGTGTAAGTTCTCTTAATGACTGGATATCTGAAGGGCATCCAGAAAGTTTATTGCAAAAAATGATAGCACAGTAAATTGGTATAATTAAATTCTTCATTATCTTATTATGTTCTCTCTCTACCGCTGGGCGGTAAATGAAAACTGAAAAATGTAGCACCTTTCCCACTAAACCTGTAATGTGTTAACTTAAATAGCTGAGAGTCCAGGCTTTCAGCAGAAACATTTGCATAGTCTAGTTGTCTTGATCAGACTTTAAGTCATCAGAGCTGGACCAAGGGGTACTGGCACTAAAAGAAAGGACATTGTCTGCCCATCACATTGCCACCTAAACTCCCACATACCCATTAATCAGTTTGTTATTATGCAAGGTAACACATTCTTCCACTATATAAAGCATATTTGCAATTGCTCTACATTATTTATTGTGTTAATTTTCATTTTTACATAGTTTTATATGTGACAGCTGTCCCTGACTGCCGTTAAGTGGGCAGTGACTGCAGTAATTCACTGCATTAATCATATATTTATTCTTGTGTTTCCTTTTAGCTTGTTACTCTTCAGGAAGCTAAGCTGCTGCTAAATGAAGATGATTACTTAATCAAATCTGTATATGACTACTGGGTTAGAAAGCGGAAGAACTGCAGGGGGCCCTCCCTCATTCCTCAAGTCAAGCAAGAAAAAAGAGATGGTTCTACAAATAATGACCCTTATGTTGCTTTTCGACGAAGAACAGAGAAAATGCAAACTCGAAAGGTAATATTATGCACATTTATAGTGTTGCTGTTAAGCTGGCCATAGATGTAAATATCCGCTCATTTGGCTAGGCCACGTTGAACTGGGCTGATCCCATCTTTTGGCCCTTAGGCCAAACTCTAAACAATTGTCCATAAAGGAGAAAATCACAAGTGAATAGCAGCTATATGACATTTGATGCTTAGAAGAAAAATTAAATTTGTACAATGTGGCTGCCAAGCCTATACCTCAGATGTCCTGTATTACGGTTGAGTTCGCCTTTCCCTTGAGCAGCATTTTCCCCTTTGATTAGAATTTTTTTTTGTATAATGGTTTCATTAATGCATCAGGCATATCTATGCCACCTGCAATATTTAAGCAGAGAAATATTGTGTGTGCCTGAGGCCTAAATCACTTCAGCAGAACATTGCTAGTGCTATAGGACTGTACTGCTTTCTCCAAAGCAGTTTCTCAACAGAATTATCCTCCTCTGGATTCCCCTCCACACTACCACTGATGAACAAAATATGTTACAAGTGAAGCAGACCGTGTTGAAAGATAGTCTTCTTTTTGTTCTTCTCTCCCGTAGAACCGAAAGAATGATGAAGCCTCTTATGAGAAAATGTTAAAGCTTAGAAGGGAGTTTAGCCGAGCCATAACCATTTTGGAAATGATCAAAAGGAGAGAAAAGACAAAACGGGAATTGTTGCACTTAACTCTGGAAGTGGTGGAGAAAAGGTAAAATATGAAAAGGGAATGGTAATGTTATGGTAACTCACTTGGCCAAGAGAAAGAAATATACATTGTTTCCCCTTCTGAAATATTTAATGTTGCTTTATCCAATTAAGGTATAATTTGGGTGACTTTGGAGGTGAAATTCTAAATGAAATAAAGATTCCAAAGGCTCAGAAGGAGATCTATGCAATCCCACCATCTCTGCATAATGGAAACCATCACAAAGTACCAGAATGCAAAGTCAAGGTATGTTCATTTAGTAGAAAAACAGGAAACTGTTATTGGAATTCTATATAGATTTTTGAAGGACTATCTCAAGCATAAACTTTGTGCGGGGCACGATTTTAGTAATGTTGGTTTTGATGCCACCTTTTACCATAACATTTTTTAACTGCAAACATATGACAGCCCCTTCATGTTATAGTATTATACTTCACTATATGGTACTCTGCAAAAACTGGAAATTACCTATTTGAAGAGGCACTGTACAATTGTATAATTTTATTGTACTTTCACTGGGACTGCCCATTTTCTTGCAAAAAAAAAAAAAAAATCCATTAAGATGGTAGTTGGCTTTGCTTAGTCTAAATCAGATATTAAATGGCTTAAATTGATCACAAGCTCTGTTACATCCTGCAGATATAGCTATTTCCTTGAACCATTCCTGACTCTTTCATTACTTTTCTCTTAACTGCAGCATGGTCTTGGAACTCCAGAAATAATAATAAACGTTTTCTTCCTAGAACACTCACCACCCAAATGTGAAAGACGAAGTCTTAGAAATTGTACGGCTAAAAAAGAAGTATCCAAAGAAGCCAAAAGCAGATATCCTTGTAACCCCTCAACCCCAAACCATCTCCGAGCCTTTGGCAGTAATTAACAGGAGTGATATCAAACAATATGACTTCCAAAGCTCAGACGATGAAGAATTCCCACAGGTGTGTATTTATAGAACTGTATTGTTTCTGTACTCTGTTCACTTAAATAAAAAACCCTCTGCTGTCGTATTGGCTTTAGTTTAGCTGTTACGGTCTTTCCATTGTAGGTACCCTCTCCACTGTCAGAGCTTGAGGAAGAGAATGACCCAGATGGATCGTATGCTTTCAGAAGGAGAGCTGGATGCCAGTATTATGCAGTAAGTGTGATGGAGTAATCTTTCCAGCTTTCCTTGAAGTTTGAATAAGTAACAGTGTGTTTTGAAAGTGGAGCCTTCCAAATATATTGAAAATCTCCACAAAATTCCGGCACTAAAGCAAATTGCCAGTGGGAATAACCTATGGTTGGAAGTTGCTTTGCAAAGGAAACTTTTTTTTTTTTAATTGAAAAACCAAGTACCGCTTATATTTTCCCAATGGCTATTTACATTTATTGCTGTTGAGAAAGTGTTTTGGGGAGATTTCTTGCTCCCGGTAGCACAGATTTAGATGCAGGTGTGTGCCATTACCCGTAAACCATAAACTTAATTGTTATATTGCTTTCATCTTGGTGCTTCTGAGTTTGTAGGTTAGTGGTACTTGTATGGGGCAAAAATTTCCATCTCCCCAACCTATATGTGGTCAGGGTTTGAACACCTATCCATTAAGATGGCAATTCGCTGACTGATAAAGGTTGCCAATTCAGCCCTGGATATGTATATAATTAAGAAATGCAAAGAGTAATGATTTTTTCCCCACTCACAGCCTCGTTTGGACCAAATGAATGATACACCGGAAACCACAGATTTGTCGGGATTAGCTAGGCATCGGTATAGGCATTGTCTCACAACCCTCACAGTCCCCAGGCGATGTATAGGATTTGCAAGGAAGCGATTAGGCAGAGGTGGAAGGTAATCTATATCTATTTTACAGTCTTTGTTCTATATATATATATATATATATATATATATATATATATATATATATATATATACACATACACATATATATTATTTAATTCTTCTTGTTTTAGAGTTATAATGGACCGATTATCAACAGAACAGGACTCTGTTCTAAAGCAAATCGACCCTGAAATGTTGTCTGGCTTTTCAAGCTCTTCCAACGTTGCACAGCCCCCCTCCTCACCTTCACGGACCAATGCTTCCGATAGACATTGTGAAAACAGACTTTCTCTTCCCGAGATCCTAAGCAATATTAAATCTTGTCGACTGCAGTGTTTTCAGCCAAGGCTACCACATACACAGGACAGCGATAGAGAAGAATGTACCTCAAGGCTAGGGCAAGCTGTGGACTTGAAAAGAGTCTCTGCCTCTTTATTAAACACCAGCAAGAACGGCATAACAGGTATACACATGTGCACATGCTTATTTTGTGTATATGAATGCAGCCTTTCTTATGTTCTACAACAATAAATATGCAGACAATTACCGGTAGTATAGCTGCCTTCAGTAAACTGCTGCATGCCTAGATAAGCTTAGGTCAACTGGTTGCCTTAGTGTTTGTTTTGGCTGCTTATTAGAACTCTAGTTAGTTCATTGTCATATGAACTGTTCTTATTACTGCAAAACTCTTCATTGTTCAGGGTGAACTGTTTATTAAAAGCGTATTGATTTATCTTAAAGGGGAACTCACGAAAATTATAATTTAATATAAGCTTCATCACACTGAAATAAGAAACTTTGTAAATATAATAAATTAAATATTTTGCAAGTTTATCGTCACTATCCCTCTCTCAGCATCTATTTCTCTTCATTCTGTCTTCAACGGTCAATGACAACCAACTTCTGCATGAAGACAGAATGAAGAGAGACAGATGCAGAGAGAGCTATAGTGAATAAACTAGATTATTTCAGGTTTATAATTTTAATTGATTGTTTCCTTTTTCAGTATTCTGAAGCTTGTATTAAATTAAATTTTTTGCAATAGATCCCTTTAAGAGTTAAAAAAAAAAAAAAAGTAATGGTTAAGTAATCTGACAGCAAAGTCTATCCTGGCCATTGTGCATACTTATGTTGTATATTTGCAAGTGACGAGTATTTAGATGGTGGGCCTGCCCCAGAGAGGTTACATTTACACCAAGGGAAAATGTTTAGGTTTAGAATAAAATTCCACATATATTATTATATTCTTACAGGACATTAACTTCTTCTTATAGACTGTGAAACAGTGTCATTTTGTAAAAGCACTGCTGTAGCTGTCATTGGCAGATCTACCAGTGAGGCTCCATATGGCTATTGGTTACCCCTACAGCCTTTTCAAGGCTGCTGATGTGATAGGATTAAGAATGGAATGTGGAGCGCTAGGTCTAAGCATGCTCTGTGTTTACAAACCTTTCCTGGAAAGTGATCCTTTAGTAACATCTCCACAGCAGCAGATGCTCATGAGTTTGCAAGCTCCATCATTGCATGTCCGATATAATAAATCACTGGCATGCTGTCGTGTGGAAAGGCAGCTGCTACAGCTCCATTCACTGTATCTATCTTGCAAGCAGGGACCCTGTTATGCAAATGTGTGCCCATTTTTAACCACTTAAAGGAAAACTATACCCCCCCCCCCCCAAACAATGTAGGTCTCTATAAAAAGATATTGCCTAAAACAACTCATATGTAAAACCCTGTTTCATGTAAATAAACCATTTTCATAATAATACACTTTTTTAGTAGCATGTGCCATTGGGTAATCATAAATAGAAAATTTCCATTTAAAAAAATGACAGCCTCCTGGGATCGTATGATTCAACGGTGCACACAAACATATGAAACAAACTATAAAGTTAGGTCACATGAGCCAATTAACAGACAGAGTTGTGTCTTTTGCTTCCACACTTCTTCCTGTTACAGTTAGAGTTGAAATATTTCTGGTCAGGTGATCTCTGAGGCAGCACACAGACCATCATGAAATGGTGATTCAAGGCAAGTGAAGTAAAAGGCCAATATTTACTTAAATATATATTCCAGTTTGGCAAGATTTTTTAATATGTCACTTCATTTGATATAAGCTATATGTTGCATTCATTCTGGGGGTATAGTTTTCCTTTAAAGGTGTTATTCACCTTCCAAACACTTTTTTTCCAGTTAAATTTTTTCAGATTGTTCCCCAGAAACAAAGTTTTTGCAATTGCTTTTCATCTTTTATTTTCCCAAAATTGAACTTTAAAGTTTAATGTTCCTGTCTCTGATGTTTCGGTCTGGCTGCTCCGTGATGCAGGAGCATTCTGATCCATTACAATTTTGCTACATTTAATTGATACATTTCTCAGCAGCATCTGTGGAATATTGTATCAATTCTAACAGCTGCCTGTAATGAATTTTAGGGAGTCTGCTAATCAGGGACAAATATAACAAATGTATCAATTAATAACGGTTAACAAGTCGGCAACCCCTCCATCCAAAAGCAGCTTTAGAAGGTGAAATATGTAACTTCATACTTAACTATTAGATAAACAGTCACAAATTGAAAGTAATTGGAAAAAGTCTTAATTTCTGGTGATCTATCTGAAACAAATTGAACTGAAAAAGTGTTTGAAGTTGAACAACCCCTTTAAAAGATAAGTACGTCTATTGCAGGTATTTGTTAGTGGTATTTGCAATCTGATTTTCCACTTTAAAATCATTGCTGCCTCCATATGAACCAAGGACCTCAATAAATGTATTTTGAAACCAAATGTTATTCAGCTGCTCAGAAATTGATATGCAAGAGGTTGACTTTGCGATGTGATAACGGACTAAGCCGACACGTTAGAACTGGTTCCCAGCTGAAACACATTCCACAGCTCTCATTTAGGCAGCCATGACATGGGCAAACATTTTGGCACATAGCTGGCATTGACAGGTCCTGTTTATTTAGCCACAAGTAGCTGCCAACTCTATTCTTACCCTATGCCCAGAAAAGCAAATGAATTCTGATTCACCCTTAGTAAGGCACAGCAACAACCATAGAGCCCATTGTTTTGCTTTGTTTGTCTAATGGGAATATACAGGGGAGTATACAGTTAATTTCCTTTTGGTTTTATTTATTATTTTCCTAAATTCTATGAAACTGTTACTGACGCAGCTTGTAGTTTCAGTCTTCCGTAAGCCCCCATTATCTTCCATTAGCCCTTCTGTTGGGCTAGAAGAACAGGATTAAAAGTGTAATAGAATTTGGAGGGGTATACACCTAGGCTTGCTTAAAGGGCAAGGAAAGGTAAAGAAATAAAATCCCATTTTTACTTTCTTTAATGAAAAAGAAATCTATCTCCAATATACTTTAATTTAAAAATGTGTACCGTTTTTATAAGAAACCTGACTGTATGCAGTGAAATTCTCCCTTCATTTAGTGCTTTGGACAGGAGTTGTCAGACGGTCAAACTTCTGGCAGGGAAACAATCATACTTATGAACAGCAGGGGGAGCCCCTGCCATGCAGAACTCAAGCAGCTTGGTTTTTTGATCATTTATGACTATCCCTAATCAGCACAGACCATACTGAGCATGTGCAGTGCCAGTGTCAGACAAAGATGTATAACAAAGTTACAAGATGACAGCCCCCTGTGGCCAACTTTGAAAGCATAAATCATTTGTTTGATTAGGCTTGTGGTGCAGTAAGTTCATGTTTATGTTTAGTATACAAAATACAGCATTTCTAGCCCTATTCTATTTTACACTTTCCTTGCCCTTTAAAGCCTTTACTGAAAGATGCCATAAAGCGGATGAGTGTATTTATATAGCAAATTTTTTGTGTGTTTTTGTAGTGACAGGAGGCATCACAGAGGAACAATTCCAGACACACCAACAGCAGCTGGTTCAGATGCAAAAGCAACAGCTGGCGCAGCTCCAGCAAATACAGCAGTCACAGCAATCCTTGCAGCAGAGCCATCCGAAAGCACAGGTACATTGTCCTTAGCACAAAGCTCAATGCAGCAAACTGCAACCATTCTGCTGAGCCATGCCAACAATTCTCCTGATGTCCAATCTGCCTCTATTTTTGGAACTCTGCTCTGGAAATCCAAAGCCAAACATGTAATCTGTACATTTATTGTTCTGCTTACTTGATTATTTGGCAGAAGCAGCTGGCGCCATATTGTAGCTGAAATAAGTCTAATGGGAAGGTTTTGCAGCGGAAATATGTTGTATAATGGAGTTCTTTATTTTTATGTTTTTTTTTTTAATATCGGTATTATTAAAGGAATTGTTCAGTGTGAAAATAGAAACTAGGTAAATAGGCTGTGCAAACTAAAAAATGTTTCTAATAGTTATGTAAGCTATAAAGGCTGGAGTGACTGGATGTTTAACATAATAGCCAGAACACTTCTTCCTTCCTTGCAGCTCTCTTGGTTTCCAGGCAGTAACAAATGAGTGACTTGAGGGGGGGGCATATGGGTCATAACTGTTTGCTTTTGGATATGTCCAGAGAGCTACAGGTCCATTCCAAAGTCACTGAACAGTTATCTCCCATGTGACCCTCTGTATAGTCACTGACTATCTAAGACAGTGATCCCCAACCAGTAGCTCATGAGCAACATGTTGCTCTCCAACCCCTTAGATGTTGCTCCCAGTGACCTCAAAGCAGGTGCTGATTTTTGAATTACTGGCTTAGAGGCAAGTTTTGGTTGCATAATAACCAAGTGTACTGCCAAACATTCTCTCCTGTTGACTGCCAGTTCATATAGGGGTTACCAAAAAGCCAATCAGAGGTCCTATTTGACATTCACATGGAGTTTTTCATGCTTGTGTTGCTCTCCAACTCTTTTATTAAATTTAAATTTGGCTCAAGAGCAAAAAAGTTTGGGGACCCCTGAGTTAGAGAGCAGAAATGCTCTGTTCTGTTATTTTGCACATCCTATCTACTAGTTTTTATTTTTACACTGAACTGTTCCTTTAAAAGATGTCGCTCTTGAGCTTCCTTGGTATAGAGCAGTGATCCCCAACCAGTAGCTCATGAGCATCATGTTGCTCTCCAACCCCTTGGATGTTGGATGTTGCTCCCAGTGGCCTCAAAGCAGAGGCTCAGAGGCAAGTTGTGGTGCATAAAAGCCAGGTGCACTGCCAAACACAGCCTCAATGTAGGTTGTCAGTCCACATGGGGGTTACCAGATGGCCAATCACAGCCCTTATTTGGCACCCCAAGAACATTTTTCATGCTTGCGTTGCTCCACAACTCCTTTTACTTTTAAATGTTGGTCACGGCTTTGAAAGGTTGGGGATCCCTGGTATAGAGGGACACAAGGCCAGTGGTCAAGCTATATATGATGGTGCAGAACTTCAAGGCGACGTCTAATATACTTTCACATTCATTAGAAGGTACACCTTACCTTTTTGCCCATATGACCCGAAGCCTTGTTGTTATAAATAAAGTGCATCACTCAGCATACTCTTTACTGTCTTTTTAGTGACCAGCGGTGGTGATGTTAATTTACAGGGCTGCAAATTGGAAATACTGTAAAAATAGAGTATAAACCATCATTTCAGGGGACTAAAAAAAAATTATGAAAAGACAAGGGGGTATATTATGCTAATTATATAGATGACCACAAAAAAAAGAAAAGAAAAAGGACAACCTAAAATCAGCGGATGTAAATTTGAGGTTTCACTGTAGTATAATTAGGATGCCAGTAACTTACAGATAAGTGTTTGTTTTGTTTCTGTGATTCAATTTTTTTAAATTTCAATCCCCTGCACTTGTCTAGGGTTCGGGAAGTTCCGACTGTATGTCTAAGACGCTTGACTCCGCAAGTGCCCTTTTTGCAGCATCTGCTGTGGTCCATTCCCCAGCTCCAGGCCGCAGTGAAGTGAACAAGGATCAAAATGCCGGTCATAGCAACCTGAATGGTATTGTACAACCTTCAGGTATGAGCTAGAATAAAAGACATTCTAAATGTATCTAAATATTCAAACAACCCGGATGTATGAGTGGCACCAGGGGGCCGATTTACTAAATTTCTGTGAAGGATTCGAAATTCGATCAAATTCCGATCCTACGATTTTTTCAAATTTCGAAAATGCAAATTAGGTCTCTTCGACCATCAAATTTTGCAAATTCGATCTAATCGTATATATCGAATAAAATTCTATTCGACTATTTGATCATTTGATGGTCGAAGGGCTTGCACTCTAAATTTAAATTAGACTGCCTAGTTCGCCAGATTAAAGCTACCGAATTGTAATAGAAGCCTATGGGAATCCCCCATAGGCTTTTTTTTTCTTTCTGTTACCTGTTCGAATAGAAATCTTCGATCGTTCGAATCGTACGATTTTTCTGAACGATCGAACAAAATTTCACGATTTAAAAAATCGTGAAATTTCGTTTGATCATTCGAAAAAATCATGAAATCGAATAGCGCTCAAAACTAGTGAATTTTTTTTATACAATTTTATCGAATTTTTATTCGGTATAACGGGAGAGACTTTGCTTCAGATATAATACTAGGAAACATGCACGCCAACAGTATTTGTTGACAATGATGGAGATTTAAATGTGATTTACCCTGGGTATTTATGGGCTGCTAATGACAATGTGGTATGTTTGGATGTATGGGCCTCTAATGAGAATGGGGTATATATGGGCTGCTAATGAAATGGGTTATGTATGGATGTATGAGCCTCTAATGCGAATGGGGTATGTTTGGGCTGCTAATGAGAATGGGGTATGTATGGGCTGCTAATGAGAATGGGGTATGTATGGACTGCTAATGAGAGCAGGGAAGATATTGTTCCTGGGAAGAATGCTTGGAGAGGTGAAGTCTCTGTGAAAGCTGCGCTTGGGAAGGAAGGTTGGTGTTAACACTTGGGATAGAGCTGTCCAACTGGAGGCATGCAGACAAGATGTGGCCCTCCAAGGTATACTGATGGCTCCCAGGCTGTTCAACATCTCCCATGGGATTGGAAAGGTTATAGTGAAGGGAAACCTACAGATTCATTCTGGTAAAAGAGGCAAAACAGCAGTTGCTTGGAAAAATAAAAGCATGTCTTTGTCACCAGGTTTAAAGGAGAATTCAACCCCCCCTGAAGTTAAGTGCTCATCTGCCCCCCCCCCCCCCCCGCTCGTCCTCCTCCATGCCTCGCCCCCCCCCGCAAAGTCTTACCCCTGCCTTCTTCCATAGTGACCAGAAAGCTGCCATCTTTGTGAATGGACTCCCCGTATTGGCACATGCGCAGTTGTCAAGACTTGGAAATTTGCTACAACTGCACGTGCGCAGAATGAGTCCATTCATGAAGATGGTGGCTGTGTGCTCTGCTGCATTCACTCTGCTTTTCCAGTCGCTTGGGGACGAAGGGAGAAGGATTCAGAGGTGAGACTTTGGACTGGGGAGGCAGGGAAGTGGACATATGGAGGGGGGCAGATGAGCACTTCAAGGGGGGTTGAATTCTCCTGTAAAGGATATATTTTTTGACTGCTTCTGCAATTATTAATGGTCAACTCTTGCATCAGACCCAAGAGCAACCTTTATTATGAGAGGACTTGTGATGCCTGAGCCATGTAGATAGCCAGGTTGCCATAAGTAGAGAGATACAATATATACATTCTGCTGTTAAAGATGTATACACTGACGTGTATCATGTATGCCTAATATTTTGCTTTGACTGAACATATGGGGTATTTTTTTTTCTTCCAGGGACTGCTAAAACACTGTACTCGACAAATATGGCTTTATCGTCCAGTCCAGGAATTTCCACAGTTCAGCTTGTAAGGACAGTTGGCCATCCTACCACTAACCACTTAATTCCAACATTGTGC
>CM044448.1:55949024-55971022 GCA_024363595.1 Xenopus borealis
CACTACCTTGTAAAATAGTTTATTTGTATCATCAATATTATTTCTGTTACTTGAATAGTAAATATTCATCATCATCATCACCATCATGCTTTTGCACTTGAATTTGCAACTGAATGGATCTAAAACAAAAATGAAAAAAAGAAATCTTTTCCTGGGATCATGAGCATGAAGTGGGATCCTGTATCTCTTGTTTTAACTATTTATTTTGCCATGTTTACATTTTGTATCTTGTACAAATAAATCCGACTTTGTGTCTACAGAAACGCGCGAGAGAGAGAAAACAGAAAAAAACAGATTCGTAGCTAGGAAAAAATGAAATTCTTGTAATTCTTTTCTAAAGGAAATTGTAAAGTTTTCACTTGGTTCATTTTGTTTCACAATTTGACTTATTACAGACCTTTTTGGTAAATAATTTAGCAGCATTTCACTGTCAGAATATGAAGTTCAAGGCAAAAATAGTATTTTCTATTGCTGTGCTGGGAGGGAGGATGGATCGATAATTAAAAAGAAAAAAAGTACATACCGACTCTCTCTTCCATATATTTTGAATGTATATTTCTATTTATAAAACCAGTTTATATTGGTCTAAGGGAGGGAAGATGCATCTGGCAAACAGTCTGCTGACAATGATTTTTTTTCAGCCATTTTACATTTTATCAGAAAAAAATGCATATTTTATCCAAAACCCAAAGTAAAGAGTATTTTACCAGTTCTATATTGCATTCTATACCATTGCAATAATTATTGGATGTCTAATATCGAGCCATCCCTGGTGATGGGTTTGGGGGGTCAGTTGCTATGGTTGTCTTACCAATTTGGATCTTTTTCCTGTAGCTGCAAGACAAGTAACGGGTCTGAAATAGTCTGACTAATTGTTGGATACTTAAGTACTGTTGGTTACTTTTTTTTTGGTTGTTTTTTTACCATTTTTTTTTATACCGTTCCTGTAAATTAGATATGTGCAGTGCCGTTTTTCAGAATGTTCGTTGATGCACTAGTCCAGACAACTTTCCCTGTTACTTGTTCTTGATAAGTGAAAAACTGCAGGGAAATAAAATACATCAAAACACTGAATCCTGGCACAAATGTCTTCTTTATCTCTCGGGCTGGAAAGAAGTAGATCCCAGATACTCTGATTGGGGGGAGAACACTGGAAATGGAACTGCTTACTGTATAACTATAATCTCTCTCATGGGTGCATAAACCAAAGGCACAGGCCCATAACTGGGGCACATTTCATATAGAAATTGGTCAGAAAGCCCAAATCTGCAATGTATTATTGCTTATCAGCCACTAGAGGCGCAATGTTCTTCTTAGAGTGATGGCACATGGGATATTTTCTCTGCTGGTGTATTATGGGCAAGAGGTAGCCTGTATACCATTGGCTCTCTGTATACAGATTGGTCTCTTCAAGAAGGAGCAGGTATATGGGACAAGAATTTCTAACTAAAGGAGACCTCCATATGTTTTGGGAATCCTCTCTTCCCCACACAGGGGAGCAGAGAAAGATCTTTGCGTCTATGGGGAGCTTAATCTTTCAAAGGTATCGGTACTGAGATTAACTAGCCCTTGCATTGTTCACACTTCAAATTCAGACCATAAACTCCTGCATTGTTCACACCTGTAACACTTCTATTGTTCACACCCTTAAAACCCTGTACTGTTCACACTTCAGACCCAGACTGAAGGTGTCCATAATGTTCACCTATTCACACTCCTACAAACTGCTGAAGGGGCATCAGCATTATGTCACTGTATGTAACACATCTTAGAGTGGTTCTGATAGGTTTCTCTGTCTCCTTCTCTATTCTGCCTGCCCTATGCTCCCTGTGTGTGTGCCATACTCTGCTTGCCCTGTGCTTCGTGTGTGCGCCATGCTCTGCCTGGCCTATGCTCCCTGTGTGTGTGCCATACTCTGCTTGCCCTGTGCTTCGTGTGTGCGCCATGCTCTGCCTACCCTATGCTTCTTGTGTGTATGTCATACTCTGACTCTGTGGGATGTGAGCCTGGTATTGTGTGTACTGGGGGTTTATTAGCATTTGGAAATTGTTCTTAAAGGAAAAGTAAACTTTTTTTTTTATCTGTAAATTTGCTCTAAACAGAGAGTGCACATGAGGAGAAAAAAAAAATCTGCTGGTGCACACACTGGCTCCCCCTTCCTCTCTGCTATGTTACAGCATGCAAATGGACTGCTCAGTAAGCTAAGGGGTGGGGCTTCACTCTGCACCAGGAAGAAGGGGAAACAAGCCAGAGCAGACTTGCAGCAGGGACTAAGGTACATTAATCTGGGGGGCTGTTTAGAGGACATTTACAGATAGAAAAAAAAAAAGTTTACTTGTTCTTTAAGGTGCCCCTAATGTACTTGGGGGGGGGGGTGCTGTGTTATCCACAGGGGAGGAGATTGCATATGGATTTAAGGCTATGCTTATTTTTGGTGAGTTATCACCATTAATGTGATCATAATCTTAAAAGTTATTGAGTTAACATGGCTGTGGTTTAAAAGGGGGCATGGTCAACTCTGGCTTCCATTATGGGCCCTCTAGGACGTAGGCCAGAAAAATTCCATCCCTCAGTACCACAGAAGTTGGACAGCACTGCCATAGAGCAATGAGAGCCCTTTAACGTTATATCTGGGGGGGTCAGAGATCCTACACACCCCCTACAATATTTATGCAGATCCACTTGGGATTGTAGTGTAGCCATGCTGGGTAATGGTATTGAGTGGTGTTGCTGGGAGCACGCTCAATTCATAGATGTACAGATTTCCAAGCTCACTGCACTATTATGGATGTGACACTAGCATTTACTTGCAGTCTCCTGCTGTACAATATTTCAAGGGACAACCCCTTCCCCAGGTACAAAAGCAGGTTCCTTCTACCCCACATAAAAATAAGTGATACGTAATCTTTATATAGTGCATTATCTTCTACTTCTCTGCTTTCTCCTTTTTCACCTCTTGTAACCTCTTCCTCTCCTAATTGTCTCTTCTCACCCCAGATTATCACTTCTGCTCTGAGCTTCCTTTCATTTCCATATTGACTTGTTCAGTCCACCCTCTCCTAAACTCTGGTGTCCATTACTATCCCGCTTCTTTGTCACCTGTTTTCCACACATGGCTGGCTGCGAGTGCTTTCTACTAGAGTGATCGGGATTGATTTTGAGCAAAATGCACTCCCTAAATGGTTTTGCACCTTACAGAGCTCAAATCCAGTAAAATGTAGCGGCATGTGGTATATAGGGTTATAGTAGATCCCTTTCTATTGGAAGTTGACAAAACTACTGGCGTGCCCATAACTTTGTATGTGTGGAAGGGTGGTTGCTATTCTAGGAATACAGTGGAGATAAAAATTCTACACACCCCTGGTAAAATGTCAGGTTCCTGTGCTGTACAAAAATCAGACAAAGATAAAGATTTCAGAACTTTTTCCACCTTTAATGTGACCTATAAACTGTACCACTCAATTGAAAAAGAAACAGAAATATTTTAGGCGGAGGGAAGAAAACAAAACAAAAAAAACTAAAATAACGTGGTTGCATAAGTGTACACACCCTCTTCTAATTGGGGGTGTACCGGCGTTTAGAATTGAGCAATCACATTCAAAATCATGTTAAATAGGAGCCAGCATAGACCTGCCATCATTTAAAGTGTCTATGATTAACCCCAAATAAAGTTCAGCTGCTCTAGTTGGTCTTTCCTGACATTTTTTTAGTCGCATCCCACAGCAAAAGCCATGGTCCACAGAGAGCTTCCAAAACATCAGAGGCATCTCATTGTTAAAAGATATCAGTCAGGAAAAGGGTACAAAAGAATTTCCAAGGCATTAGATATACCATGGAACACAGTGCAGACAGTCATCATCAAGTGGAGAAAAAAGGCATTACCAAGAACTGGACGTCCCTTCAAAATTGATGAAAAGACGAGAAGAAAACTGGTCAGGGAGGCTACCAAGAGGCCTACAGCAACATTAAAGGAGCTGCAGGAATATCTGGCAAGTACTGGCTGTGTGGTACATGTGACAACAATCTCCCGTATTCTTCATATGTCTGGGCTATGGGGTAGAGTGGCAAGACCAAAGCCTTTTCTTATGAAGGAAAACATCCAAGCCAGGCTACATTTTGCAAAAACACATCTGAAGTCTCCCAAAAACATGTGGGAAAAGGTGTTTTGGTCTGATGAAACCAAGGTTGAACTTTTTGGCCATAATTCCAAAAAATATGTTTGGTGCAAAAACAATACTGCACATCACCAAAAGAACACCATACCCAAAAGACTACAATTCCCATGAAACCTTGAAACTGCCCCTGAGGTGGAAGCACGCATGCGCCGGGCGGGTGACGCAGTACAAAGCTGGTAGGGCTGGTGCTGATGCAGGATGGCTGAGCTGTGATTGATGCCGATCGGATGGTACCGGGGACTAGGGGTGATGTTGCCTGGGGCAGAGAGATGAGCTGCTGATTGTGCCGGGCTCTGGATTGATGATTTCCCGTTAGACTGGGGAGGATCGGAGCTGCTTCTCATCTGAGCCCTTGCAAGGAGTCGCTATGGCAGATCCAGCCGAGTGCAGCATTAAAGTCATGTGCCGGTTCAGGCCACTCAACAAATCGGAGATCCACAGAGGAGATAAATTCATCCCGGTGTTTAAGGGAGACGATACAGTCGTGATCGGGGTAAGTGGGCTCCGTTGCTACGGGCTGGGCTGTGTTGCCTTCCTCTTATGTGCGGGGGTTCCCATCTGTCCGCAATGTGGGGGTCCCTTTCTGACAGTAAAGTGAGCGGATAGCTGGCTGTAATGTCTCTGCGGTGAGGGGGACCCTGCTACAATGGACTGCTCTCCCTCTCAGCCTGAGTATCACTTAATCACTGACAGGGCAGCACCTGTGCAATACTGTGTGATCCTGTTTGTGCAGCATGTGCTGTTTACTGGGACTCCAAGCTGACTTGTTGCTGTGGGGCAAGCCCTGTCCATTAGCTGTAGCTATTGGATTCCTGTGCATGAGCCATAGTCTGTCCAAGGGTGGGCTCCATCCCTGCTTCCCCGAGCCGTGTGTAATGAGCCAGACCCAAGAAGATTATATATGGTGGCCTGTGGCCCTGTCATGTCATTCTGGTGACTCCAATAGGGCAAGAGCCACGGGTCACTTCCAGTAGCCCAGCTGCTGGAGGCTAAAGACAATGAGCTGTATTTATTCAGTGTATTTCTAAGACTGTATAGTTAACCCTCTAGATACCAGTAAACCCCTTCCTTGCACTTGGCATAGGATGCACACACGCACACACACACCTACAATGGGAGCACACATAACCAGTTCTATGATAACAGTTCTATGATAACTCTGGGAGATGTAGTTGTGTGGCAGCTGGTCAGTAGAGACGTCCCTGCTAATGCTTTCACCTCCTGCTGTGCATCCATCCATTGTGCAAACACTGTCACTGGCTGGGCACAGATGGCAGCTGTGGGCTGTTACTGTCTGGTGGATTATAACTGGTTATATTGAAATCTAATCCTGCCTTGGGCACCACCAGCCTTGGGCACCATCTATCCCCCCCCCAACACTGCAGATCAGCAGCCCTTGTGCTGGTTCTCTGGCAGCCGGGGAGAGATTCTGTCTGATTCTGAGCTGCTTCAGCCTCCCCAGCAATGATCCCGTGACAACACCCTTGTTACATGCGCAGCCTCCCTTCTGCAGAAAACCAGCTGATTGACATCACACCCCCATCCCTGTCATCTTTTCCTTTGAGACAAGGGGGGTTTCTTCTAGGACAAGAGCTGGCTCAGGTGGAGGAATGTAAATAAGGGCCTTACCAATACATAAAAGAAGACAATGCAGCAGTAGTTGCAGAACCTCTTGCAATGCGGAGCTGTGTTATGCAAAGGAGCTTCAGCAAAGATCTGTTTATAGGTAGAAAATAAAGATGTCATGCTAAATGCAGGAATTTTTCCTCCACCTGAATCCTTGACTTGCCCTTGCTTTTCAGTTACCTGTAAGGGTTGAATTCAGCAGTTATTTGCTGGGAAATTGAGAAGCAAGTGAGAACTAGTCCAGCCAGTGGGCCATATGGACTTATTTTGTTTACTGGTTATAAATAATGGTTGACCAGATTGTTCTTTTTATATTTTTTGCTCTGTGGTAAATGCATGGAAACCACAATGGCAGCTCCCTTGTGACATTTCCCAACAAGCCAATTCATTTTTTTGCACACATTGATGAGATTGACTGTGAACTGATTGATCAACAGGGCTGACTATCTAGACACAGCCAATGATAGTGGTTAGCATTTTTTCATTACTGGCCAATTGGTCGCCTCAAAGGGATACTGTCATGAGGAAAAAAAGTTTTTTTTTTATGAAATGCATCAGTTAATAGTGCTGCTCCAGCATTCCTCAAAAGAGCAAACAGATTTTTTTTATTTTCATTTTTAAAGGGGTTGTCCACCTTCAAACAACTAGTTGTTTTCAGATAGATCACCAGAAATAACGGCTTTTTCCAATTACTGTCTATTTTCTATTTGTAACCATTTTTCTAATATTGAAGTGTAAAGTGTCATTTTTCACCTTCTAAAGCAGCTCTGCGAGGGGGGGTCGCCGACCCCCCAACTGTTCTAAACTGATACATTTAATGGATACATTTCTTATCTTTGTTCCTGCTGAGCAGAATCTCTGGGTTTCATTACAGGCAGCTGTTAGAATTGATACAATAGTTGCTAATACTCTAGAGATGTTGCTGTGAAATGTGTCAATTAAATGTTGCCCAATTGTATCAGTTTAGAGTCTGCAACTGAATTACTGAGCTGCCAGACTCAAACACCAGAGACACCAACATTCAACTTTAAACTTAGATTTTGTAAAAACAGTAAAAAATAAATAATGGAAGGTAATTGAAAAAAGTCTTTATTTATGGAGCACATTCTGAAAACCACTGAACAGAAAACAGTGTTTGGAAGGTGAACAACCCCTTTAAAGGAACAGTAACACCAAAAATTAAAGTATTTTAAAGTAAAGAAAATATCATGTAGTGTTGCCCTGCGCTGTTAAAACTGATCTGTTTGCTTCAGAAACACTACTAAGTAGCAATGGCAAATTGTATGTATATTTTTATTTATATAGTGCTCCTTGAGGGCAAAGCACTGTACAGTAAATTGAAAAACTGCTATATGGCACAGGATAAGTAATGGATAACAGATAATGTTATGATACAGAGCTTATCTGCTGTGTAACTTGAGCCTTTTCTATTTTGATTGACTGCCCCATGGCTACACAACAGCTTATTTATATAAACAATAGTAGTGCTTCTGAAGCAAACACACCAGTTTTAAAAGTGCAGGGCAACACTGCTTTATGTTTTTTATTACTTTAAAACAATTAAATTTTTTGATGTTACTGGTCCTTTAAACCTGACATGGGGCTAGACATATTGTCAATTTCCCAGCTTCCCCAAGTTATGTGACTTGTGCTCTGATAAACTTCAATCACTCTTTACTGCTGTACTGCAAGTTGAAGTGATATCACCCCCTCCCCCCCCCCAACAGCCTAACAAAAGAACAATGGGAAGGTAACCAGATAACAGCTCCCTAACACAATATAACAGCTGCCTGGTAGATCTAAGAACAGCACTCAATAGTAAAAACCCATGTCCCACTGCGTTCCATTCAGTTACATTGGGAAGGAAAACAACAGCCTGCCAGAAAGCAGTTCCCCCCTAAAGTGTTGGCTCAAGTCACATGACTTGGGGCAGCTGGGAAATTGACTAAATGTCTAGCCCCATGTCAGATTTAAAAACTGAATATAAAAAAATCTGTTTGCTCTTTTGAGAAATGGATTTCAGTGCAGAAGTCTGCTGGACCAGCATTAACAGGAATCCCACCCTAACAAGGCACATATGTTTGAAAAAAACTTATTTTCCTATGACAGTATCCCTTTAACCTTTCCTTGTCCTGTATGGTATTGTAGGAAAATAGGATTGGGTTGGATGTTGCATAGCTCACATGAGTAGCTCTGGGCTTATGGAAATTGGGTCTTATGCAATTATTGGTCAGTGACCCATTACACCCACAGACTAGAGCAGGAAGGGCAGTTTAGGTGTAGCAAGTCCTTGCTCTTGCAAATGCTCTTTACCTTTCCTAATAAACTTCTAACTGCTCTCAGGAGGTTATGACAAAGTATAAGATTTAATAGTACAAAGAAGATGAGCAAATTACTGCACAGCATTTTTTCCCAGATGCACCAAGCTGCCATTCTATGGCTATTGCTTCTCTCAAGACCCATTGAATATTGTGTACAGCACAGCAGAGCACTGGTTTTGTAATTTACCTTAATTGGAGCTCTGTTTGTATTAGTGCACAACTGTCTTAAAGTGGACCCGTCACACAGACACAAAAATCTGTATAATAAAAGTTCTTTTCAAATTAAACATGAAATCCAATTTAAGATTTTTATTAAAGCATTCATATAGTTGTTTTAAGCTCATTTAAAAATCTCAGCTGTCAATCAAATATTGTCTGCCACTCCTCTATGCCTTAGGCATAGAGGCGGGGCAGATAATTACTTTCACTTTCCATTCAGCATTCCTAGATGTCACTGCTCCCCACACATTCCCCCAGTTCCCTTAACCATTTAATTGTGTAGCCAGGACATGGGGGTAAACATGGGGTCCCCCATTCTGGTGCACAAACAAGATTCTGAGATGATGCAAGGCTTGCCTTAATAACATTGTCCACAAAATGGCTCCTGCCTGCTTGCTATAATTATGAATTCCCAGACTGAAGAAAACAAGATTAAAATAATTTATATAGTGTAATTAATGTTCATTTTGCTTGACTAATGTGATAAAATATGATTTTGAATATTTTTTTGGGGTGACGGGTCCACTTTAAGGGGAGTCAGGTAAGGCCGACCTCATAACAGGGCACAGGTATGGACTGGGAGTCTAAATAAGTCGTAGCATTTCAAGTTCAAAGAAGCCCAAACAGCCTTCCACCAGTCCACTTAATAGTAACTGTCTATAGTATTGTACAGCAGCCCCTCATTTGCCAGAACCCAATCAAGGCCTGGGGACACCTGTACCTGGGCTATTTGTATATGATCCCTACTACATATAACATGTCCTGGCTGAGGATATGGGGGGATAAGGGGTCTGTACTGGGAAAGTTGGTTGGTCATTTAGAAAATGGTACATGCACAGGGGCACAGTGTTATTTATTTCTTTGCTAAAGTTGGTAAAACTGCTCTGCTGACCAAAGCTTGTGCTGGGCAGTGAAGGGAAAGATGAAGCCAATTATAGAGACAAGATTCTAAACCACAAGTCTAATGAGATAAAAGAAGTTGCCAGCTTGCTGCACTGGTGTCACGCTAGTGACAGGTAGAGGTTTCTTATATTTTTTTCCTCAAAACAGAGGCAGAGGCTATGCTGCAACACAGGAACTAAAGAACTTTTCTGAAATCCCTCAATGGTTTGCCTACTCAGGAGCTTTAGTAGTATAGCAGACTATACAGCACAGCTGTGATATAAAGCTCTACTGTTATATCAACTCTAATAAGTAGAGAATTATTTGCTATTCAAATTTAACCAAACTGCAGAACCTGCTCTGTAGGGAGAAGTACCACAGCCATATGGGGTCCAGTTGCTTTGAGTTACTTTTTATATATATATATATACCACAGCCATAGGCCCACAGGATTGGTTCAGTAGCAAAGAAAATGTCACCCTTCCCTCAGCTCCACTGCAGGCTTTCACTATAGAGCTTTGACAGCAGGCAAGCGAGAGTATTTTTGGGAAAGAAAGTCAGTTTTCTGGTGGTTCTCCATTTTCTGGTGGTTCTCTCCCAGCTGAAGCTGACATCTTCTTAGCCCAGGGGTGTCAATATGGTGAATAGTCTGCTTTACACTCCATGTGATAGCAGTCACTGGGCAGCGAGATGCCTATACCATCTTACAGTGGGCTAAATGAAGCTGACAGAGGGAAATACTTTGCTGCTGATATACAAGACAAGCCTGTTTAACGTGGTTGCATTAGGAGCAGGTGGCTCTTCTTTGTTCTTTCAAGTTCTATGGACCATATAAAGTGCATGATAAGCCCCAAATTCCTCTTATTGTGTTGTTCTAGCTTTGCTGTGGGCAGATACTCCTTTGCTTATTGTTCTGCATCTGATAAATCTATTCTGTGTTTCTTCCAGTCATCCAAGCCCTATGTGTTTGATAAGGTGTTCCCTTCCAACACTACCCAGGAGCACGTGTACAGTGCCTGCGCCAAGCAGATCGTCAAAGGTGAATCTTGACTATACCCATATATGTTCTCTGTCCCAACCTTCCATAACATCATTGCTCATCCAAGGGTTGCCCTACTGATGCTGGACCCAGCACCCTCCAACATGTTATAAAGTGTTCTAAAGAATATTGTAGCAATATTGAATATTAAAGTGTTGAAGAATATTGCTGCTCTCAGCCTATATATTTTTTTGAGGCTGAGAGACTTGGATCCGCTCCTTGCCCCATCTCCAATCAACAGATCCGGTTCCACTTGTGTTCAGGCATAGGCTCAGCAGAACAAAGCAAAAGCAGGCATTTTCAGACCAGCCTTCTGCTGCGTTTTAAAGATGTGTGTGACTGTACACAAACGGATCTTATCCAAATAAGCAGGAATGGAGCAGGGAGCGGATCTGAAATTAAAAGCCTTTGCCTGCACCTGGAACAATTGTCTGCCTGGGTGTAAGTACCTGTTAGATTTCACTGAAAATGATGCCAACTCTTGCATTTGCAAAATACCGTGTTTGTGCTAGAAACCACGTTTATTAGTTTGATCCCAAAAATTAAAAAATTATATATACTTATTGCAATTTCCCATTCTTATCTCCTACTGTGTAATGAAATACTTCTAATTTAATATTCTGATAGGAAGCAGGGAGCCAGGTACCCATTATGCAGAACGATTTACAGTTGTGCTTATAAGTTTACATACCCTGCAGAATTTAATCTCTACACAAACTACCCAAATGACCCTGACCAAAAGTTTACATACCCTGGTGATTTGGCCTGATAACATGCACACAACTTGACACAAAAGTTTAAGAATGGCTATTAACCATTTTCACCTCTGATCTGTTTGCTTGTAATTAGTGGGTGTGTATAAAAGGTCAATGACTTTCTGGACTCCTGACAGACCCTTGCATCTTTCATTCAGTGCTGCATTGATGTTTTTTGGATTCTAAGTCATGGGGAAAGCAAAAGAATTGTCAAAGGATTTGCGGGAAAAGGTAGTTGAACTCTATAAAACAGGAAAGGGATATAAGAAAATATCAATGGAATTGAGAATGCCAATCAGCAGTGTTCAAACTCTGATAAAGAAGTGGAAAAGGAAGGGTTCTGTTGAAACCAAATAAAACTAAAATTGCAGCCACAACTGCCAGAAAAATTGTTCAGGATACAAGGAAAAACTCACAAATAACTTCTGGTGAAATACAGGATTCTCTGAAAAAATGTGGTGTGGCTGTTTCAAGATGCACAATAAGGAGGCACTTGAAGAAAGATGGGCTACATGGCCGAGTTGCCAGAAGAAAGCCATTATTATGCAAATGCCACAAAGTATCCTGCTTACAATATGCCACACAGCACAGAGACAAACCTCAAACCTTCTGGCACAAAGGCATTTGGAGTGATGAGACTAAAATGTAACTTTTTGGCCACAACCATGCTGCTGAGCCAAATGTAAGAAAATAAAGGCATTTTATTATACTTTGGGAGTGCTGTAATCTTCGATACATTACTAATGGAAACATGTGCAGGTGAACACATGATACAACGTGCACCCCGAGAGTGAATGAATATCCGTGAGGAAGCTGGTCTAACAAAAAGTTTGCACAACCATAAACACTACATTTGGAGAGGAGACAACAAGGTCTATGATGAAAGGTACACCATTCCTACTGTGAAACATAGTGGTGGATCGCTGCTGTTTTGGGGATGTGTGAGCTACAGTGGCACATCAAATTTGGCCAGAATTGATGGCAAAATGAATGCAGTAAAATACTGGAGGAATATTTGCACTCATCAGTCAGGAAGCTGCGCATGGGACTTACTTGGACATTCCACCATGACAATGATCCAAAACACAAGGCCAAGTCGACCTGTCATTGACTACAGCAAAATAAAGTGAAAGTTCTGGAGTGGCCATCTCAGTCTTTTGACCTCAATATCATCGAGCCACTAAATTCTGCCAGGGTGTATAAACTTATGAGCACAACTGTATATAGTCTGGCTAAATAAGGCCCTTAAAGGGGTTATGTCCTTCCAACACTTTTTTCAGTTGAGTTTGGTTCAGATAGATCACCATAAACAAAGAGTTTTTCTAATTACTTTCTATTTCCTATTTGGGACTGTTTTTCTAATATTGAAGTGTAAAGTGTCATTTTCCACCTTTTAAAGCAGCTCTGGGAAAGGGGGGTCTCTGACACTGTAAAATCTTCTAAATTGATACATTTAGTTCATACATTTCTTATCTTGGTCCCTGCTGAGCATAATCGGGGAAAAAAATAAAAGATTGAAAGTAATTGAAAATAGTCTTTATTTCTGGGGAACAATCTGAAAGCAATGGAACTGAAAAAAAGTGTTTGGAAGGTGAACGACCCCTTTAAAGATCCATGCAGTTGGCACCTGTGTCTGGCCCTCCTGGCACTGCTTTTGTGTTTGGCACCCTGCTCTAGATTTAAAGGTCCTGTTAGCCTGACCCTAATGTGTGTTTCTGAGGTATTCCTGTATTGATTGTAAGCTCTGCTCTAGGGACTCACACAAATGCCCTGTATAATGCTGTATAATGTAGTATGGTACAGAGAATAAGGAATAAAAATAACAGAGCTGCTTTTAAGTCATATTACAGATCCCATGGTTTTGCCTAAAACACATAAATTTTGTTATATGAAATTGTACAGCCAATCAAATCTACAGGCAGTGCTTAAATGATGGTTTATTTTATACATTTGGTTGCTGAGCATTTTCTACTCCTCTGACCCCCCTTACAATGAAGTCTTTTGTGCCTGGAAGCCATGGTTACTGGGCAGCGCTGCTAAGTAGCTGGTGGCTCAGATTGTTAAAGCCTTTCAGTCATTTGCCTTCCGAATGAATTAGTGATTCAGCTGGGGGCTGATGAGGGGCTGATCAATACCTGAGCGGCAGTGTTTGGTCATTATAGCGGTGGGGGGTGGACTTCAGTCAAGGTTGCAGGTCCTTTCCAATCCATATGCCCTTTTCTATCCAGAGCTTTACACTGGTCTTGTCATAAATGGATTGACACCAGTGTCGGACTGGGAAATCAGGGGCCCACCCAAAAACCTCACACTAGGGGCCCTCCAAAAGATTTTAGACCAGGGGCCCACTCTCAGTACTATTATTCTTCCTCTACTCATTCAACCTCTATTCTCCTAGTGTATTTTCTTTACATCCTATAATCTATTATTACATCTATTTAGCCTCTAGAAATAGGGAATGGCCATGCAAATTAGCAGCATGAGGGCCCACTGATACCTGGGCCCACCGGGACTTCCTGGTATCTTGGTGGGCCAGTCCGACACTGATTGACACCTTGCCTCCCAAATATTTACTGCTCACCGATTTTAAGGCAAGCATCAAATTGGTTGATATACTTACTAATTAATTAATTTGATTTATTATGTTCCAGAAGAGATGCCAATCTGGAATAATTATACTCACAAGAGCACCAAAATAAAATGGCGTTTATCAAAATGTAAATGTCCCATCGGCATTTCTTAATTTTTCTTTCTCCTTAAAGCGGACCTGTCACCCACACATAAAAAGTTGTATAATGAAAGACCTTTATAAATTAAACATAGAACCTAAACTATTTTTTTGATTAAAGCATCCCTACTTGTTATTAAGGTGTTTAAAAGCTGAGCTGTCAATCAAATATTACATTAATATCAAATTATTACATGGGGCAGTCAATTACTTTCACTTTCCATTCAGCAATTTCTAGATATCACTGCTCTCCCCACATTCCCCCCTCTCTCCTCACACTCTATAATTGCCTAGTGCACTGCGTATGGGCATTAAATCCCCTATTCTGGTGCATACACAAAATTTTGGGATGATACAAAATTTTTTTAAGAATAAACAGTGTCAACAAAATGGCTGCTGCCTGCTCTCTGTGATTTTGTAATTCAAACTGAAGGAAACAAAATTTAAATAATAAATATAGTGTAAAAAGTTAATGTTGCTCAACTAACTTGATGGAAAGGAATTGGGAATTATTTCTTAGGGTGACAGGTCCCCTTTAAAGGCTACTAATCACAGCCAAAATCAAACACATATATTAACAATCTGACCAGTACAACCTAAACATGTTTTGAAAACAAAAAAAACAGCAGTTTTTTTAAAAAAAATCCCATACTTTGTCAAACGGGTTCTTTCACCGAGGGAATCCATACTGTAACCATAACATGCAAATGAGTTCATGAGCATGCTCATATTGTAGCACTGCCCTGAGTATTCTACCCAGAATGCCTAGCTTTAGTAGACTCTAGAAGTATTAGATTTCCCTATCTTGTCCCCTGCTGGTGATGTCATTTTGCAAATGAAGGGCACAAACTTCCAGAAGGTGGCAGCACTACTGAACAGCAGCAAACACAGAAAATAGAAGGTTTATTAGGCAACCAAGAAATTTCAATATGTTGGCGCTATAGAAATACATAATAATAATAATAATAATAAAGCGTGTTTTTAATTATTTATTAAAGCTTTTTAAAACGTTTCTGCACATGTCAATTTCTATTGCCCACATAAGGAGAAAGAAACACTGATGGGACATTTACATTCTGATATCCTCCATTTTATTTTGGGGCTCTCTGAGTATAATCGATTATCAAATCAATCTTGGTCTTTTGTGTGGGTATTAAACTTACTTGAATCCTTCTTCATCCACTTCAATTAAACATGCGTGATATGTAAATATTCTTCACTGGTCACTTGTATACATGTTTAAGCTGGGATGCACTGACCATCATCAGCTTGTTGTCCAGTGTATGTGACTCTCTAACGTACTTCCCCATATCGACATCTGGACAAAAATCAGCCAGATGATGATTGGGAATTTCTAATGATCCCATGATCGGATCAGCCCAATATCGCTCACTCACTCACTCACTCAAGGTATTGGTGCACGATCCACCAACCTCTCCAAACTACTGTATCTGCCCGTGTATGGCCACCCAAAGCTTATTTCAAGGCAATCACATGACTGACTTTGGCTAGTTTGACAAAAATGGGCAGCTGGTTCAGCATACCCATCCTTGTGACTCTAAGCTTACAACCAGGTCTTTAAGACTAATGTGCTATTTTCAAGGTAAATATTAATTGTCATTTTGCTTACACTGGATCTGAATGAATATCACTCCTCTGTCCTCATGGAGACAATTTGCTCCAGAGTGATGTCCAGGCTGATTAAAAAGTCTATGTCCCCTAAGTAGTCCAGACTCTCATTTGAGCCCTAGGGCTTCTGGCACACCATCTCTATAAATGAAGAGTTAATCATAGGCCTTCATTCAATAATATATGTGTTTTGAATTGTAATAATTATTTTGCAGATGTGTTGGAGGGTTACAATGGAACTATCTTTGCCTATGGACAAACCTCCTCAGGGAAAACACACACCATGGAGGTAATGATTGCTTAACATCATCCAACTTTTAACCAAGACTTTATTTTTACAGGGGGGATGGGCAAAAACAAAAGTGACAACCCTAAAGCAATTAAAACTAGAGTAATGTATCACCACTTATCTTATTTATGCTCAAGTAGATGATTGCCAAGTGGTTGCCTCGTGGCATGGCACTACTTATATATCCATTATCTATATTATTATTATATCTTATCTATCCATATATCCACTGAAGGCTGAAGCAAATGGTGATTAAGAATCCCATTAACCACTGTCTCTGGTCATCTTCCCCACTCTGGCCCTCTTCCTTACTCTGCTATAAAATGTCCTAACTAATGTGTGGTTCTTCAATTCCTTATTCTTATCTTGCTATCTCTGGTACTTCCCTCTACTCTGTTGTCTCTGGTACCCCCCTCTTCTATGCTATGTCAGTTCCTTTTCTCTCATCTGCTGTATTTTGCCTTTATTCTGATTCTCTCTTCTCTGCAACATTAGGCTTCTTCTTCTCTATATCTGTGTCAAGGATTGGGTAGGGGGTGCTGTGGAGGCTGATGAGGGAAAGGCAAGTCCTTAAGGCAGGGATTGGCTGTGCCCACGGAACACAAAGGGAAATGCAGGTACAGGGTAATGAGGGCATAGTCTGTCAGAGTTAACAGGTGCAGAGCGGGATGGAGAGGGAGAAGATCAGGACTGGACAGGATGAAGAGGGCGATGTGTTAGAACAGGAGTAGACTGGGTAGGAGTGGGATGGAGCAGGAAAGAACAGGATGAGACAGGATGGTGTGGGCATAATTCAGAACAGAACGGTGCTGGCATTGAATCAGATTAGACTGGGGATAGCGGGAGGACAGAATAGTGAGAGGACTGGAGAGCACTAGAGAGTGAGAGGACCGGAGAGCTAGAGGACCAGAGAACTGGAGAGCAAGAGAGGACTGGAGAGTGAGACAAGGGAAGCTATATAAGACAAGGCAGAACAGGACAGGAGTCAGGAACTGGCAAAACAAGGTCTGGTCAAGGTGAAGTCAGGGTACATGGTAGAGTAAATCAAGGCAGGGAAGGACATGGCAAGATAGGGCGGGAAAACCAAGGCAAGACAAGACAAGGTAGATCAGGGCAAGTTAGTAACAAGGGAAAAGGGCTAGAGCAGGAACAACCTAGCTAGGGGTGCAGCTACAGTACTAGGAGAGCCAATAATGCTCTGGCAAGGAGTGCTTGAAGGGCTAGCCTTAAATAGGGCATAGTCAGCCCTGATTGGCTGACTGCAAATAAATCAGGCTGCTGCTGGGCTGGGGATGTAGAGGCCAAGTAACCTATAGTGAGCAACCCTACAGGCTGCTCACCTGGCCCAATGGTTAAGGCATTGAGCCCGAAGTTACTTCTAGTTCCTCCTCTCTTGTCTGTGAATTTAGACCATTCTTCCTACTCTATCTCTAGATCTTTCTGGAATCTCTTCTCTGTTATCTCTGGTTCTTCGTCCTCCTTCTTACCTTGCTATGTCTGATAACTTCTCCCTACTCTGTTATGTTTGGTACTCCATTCTCTACTTTACAACCTTGGTCCTTCTGCATAGTCTGTTGTATTTGGGCATTATGCTGTACTTTTTAGACCTTCTCCTTTCTTCAACATAAGACCCTTCTATCTACTCTGTCTCTGGTTCTATCGGGTATCTCTACGGTTATTTCTGACTCGTCCACCCTTCTTCTTCTCAATCTGCTATCTGTAATTGTTTTCAGGGGTATATGTACTATCTTTGGGCCCCTGGCTCTTAGGCCAAATAGTGTATTGTGTTATGACATGCTATGTATGTATTATATTGAAGAGGGGAGAATGTGTATTTGTAGAAAAAAATTTTGAACCCCAAAGTAACAAACTTTTTTTCGTTTTCAGTTCTGTGTTCTTTATAAAGACACTGTTCTCCTGGATAATAATCTGTTGGGTACAATCATGTAAGAACATAGATCTTTACTAGAATTGCTACTAAACAGAAAGCTTTTGTACTAGTGACAGGGTAAAATAAGTGCTTGAGAGAATAACCCATGCGCTAGGAAACCAATTAAAGAATGTAATAGATTTTAGATTCATTTAATTTAACTTCTGTGCTATGTGTAATATTTTACTGGCATAAGAATCAAGAAGGAAATGCTACACTAATGTAATAAAACCGCAGATGAATAATGAATTGTCGGATGGCTAGTAACTGTGCTTGACAGATGTTTCATTTTCTGGCTGCTAGAATAAATGTAACTCATTCATTTCTATGAACCATGAATAGAATATGCTTCTTCCTTTACAGATTAAGTAGCTCTCATGGGAAGCTAGCAAGAAGCAAAAGAGACAGCCGCATATAGCCGAAGGCTGATAGTTGGTAACTTGAGTATTATTATTGGTATAAACAATATCTTCTGAAAGTGTCTTCAACCCAGTTGGCTACAAGTCTGTCTAGTCCCCAGCTAGACACAGAAGATACTGGTTATACCAATAACAAACATTTAAAACATAAGACCCTTTGAAATATATACTTATAGATGTGGCCCCTATAATGTACTCTGTATTATAAAATATGACTATATTGCAAAAAGACCTTGTCCTTTCGCCCATATAAAAACTGCACTGGCCCAAGGCTCTTCCAGTGAGCACCACAGAGCGAGCCTCATCCTGCCTCTTCTGTCTTCTCATGGCTGAGCATGTGCTATTTCGTTCTACTGCGCATTGCTCTTTTCCCCTGGGAAATTTTCCAAGCCATAAGGCCCACGCTGACCCATATTTTACAGTAAATTGTGGGACTTCAAGAATAAAACCACAAGAAAGGTTTGTAATTAGACTTCCCAGTGTATTGTGCTTGTTGGTGTTAACTAATACCATATCTAATTATTTTAATGCTCATAATTAGTTGCTGTCTTGATGGGGCTCATTCAAATCTGGTAGGTCTGTAAGTGTGAAAATACAATAGGCAAGGTTTTCCATGTTACAGTAACCCAACTAAACCAATCAGCATTTACTAGGTCTACTGCACTTTGAAAATTGAAAGCTAACATTGAACATTGTAGTTTTGTCTTTGCCAGTGTTTCCCTGACGTCTTTATTGACAGGGTCCTTCACATGTGTGTTGACTTTGCCTATGTAAAAATCAAATTATGTAGTTTCCCATTTGTCCTTGTGCTCCCAGGGCAAACTGCACGACCATCAGATGATGGGAATAATTCCAAGGATTGCACGTGACATCTTTGATCACATCTATTCCATGGATGAAAACCTAGAGTTCCATATCAAGGTAAATAGAAAGTGGCATGTTATATCAGAGTGCACAAAGACGACACACCAGGGATACAAAATATGTCACTTAACATTCATCAACCTGTACAGATAAAGCTTTATCAGAAAAGTATTCTCATGGATTTTGCATTTATTCCTCTTTATTTGTACAGCAAATCATGGGTGTATGGGAGATCTGAGATTTGAGTTTACAGAGTGGAGTCGGTACCTAAATCGCTTTACTCCAATTTATCAGTTTATGGTACTCTGAGTCCTCTGTTTTTAAATGAACAGTAACACCAAAAACTGAAAGAGTATCAACGCAAGTAAAATATAATGTACTGTTACAATGCACTTGTGAAACTATTGTGTTTGCTTTAGAAAGGCTACTATAGTTTATATAAATAAGATGCTGTGAAGCCACAGGGGCAGCAATTCAGGCTTGAAAAAGAAGAAAAGGCACAGGATACATAGCAGAACAAATAAACAGATAAAAACCATTGGAGTAGACAAGGCTTATCTGTTATGTGCTATGTAACCCGTGCATTTTCTTGGTAGCTTATTTACATAAACTATAGTAGAGTTTCTGAAGCAAACACACAGCTTTTACCAGTGCATGCTAACAGTATATTATATGTTCATTACTTTCCTTTTTTGGTGTTACAGGCACCAGCAACACTCTAATTTGCAATTTCAGCTGGTTTCTAGGGTCTAAATTACCCTAGCAACAATACACTGATATGAATAAGAGACAGAATTATGAATAGGAGAGGCCTGACTAGAAAGAATAATAATAAAAAGCAGCAATAAAAATAAATTTGTAGCCTTGCAGAGTATTTGTTTTTTTCTATGGGGTCAGTGACCCTCATTTTAAAGCTGAAAAGAGAAGAAGGCAAATAATTAAAAAACTATTTAATAAAAAAAAATGAATGAAGACCAACTGAAAAGTTCCTTAGAATTACCCATTCTATGAGCCACCCCTTCAATCTAAAATTAACAAAAAAACAGAATTCAAAGAAAGAGAATTGCTTCTGCCACACCCTCCTTCATAGAAGCTCTTAAAGGAAAACTATACCCCAAAAATGAGTTTTTGAGCAACAGATATCAAATTAAAAGTGACATATTAAAGAATCTTACCTACCTGGTATATATATTTAAGTAAATATTCCCCTTTTACATCTCTTGCCTTGAACCACCATTTCATGATGGTCTGTGTGCTGCCTCAGAGATCACCTGACCAGAAATATTTCAACTCTAACTGTAACAGGAAGAAATGTTGAAGCAAAAGACACAACTCTGTCTGTTAATTGGCTCATGTGACCTAACTTTATAGTTTGTTTGGTATGTTTGTGTGCACCGTTGAATCATACAATCCCAGGAGGCTGTCCTTATTTTTTAAAATGGCTATTTTCTATTTCTGATGACCCAATGGCACATGCTACTAAAAAAGTGTATTATTATGAAAATGTTTTATTTACATGAAGCAGGGTTTTACATATGAGTTGTTTTATGCAATATCTGTTTGTAGAGACCTACATTGTTCGGGGGGTATAGTTTTCCTTTAAATCTGACTTAATTTCAGGGTTTGTATACTCCACATTAAACATGATGCATAAATGTCAGGTTGCATAATAGTTCAGCTGAACTTTACACTAGTGAGTACTGAAAGCAATGAGATAATGCTATCCTTAGAGTTGTCTTCTGCTTGTCCTATTATCATAATGTCTAATTCTATTGCTATTGTTTCATGATGATGGTAATAGAAAATATTATTCTTTATAAGAAAACTATCTTTAACACTAGACATATTATGGTTATTTTTTACAATATATATTTTGTTTTTATCCAGGTATCCTACTTTGAAATTTATTTGGACAAAATAAGGGACTTATTGGATGGTAAGAGAACACTCTGTGCATTATAACATATTAATATGAATTAAGGTGGCCATAGACGTAACAATTACGATATTTCTCGAAAAAGATCCTTCAAAAGAAAGATCATTCGTTTCAACACACACGTGTAGAGCTGAATCGTCAGATATACAGGTAGAAACAATAGAATTCTACCTGTATCTGATGATTCAGCACTAACTATTGCTGATGTTAAAGTTGCCTTCAAAGGCATCTAAGCGAAAGTTTCTGTCCAGCCCGATTAACCAGCCGACCGATATCTAAATCTTCTGACTATCAGTTGGCTCATTTCCCACCATACACGCACCAAATATCGTACAAAAATTATTTTGGTATAATATTATTTGTGCGTCTATGGTCACCTTTATCAACTTTCATGTAACTTGAGATCCATGCCTTTCCCCACCGGCCTGAGTATTCCATATATTATGGTCAATTTATACTAAAGTTGATTAAGACTGTAAGTAAGCCATTAGGGAGCAGAAAAAAGCCATCCCCCCTCTGTCAGAGAGTTGGGTGGGCAAGTAGGAAAGAATCGTCATCAGGACGACCCTGTGCGGGTTGAAACGCGTAGATAAGAGCGTGAAATAAAGAATTTTTTAAGTAAATGCTGAAGGAATTTGCTGTGAGTGCTTTCATCCCTTTTGATATGTTATTATATTCTGGTTAGCACCCAGCTGTAACTATGGAATGGTGAGTGCCGTTGAACTATCTTCTATATATATATATTAGGTTAAAACGGCAAGAGATCCGCACTCATAGGTCGAAGAGCCGAAATGTTGACAATAAACTTTTTTTTTTTTGTTTCACAAGACCTATAAGTGCAGATCTCTTGCTGTTTTGATATAATAATTGATTGTACCAGTACCCAGGCATTGCTTTGTGCTCTGTGTGCATTGGCCCATTGGACTATATATATATATATAGGTTATTTAGTAGAGGAGTAGAATCGGCTTCCTAATAAGAAACACAATATGTAATGTTATCAACAATCCAATATATAAATATATATATAAGCCTCCATTGAAGATGGAGGTTTATATAACGATCCACTATGTATGTATGTGTATATCTCTATATATATTTATTTATATATATAGACAAATGCAAGAGCCCCTCTGCACTCAACCCATTATCAATATATTTAAGACATTGAGACATTCTGTGCATACAG
>CM044448.1:55972008-56095728 GCA_024363595.1 Xenopus borealis
ATATATATATATAATCTCAAAGATGTTTTGTGGCCCTTTATTTTGGTTGGTTGCTTACACACAGCAGCACCTTGTATCTAATTAAACCAAGCATGTGATGCAGAGTAATGTATTCTAAGCACAAAGCCATGGTGATGTCAGTGGTGACACTCGTGATCTACTGTATATAGAAATCATCAGTGGGTAATTTCACTAGTTCTCGTATGGCTCGTGAATTTTTCTGATTCTCCCCCCTCTTTGACAAGCTCGGAGCCCCCCTTGATCCTGGTCACACGGCTGCAACCAGGCAGGGTCCTAAGAGAATTAGACAGAAGGATCTTATTAAAATGCAGAATTCTCCCACAAACGTGATCTATAGTGCTCTCGGCTGATTATAGTGGGGTTAAAGCAATTACCTGCTAAGCTAGGAAGCTCATCTCTTCCACTGACTTAGACTCTGTGCTTAGAAAAGTGATGGATAAGAAAACCACAAGCCTATAGATGGAGGAGAAGATTTCTAATGTCACAAAAAAGGCAACACAAATTAAGCTTGTAAATAAATGTAACTGTGGTGATAAAGATAATGATGTCACACTATCTCTTTTGGACTGATTTTATGAAGAACTGCTTTCATGTTCTGAAAGGGATACTGTCATGGAAAAAAATAGTTTTTTTCAAAATACATCAGTTAATAGTGCTGCTCCAGCAGTGCTGGGCCAAGCTGGCCAGGCTACCTCCAGCACTGCTGGAGTAGTAGTGGCCAATGCACCCATGCGCGGAAAGACGTACATGTGTAAAAAGACGCGTGTGCACAAAAATGTACAATATGTGCGCACAAAAAAAAGATGCGCCACACCCATTGGTTAGAGAGGCGACCAGACTAGAGGGTAGGAGAGGCAGAGAAGGTACAGCACCCTTGGCCCAGCCCTGTGCTCCAGCAGAATTCTGCACTGAAATCCATTTCTCAAAATAGCAAACAAATGTTTTTAAATTTCATTTTGAAATCTGATATGAGGCTAGACATATTGTCAATTTCCCAGTTGCCCCAATTCATGTGAATTGTGCTCTAATAAACTTCAATCACTCTTTACTGCTGTACTGCAAGTTCTAGTGATATCACCCCCTCCCTTTCCCCAGAAAGAACAATGAGAAGGTAACCAGATAACAGCTCCCTAACGCATCATAACCGCTCCCTAACACAAGATAACAGCTGCCTTGTAGCTCCAAGAACAGCACTCAATAGTAAATACCCATGTCCCATTCAGTTACATTGAGAAGGAAAAACAACAGCCTGCCAGAAAGCAGTTCCCTCCTAAAGTGCTGACACAAGTCACATGACCAGGGGCAGCTGGAAAATTGACAGAATGTCTAGCCCCATGTCAGATTTCAAAACTGAATATAAAACAATGTGTTTGCTCTTTTGAGAAATGGATTTCAGTGCAGAAGTCTACTGGAACAGCACTATTAACTGATGCGTTTTGAAAAAAACATGTTTTCCCATGACAGTATCCCTTTTAAAAAGAAAAATAGTTATTCTGACCACAGGGTCACAGTTTCATTTAGGGGTGGTCAACTTTTGAATTTTTTTAGTTTTAAAAAGATGGCATCTACAAGCTTTGAGTTTAAGTCAGTGGGAGCTGGTTATGGCAAGATTAAGGTGCTTTTTAAAATGCAAGTTTTTTTTAAAAATTTTGTCACCCATAGAAAATGATAAATAGGGCAAATATTAAAACAATTCACTTTTTTAATTCATTTTTATTTCTATTTGGATTGTTTTAATAAATAAACAAGCATTCAGTTTTTTTAAAAATCAAGAAAAACCTCTATCATTACCCAAACTCAGATCTTAACAAATAAGCTCAAACTACAGACTACAATGAAATCCTCTCTTGCTTTCTTTAGTGACCAAAACAAACCTTGCTGTCCATGAAGATAAAAACAGAGTTCCGTTTGTCAAGGTAAAGTGCAATTACATCTTTATTTCTATCTTCAATATCAATAACCAGGACTGCATCTGAGATAAATACTCAAGGAACTGTACGAGTGATACTGCAAATGTTCCTATCCATCTCCTTCCATTCTGCCTTCTTTCTTATGTCGACCTTCATCATACTCTTGTCTCATACCTCTCTGTCTTACTGAGCATTCTTTACCCCTACTTATTCCTTTCAACTCCAGTTTTACTTCTGTATTTTCCTTCTATCCACTGTATTCTATATTCTATTTGTATTGCTCTGTCCTTGGTGTGTTCCAATTTAGTAATGCCAAATGTCATTGCATATGGATTAAAGGGACTATAGAAATTCTTCCCTCCAATCACCACCAGTTGATCTAACAGAAAGATGCTGGGAGTTTCATGTAAGCTGGAGGCCACAGGATTCCAATCCATGTTGAAGAGCAGGGGGTCCGACTTGCAGCTGCTTGAATTATAAGTTTACAGTTTAAGAAGAGAATTTCATATCATAAGTGTTGCTATGCTCACAAGCCTTCCCAATATCTAAATACCCAGTGATGGATCTGATGTTACAGTTGCAGAATATGGATTAGAAGAAGTGATTTGACTGAACTTTTCCTTACTGTGATGTTTTGTATATTTAGGGTTGTACAGAAAGATTTGTATCCAGCCCCGATGAGGTGATGGATGTAATTGATGAAGGAAAGGCAAATAGACATGTTGCAGTTACAAGTAAGTAACCAAGTACTTGTGCACTCTTTAATATCTGCTGGTGGACCATTTGTCACTGGGAGACTGGAAGTGATGATGATGATGAGGTTGTGCAAAAATATGTGCCCTTAGTAGCTCATCTCTTTGATCTGTTTTCCTTTTCAGATATGAATGAGCACAGCTCCAGAAGCCACAGTATTTTCTTAATAAACATTAAACAGGAAAATGTTGAGACAGAGAAAAAACTTAGCGGAAAGCTTTACTTGGTGGATTTGGCTGGGAGTGAAAAGGTAAGTCCCATAGCATTTTGTTTGTGCAGTACAACTGTGTGCGGTACCTGTGCTTGTTCAGTACTAAATGCTGACAATCCTGTGCTCTCTGGCAGGTCAGCAAGACTGGAGCTGAGGGAGCTGTGTTGGATGAAGCAAAAAACATCAATAAGTCTCTGTCTGCTTTGGGGAATGTAATCTCAGCTTTAGCTGAAGGAACTGTAAGTAATGGATTACTGGTGTGTTTTCCTGTTTGTAAAGTCAGTAGAAAATAACGAGACTGAACTGCTTCTGAGCTGTTTATGTGGTCAGCAAAGTCCCTTTTATTTTATAAATAATGAACCAATAATAACAGGTTCTCTCTGTATTGTTCATTCTGTTATTTACTCTGCATTATGTTTTTTTTTATGTGTTATTTACTACAATTGTCAGTAAAAGTGTCAAAGACGTAGCAAGGGTTATGGGACTCCGACTCAACTTTGCACTGACCCCTCATGTCACAAATTGGCCTCCTGATGGACCCAATGGTGCCCCCAGACCTAGACACACTTACTAAAAGCCATTAAGTGTTGTATTACTTAAATAACTTAAAACGTTTAGCATGTTATAGAATGACAAACTCGAATCAACTCCAGTGTCACTGTTGCAACCCCACCTCACCTCAAAGCTACACACTATTTTTGTCTGGGAGTCCACAGTGTGTGGGGATGTAGACAATTGTCCCCATTTGTAGAACCTTAGGCCAGCTGTGCTCTTTTTAATGGTTTAGCCCAATGAAGTTAGTTTGCACCAGATATGCCAAGCTTGTAGACTCCTGTTCTGTTGATGAGCACTTAAAGTTGCTCCCTTTTGGGGCTTTGTTATCTGTTACATATCCAAGGAAAGACAGCACTCCGATAAGGGAAACCAGGTTTATTACTGATTAGGGATGTTAAGCCCTACGCGTTTCGCGGAATCATTCCCATAATCATAAGCATTAGGCTTGTTATCTGTTAGTTTTACCTGTCCACTACTTATTTACTTTAATGTGGTTAAGGCCTATGGCTTGATAAAGAGTGGAGAGCCACTTGAAACGTTGCACCTTCTGCTGTGCAAACTTTTGCAAAAAATAAAGGCGGTTTTATGGAAACTGGAGTGCTGTCAATGGATATATGTTTGTGTACTACAATTGAGCCTTTGTGAACAAGCTCAAGTACGTGTACCCAGAAAAAGAGATTGGGCTATGAAAGTAAGTGCAGTTTGATTGGAATCACTTAAGGCCTATGGCACACAGACCAGTTTCGGTCTAATTTTTCCATAAAAAATAGTTGTAAAAAATTGTCTATATTGATATTTTTCAAAATACACAAACCGTCTCCATGTACAAAGCAGTCTTGGTGTTCCCTTAACATCTCATAGGTTTTAGGCTGATTGTCCACAGGGATTGTTCACTGCCTTTGTATTTCAGACAGCTGAGAAGTCCCAAAAGCCACCGCTGCCTGTTTACTTGGTTAGCACTTACTAGCTGCATAAAAAACCTTGTGATTCTGGAGTTCCAGTCAAATGTCCTCTTTCCCCTGTCCTAAATGTATCCATCTCTACATATTTAGCTGCGAACTGTTTCATGGCTTTACTTCTAAAAAATGCCATTAATTTATAGTAATTTGCTTTCTAGAAATCTCATGTCCCATACAGAGACAGTAAAATGACCCGGATTCTACAAGATTCTCTTGGTGGGAACTGCCGAACCACCATTATAATCTGTTGCTCACCATCTGTTTTCAATGAAGCAGAAACAAAGTCAACCCTTATGTTTGGACAGAGGTAGGTTCCCGTGTGTGTGTGTAGGAGGGTGTCAAACATTCTGTACCATCTTTGGGGGAAACATATATACTCAGTCTTGGGGCCTGTTTCTCAAAAGCTAAATAAGTGGTGGTATAAAAGTGATTCCCATGAGTAGATGTATAAAATGTTATCTCCTAATTATATTAAACTCTAGTTTGGGACTGAATGTTAATTAAGCAGTATCCCAGCAATTATAAGCAATATCCTTAGATCTTCCATTTATTACCTTTAAATTGAAGTTAGATAGTCTGCTACATTGGCTGATTCTGGTGATATCAGATCTGTGTATCAGATATTAAAAAGCATGCTTTGTAGCTTCATACTGAAGGAGACAACATGGGTATCAGGAAGGATAGGTTGGCAGATATACATTCTAATGGGAAGCAACAGGATTTTGACTATAGGTGAGATCATCTGCGTAGATGATCCCCCCCCCCCCAATACGATAGCTATAAACAGGATATAAAATAGATATCATCTACGTAGACATTTGTGATGTAGAATTTGTAGGAGCTGAGTGATGATGGTGGATGATACAAGTAAGGCTCTTACTCTACCAGAGATCTTCATTTAGAGACAAAAATATGGAGTTTGATAAAACGCTATTTGTACCTGGCACAGGGCAAAGACTATTAAGAACACCGTGTCTGTCAACCTGGAACTGACTGCAGAGGAATGGAAGAAGAAATATGAGAAAGAGAAGGATAAAAGCAAATCTCTTAAGAGCATCATTCAGCATCTTGAGATGGAGCTGAACAGATGGAGGACGGGTAAGGGAAAGGGCAACCAGCACTCATTAACATTTAATAATTTTCCTTGCCTGCAGCAGCTTGGGTTGTTAAAGGCAAAGTGCAGAGAACTTGACTTGACACCATCCCCAGGAATTCTGTTCTGCGTTACAAAAGTAAATGTGGTTCCACATGCTACATTGCTTCCAAAACAGCAGAGAATTCAAACGACTTGATAAATACTACTTTCAGTAGCAATTACATGTACAAATTATAGCAATTTTTCAAATAAAATATATTAGGTGCTTAAAATTACAATTTCTCTCAGTATGCGAAAGTACTCATAGGGGCAAGATCTCATTTAAGAAGTGTATCATGCTAATGTCTTCTTCCAACTTAATTGCACTTATATTACTATAGTGGAGCAAAAATTAGCTGTGTAAGTTAAAAAGGACATTTAAAGCACCATGTTCCATTAAGCTTTGTAAGGTAAAGACTGATAAATGGCTGGAGGGTGGCAGGTTTTAGTCTCCTCAGTGATCTCTAATATCCTTATAATTTACACTAGGGAGTACATTATGTCTTGTAATACATGAGTGATACTCAGAGTTCCCTGTATAGCTCATCCTGCAGCCTTGTGCCTTTATATGGTCACACCCCTCAGTGACTTCTAATATCCTTATAATTTACAGTAGGGGGGTACATTATTATAATACATGAGTGATACTCTGAGATCCCTGTATAACTCAGTCTGCAGCCTTGCATCTTTATATGGTAACAGCACTCCTCAGAAACTTTTAAAATCCTTATAATTTACAGTATGTACATATATTATTATCCCTTATAATACACAAGTGATACTCCGATGCTTTGTGCCTTTCTATGGCCACAGAACTCCTCAGTGACTTCTGATATGCTAATATTTTTTTATAGGGGTACATTATCACTCTTCTTGCCATTATGTGGTTCTAGAAATTTAGAAAGAAGGCAGCCCTAGTAAATCCTGACACATGCGGGTGGGTGAGGTTATATATTTATGAACCCTAAAAAAAAGACTAAAAGGCCATGAGCAATTTCTTCTACAACTTTTTTTTCTACTTAAAAAGAGGAATATATATTAAATTAACTACTGTCAAATATTACAATACACAGCAGTACAAGTACAATCATAGCAGGGTGGGGCAAGCAGCTGCAAACTGAGGTTCCACATGCCTAATTCCACTGACACTGGCAATAAAGGATTCCCTTCTTTATCAGCAGGCTCTTGCCAACCCTTTGTTCTCTATTGAGCAGCCCAGCTCTGCATTTAGATCTGTCCCAGGGGTGCATGCTGACTGCAAGGCAATGAATGTATTTTTGATTAGAAGGAGGAGGTTGCCATGGTGATGGGTTGCCGCCAGCTCTTAGATTGCCAAGAATATAACTTGCAAATGTAATTACAGGTTCAGTGGCTGCATTTTCCCATTATATTTTCCTACAGGTTCCTTTTCTGGTCTTGTTTTCCTACATGTTCCTTTTTCTGACCAAGTGCTCTTGTATTCCCTCAGATTATGGCCAGAATAAAGAGCTGGCCTTAGTGTAAATAAATAAGAGATGCTCCTAAGAGCCCCCTTCACATAGTTTGGGCCTGTAAAGCAGCAGTTGTAAGTAGGAGGCATTGGGGTGCAGGTACTGAAGGGCATGATGTCCACAGTTGAAAAATAAGGTGGGGCAACATTGGACTGTGGCTGACAACCTTTTACTGTCCTTCCTGTAATTTTAACTTTGACATCAAATATTTTTTATTGGCCATGTAAAAACTCTATAGATTCAGCTACAGTAAAGCAAGATATCAAAAATAGGACATGTTTCAGACAGAAGGACAAGACCATAAGATAAAGGTGGCTATGATTCAAAATGGAGACAGTAGGGTAGTACTGGAGAGTAGGACAATATGTTGACAGTAAGGTAAGATGAGACATGGGTTGCCACCTGTTCTGGTATCTTCTCTTTCTTTCCTAATAATAAGTTGTTATAAAACTTGACAAACTTGACAACCAGGTGGCAACCCTAGATGGAACAGTAGACTACCGTAAGGCAAGATGGCAACATTAGGACAAGATTTTATCAGTAGGGAAAAATGGCATTTGTTTTATGAATGCAAGATGTTGACATTAAGACAAGGACCTCAGCAGGACAAGATGAGACTGTAGGATAAAAATACAAAGGTTAGGCAAGATGGTGACATTAGCACAAGTTGTTAGTAGCAGCACAAGATGGGACAATAGTACAGGATATTAGAGCAAAATGTTGTCAGTAGGACAACATGACTTCTTGTTTTTCCAGATTTCTTGCATTTGTATCAAACATATTTTCCATTGGCCAGGTGGCCAACTGTAGATGGGACAGTAGGACCAGAAAGCTACAAAATGGTATGATAAATCTTTGCTACTGCAGCCGACTTATTTCCCTGAAATGCCTTCCCACCGTCTAGAATGTGAAAAGCCAGTGGGATGGCATAAGAGTTTCGGTTTTCCAAAGTTGTCTCATTAGGAAACTTTGGGCGACTTCGGAAAACCTGAAGTGACAAGTTTGCCATACCACCTGTGATTCCCATTCTTGAAGGTGGGAAGGCATTTCATGGAAATAAGTCACCCACAGTAGCAAAGATTTATCTTAGGCAAATAAATCTCCATGTGTGCCACCAGCCCTAAAGGTTAAAGTGTAGGAAAAGAGGTTTACAGTTGGACAAGATGGGCTTGTTGTACCTGCTAGAAGATGCCAAATATCTGAAACAATACCAAGATATTTCCATATAAATCTATGACTATCACATCTTATTTTTATATATATTTAGAAATGATATTCTGCCGAACTGCAGACACCTAGGCAATTGTACCGACTAGGTTTCTCTGGATTTTTTATTGGCTCTTCCTTGTTGTGCACCCACCAACATATACTGAGGCATTTAGCCTGCTGTGTGTGTGTTTCCTTTGTCAGCATATCGACCCCCACCTCATCTTAGTGATGTATATTCAGGCTGCTCCCAGTGCCGCACTACTGAGCTAATCCAGTGCTGACATGAGAAATTTTTAATTTAGCTGCATGAATGTGATATCCATCTGATGAGTGAATTGAATTACAAGGTTTTATCCTATTCAGCACTTATTAGCTGTGTATACACCCCTCGTGCCCCCCACCCGTACCATAGAAAGCAAGTGCTTGGACACATAGTGCAGTGTAGCTACTTACCAGCAGGGGGTACACTCCCACACAAATGCTTATTCTAATTGAGTTTTGTGCTTTATTCATGCAGTCTGATTTCTGTATAGGCCACAGTATGGGTCTGCTATTCAGGGAATGGCTTTGCTGATCTCTATTGTCAAATTGACATTTCATGCTCTGGCTTACACAGGGGACTATCAACTTGTGGCTCTTATCTCCATATGTCATAAAAGGTGCTAAAAGGGCTGTAACCCATAGCAACCAATAAGACACTTTTTTTTAAAACATGTGACTGGTTAATTCTACCTTCTGACTGGTTGCTATGGGTTACTGCTCCTGGGCATACTTAGTGCCTTAAATTATATAACCTAAGTGTTCAGTCACCACAGTGATGGTACATAAGGACACCTATAACCCCAAATATTCCTGCAAAATTGTACTTTATATAAGGGTAGTGTTATATGTTGGCAAAACTCTGTACATACTTATGGGAGGTCCTAAATTTACAGGTATGTTTCAGTGACCGCAACACAGTGATGTCTATGCTGGTCATGCACCTCTTGTTATTATAACCTAATTTAAACCTTATGGGAGGCTGCATGAGAGACAATGGCAGCTTAGGCAAGGTTAAAACTGCAAGAGGAACAAGTGACACCCTTACCAAACCTTGGAAAAATAAAGCCAAAATACATTTTGGGGGAAAACAATATATAGTGGTCTTGTACTTCATGCAGCTTCACTTTGTTTTCATTTCCATGGAGACTGCAGTTTTCACGTGTCTATGGATTCTGTGCCGTGTTACATGACTACATCATGTTTTTCTACAGCAAACAGCTAGCAGAGATGTACTCATTGTAAGAGATGGAAAGTGGGCACAGGTTGGCAAAGCACAAATGCTCTAACTGAACGACAAGCAGAAAAATTGTGGATCCATATCATGCATGACCATTTAGGAGTTCATTTAGGAGGCAGTGTTTTTTAGAGTCATGATGTAAGCATCTGTATATTGCTATTTACCATTTGGATCTGAAGTGCCTGCTCTGTGTGTGGTTATAGATAGGTGGAAACCCATCTGCAGTCCTCTACAATGTATTGTATGTGGTATAAAGGTTTTACCCTTCTCTGTGCAACAGGGGAAGCTGTGCCACTTGATGAGCAAATAAGTGCTAAGGACCAGAAGACCCTTGAACCATGTGACAACACCCCAGTCATTGATAATGGACTGCTTGCAGCCCACATCTCATGCGAGGAGAAGAAGAAATATGATGACGACATTGCTTCTTTGTATGGACAACTGGATGACAAGGTTGCTTCCCGTTACTCAAAGACTTGTTTGAATTCCTTGGACTAATCTCTGTATATGAGAATGGTACAGCTAAGCTCCAGGGCAGTACCTCACTCCAACCGGCCATGAACAGTACTTACATTGTACTAGAGAGATTAAAACTGCTGGGTATGGGTAAATGCACAGGATCAAGAAGCAGCACAATTTGCTTAGGGCAGTCACGCCAATAAGGAGCCTCACTGATCTAAAAAAAAGTGGGACTGCAAATGCTGGATTTAAATTAACCTCAAAATAGCAGCCATTTTTACATTGCTAGTATAATAAAATAGAAAAAAAGCACCACCTATATGCCAGACAGCCAGAAAAGGAAAGCTTTCAATATTGCTCTGTTTAGAAAAAAAGCACAAAAAAACTAGCCTTCTTTTCTGAGCAGAGCAAAATCAGAAGACTTCTTCTTCTTTGTCTTCCAACAATAATTTATTTTGAGGGTTTACATTTCATTTAAGACTCCAAAATGTCAATCTGACCAATTCCTGGATCAATTTGTTCTATGAGCTATCTTCCATAACCCTATATTGCTATAACCCCTTGCTAAAAAGCCATCCAACACCTTTTTAAAGCTTTCTAATGTATCAGCCTGTACAACTTCACTGCTCTCACTGTAACAAACCCCTTCGCAAATTTAGGCAGAACCTCTTTTCTTTTAATTGGAATGTGTGACCTTCTCTGTACCCTCTCTCAATAATTTCCTGTTTGAGCACTGGAGACCAAAACTGTACAGAATATTCTCGATGGGGCCTTACCAGTGCTCTATAAAGTGGAAGAATGACCCCCTTCTTCCATGACTCTATGCCCCTTTTAATACAGCTCAATACCTTATTCGCCCTTGATGCTGATGACTGGCATTGTTTGCTACAGCCAAGTTTATCATTCTCATTATTATTACTGCTGCCTCTCAGTACTATTTTTTTTTTAAGCCCTCTTCAGGCGTATTAATAGTGTTTCTCTGTGTCTCTAGGATGATGAGATCAATCAGCAGAGCCAGTTAGTAGAGAAACTAACGCAACAAATGCTGGATCAGGAAGAGGTAAATGAAAATGTTATTTTCACTCATGGACCACAGACGCCTAGCCCTGTTTATATATTGTAAAGAAACATAAATAATTGAATATTGCTCTTGGTGGAAACTTGTGGCTGACAAGAGCTGTATATTTTAATCTGTAATCTTTGTCTACCACCACTTTAGCAGTTGAGCAGCTTACAAACACCTGCTTATTGACTCCACTTCAGTGGTTCCACATTCAAATATCTGGGTTATGTGTGATTAAGCAGAGTTATAGATGATGAGGCCCAGACATAGCAAAGAGACTTGGGCCCTAATCTAAAGTGTGTGTGTGTGAAGATGTCTAACAATTATTATACAAAACAATATGTGCTCTAGGCTTCTATCAGCATTTTTTCTTGAAAGAGCCCTCTAGTGCTGAAGGACCAGGGAACATGTCCTTAAACTCAATTGCTAACCCATTTCTAGATTTAAATTGTAGCCTATTCAACAAAGTATATTGTTGTCACAGTGGGGATGAGAGGTCAAACTGTTGCTGTGCTTATGGTTTCCAGCTGTTGACGTCGACAAGAAGAGATTATGAGAAGATCCAAGAGGAGCTAACGCGCCTCCAGATTGAGAATGATGCGGCCAAAGATGAGGTGAAGGAGGTGCTTCAGGCTTTGGAAGAGCTAGCTGTTAATTATGACCAGAAATCTCAGGAAGTGGAGGACAAAACAAAGCTGAATGAACAACTGTCAGATGAACTGGCCCAAAAAACAGTAAGTCCAAAAAAATTTTTTTGGTGACAGCAATCCATATTTCTTTAGACCAGGGGTGTCCAACCTGCAGCACGAGGACCGCATGCGGCCCAGGATGAATATGAATGTGGCCCAGCTGGAAATGCTTGGTTCCAGAGGAAAAGTCATGTTGCAAAGGTTATAGGAGTTGGGGACTCTGTCCATTGCACAGTTAGTAGTAATAATAATGTCTATTTAATAACCAGACGTCTCATATCCCTGTGTATTACTCTATCTGGTTATCCAACTTGTATTGTAGTTCTTTTCTGTGCATTTTCTTTACTTTTACAAATCAAAAGTGTTTGTGTATTTAATGTGTGGCCCCAGATTATTTTTCTTTTTTATTCTCCAATGCGGACCAGGGTCCAAAAGGTTGGACACCCCTGCTTTAGACCATGAATTTCTGTGTAGGATTCCTGTACTTAACATCTCATCAGAGCTGACCAGTCATCTCTGATGGAATATGATGTCCATGGCAAACTTGGAGCTTTAAGGGGCCACATTCCTCTTGGGATTTGATTAATTATCCCAAGTTGGTATCTGACTACACTCCTCAGTGTCAACTGTCACTTCAAGTATGGTTGACTTCCCAAATGTAGCTTTCACTGTTCTTGAGGTTTCCTTGCGTGTCAAACAGGTCTGGCCTTTGATTCATAAAGGCCCTGGAATTACAGTTACAAAGAAGCACAAACAGCCCCTCCACAAGTCCAATAAACTGTGACTGTCTATGGCATCTAACAATAGTATTTCTGAATGTGTATGATTCCATGTATGATTGTGTCCATTAACACAAGAGACCATTAAGACTTAGTTTTAACTACTGACCATAACACAGGCCATTTTTACATTATGTACAGGATAGGAATAGTACAACTGGTCAGTTCAAGCTAATCCCTTTTATTTTTGGTGTTACTGGTCCATGAAACATTGCTGAGCTGTGAAACTGGAGGGATTCCATAATTTTGCATAATGCAGTTCTCCGCTGCAAATTCCCGCCATCGTTGTTAACAGTCATTTCTAAATGGTGCAAAATGAAATTCGTTCCGAACATAACTGCTGCTAGATAATAAAAACCCATTAAGATATGCAAAGTAAATGGCCTTTGAAGTAGCTATTATGATCATTAGTGATAAAGTGCACAAATGATTTGAAATATCTTCTAAACTGTGTGGGTTGTGCTTGGGCGAAATCATTATGCAGTAGTTAGCTTGTAGGAGGAGATTGGTTAATTACAAATTAGTGTGTTATATTTATTAACTCTTAGCCTTTTGACAACATTACTTTTGTTGCTTGCGAGTCTTTCTCTACAATAAGGTCTGCATTTCCTAGGATTATACAATATTTAGGAGCAGAGGTATTTACAGATGGAAAGTTTAACTAATGAAATTGACGAGATAGCTGTTATAGTACAGCAAGATGGCAATAATCGGGCTGGGTTTTGACATCCAGTGAAGATAACAGCAGCTCAACCTGTGGATCTCCAGTTGTTGATCTACAATACCCAGCACTAACATACAGCAAAAAAATGGGGTCCTTTAGACTCTGATTTGTCCAGGCCCTACCACAACTTCATATAGTACGTAATATCTGAGACTTTCATATGATTCATGCTAAAGGCTGACATTTAAGGTGGTTTTGACCAAAAGCATGATGGGTCTATTGCCATCACTTACCCCATATTCCACTTGTTCCTATCACTAAAAATGCTAGATTTTCCTTCTGTCTTTGGATGAGGAGATCTTATTGCCCTAACAGAACTACAGGCATGTCTGCTAAGTCAGTCCAATCCAATGGTGCTGATTATTTTCATCTTGTTTGTACTTACCCATTGTTAGATAGATTTTAGAGTGGAGACACAGCTTATCAGCCAAAGGTGATGACTCTCCCCCAGCGATGTCTCTCAAGACATATCAATATTATGATTCCTCTAAACACAAAAACTTTATTCTTTTTGATAACAAGGCAGATCCCACAAAAAAGTTACTTTGTGCATGTTTGTCTCAGGTCACAATCAAATTCACACACATAGAAGGGTTGGTTTCATCAGGAGCCTGATCAAGATTTTATGTTTTGGAGTGTGAAAAGAAACCAATGAAGAACACACAAACTCCTTGTCAATAAAACCCAGTAGAAATCAAGATATTGTAGCTGTCACCAGAGGGTGCATTAGGAAGCACCACTTGTGTAAACCATGTGGAACGGGAGAAGTGGATGTGACCGTGAAAACTCTGAGATGCTACTTAAGATGATTTAGCTCATTCTATGACGAGTTCAGTTGCAGGTGTTGTTTTGATTTGAAATTGCCATGAAAAAATGTGATATTTAAGACTAAGCCTAAAGTAAGAGGTCAGGAAAGGAGAGTTGGTTTGTGTCATCTACATATGGATGGTATTGTAAGCTGAATGATAAATGGGTTCAACAAGGGAGTGTATGGCCCCAGGGCAGAGCCTTGAGATACATTAACCAAGATGTCAGGAGGTAGGTAGAGAAGAAAGTCCCTTCTTATACATGGAAAGATAGTAACATTTTGTTGTTATTTCAATTGAATGGGAGACAATTGTATCATATTTCCCAAGCTCTGACACCTATTCAGGCAACCAGTAATTATCTCTGTTTATTGTACTATAGTTACGGTCATAAAACCAAATAACTAATTGATTGCTATGGGCAAGTTATGATAAGGCTACAAGAAGTGCTGTTTTCTCACACACTCACTTACTATAAAGCCAATGCTATGATTAATCCCAGTAACTAATATCTTTCTGGGTTTCTGAATATTTTCATTTTTTTCTGGGATTGACTTTGCCAAGTGGGGTATATGAGTTCTGAGCTTGTTTGGCAAAAAGGGCCACTAGAATGTCCCCGATGTTCCCATAGTACTCACTGTCGCTACCCACATCATAACCTGGATTTGCTTTTCTATTCAGCCTTGAAGCATTTTTACCTTGAAAAATGTTCTGCAGATTCTTCGCAGCTCAGCACAAGGTTGATTATCTTGTTATATGACAAGAGTACCAGATATAATATGTTCGACGGATGTTGTATGAGAGCTGGGAGAGGATTAGTCCATTTCATCTCTCTATACAAAGTCCTTCTTTAATGCATGAACGATTCCTCCTCTTTCTTGCCTGGGCTTAGCAATAATGGAAACATCGGAGCTTCCGTTCAGCTTCCACTTATACAAAACCATGTCAGATCTGCACAGGAGTGATTCAGGCTTATTGCATGCCTGTAAAATTGAGCTTGGGGCAATTTATTGTGTTTTTAATATTTTATTAACATGGGCTGTCATTTTCTTTTATCCTAGACAAACCCAATTTGAATTTTTTTCATTTATAGTGACCCAGTAATATTACTTCAGTGGGTACTTGACTACAGCCCTTGTCTACACTTGTCTCTCTGCATTCAGGGCAATGTGAGCCAACTGCAGGTGTGCTGCTCCATCTGTCAGAAGAAGATATTGACCCCCACCATGATCCTCCCAATGTATTAGTTCCCTCAGGATATGTGCGAAAAGATGTGCCCTGTATGTCACAGGAATGATTAATTGCATTGCTCACCTGATCACTCACCCCTATTCTTAATGCAAGCCATCAACAAGGATTTGAAAAACGATAACATGCGCTTTGTTTCCTCCATTTACAGACCAGCTTGGTTGTCACGCAACGTGAACTAAATCAGCTTCAGGAGCTGAGCAACCATCAGAAGAAACGAGCTACAGAAATCCTTAACTTGCTGCTCAAGGACCTTGGAGAAATCGGAGGGATTATCGGCACCAATGATGTCAAAACAGTAAGGGTTGACCGCCACTTCTGTGCCTTCATACTCTTGTGACCAGTGTAAAAAAATATTTAGTAAATGTCACAAATAGGCTCACCAAGGTAGATGGGGACTTAGATGCACTGTCTTGGGCTTTCACCTGAAGGAGCTGGTGTACCAGGGTTGTGTAGGTCTTCCACTCAAAGAGATGTCTCTGGGCCACTGATTTGCATGGAATTGCTGTGTGTTTCTAGTGATTTTGAACTTATTTTGTTTGTGGTTTAGGGGAATCAGATTTGTCATTGAAGGATCTTGTGTTTCTATCTCTGGGACTGGAAGATGATTTGCCCTCAGGTTGCAGAATGCTCAGTCAGCCCATTCATCTTGTTCCTTTGGTTATAGCTGGCGGATGTGAATGGAGTCATTGAAGAGGAATTCACCATGGCTCGCCTGTACATTAGCAAAATGAAGTCAGAAGCCAAGTCACTGGTGAATCGCAGCAAGCAACTGGAAAGTGCTCAGATTGAGGCAAACCGGAAAATCAACGCCAGTGAGAAAGAACTTGCAGCGTGCCAGCTCCTTAGCTCCCAGGTATCTGCATTTATACTTTATAAACTTATACATTGTTTGCCCTTTAAATTAAAGAATTTCTTGGACAAACTCATCAAGAAAGCCTTGTTTATGGTCTTGGCATGACTTGTTGATATACTGTGTGTATGTGTGGTGGGTCCTGCGTCTTTCCATTGGAACGCTATATGTGGGACACCTTCCTTCTCTGGAAAAGGCCTGTGCCATGTCAGAGGATACCCATACATCAATTGTATGTGTTCTTGTTGAAAAAATCCCCTTGCACAGAGGAAAATCCAGAGCTGGAGGTTCAATCTCAACAGTCTGTAGAATATTGTAGAAAGTAACAAGCCCCTTTTGGTGAGGTTGAAAGCACTGGACTGGGGTAGGAGGGCATCATAAGGCGATTTTGCTGACAATGTGGGTGAATCCTCATTTGTTCTTCTAGAAACTCCCAGTAGGGGGTTTGGTAACCCTAAACTAACTGTTGTTGGCAGTTGTGTATTCTAGGAATATTTGTCCAGTTAATTCACTTAATTTGTATTTCATTTCCCAGCATGAAGCGAAGATTAAATCCCTAACAGATTATATGCAGAATATGGAGCAGAGGAGGAGGCAGCTGGAAGAAGACCAAGACTCGCTTAATGAGGAGCTGGCGAGACTCCACGCCCAAGGTACTTGTTCTATTCTGGTTGAATTTGGCCTGCTGGCTCTTCAGCACTGATAATTTAGCCCGATGTTATTAATCCTATCAGTCAGTCAGTGAATGGTTCTTGTCTGCTGCAGTAGCAGATGTTCATTTAGATTCATTTGGTCCCAGCTAATTAAAGGGTATGTACAGGCCAAAAAATAAAATCCTATTTTTACTTTATTTAAAGGATCAGTAACATCAAGAAATTAAATTGTTTTAAAGTAATAAAAATATAAGGCAGTGTTGCCCCGCACTGCTAAAACTGTTGTATTTGCTTCATAAACACTTCTATTGTTTATATAAATAAGCTGCTGTGTAGCCATGGGGGCAGCCATTCAAAGGAGAAATGGCTCCAGTTACACAGCAGATAGCAGATAAGCTCAGTAGAACATAATGTTATCTGTTATCCATTACTTATCCTGTGCCATTTCCGCCATTGCTACTTAGCAGCTTGTTTATATGAACATTATTAACCTGTATTTCTATAGCGCCAACTTGTTTCGTAGCGCTGTAGTAGTGTTTCTGACGCAAACAGATCAGTTTTAACAACACAGGAAAACGCTACATGATATTTTCTTTACTTTAAAACACTTAAATTTTTTGGTGTTACTGTTCCTTTAATGAAAAAGGAATATATCTCCAATATACTGTAATTAAAAAATGTCTACCATTTTTATAAGTAACCTGACCAGTGAAATTCACCCCTCACTTTACTTGCTCTGACTACTGCAGATAGGAAACTTAAGACGGTCCCTAACTGCTCTGCAGGGAAACAATCATACTTTCAAATGGTGGGGTGGAGCCCCCACCTTACTTCCCAGCTGACTCAAGCAGGTTTGTTTGTTTACCTGTAAAGCAACCAGTGTAGAGATTTGTATCCACAGACCCAGTGCAGTCTGTATATTCTGATTATTAATCAGTCTTGCTATATCAGCTATGGCAGATATTATTAAAAGGCGGGTTAATTTCAGAGTTCTGTGGATGAACATGCCTTACACGTTTCAGGAACAAGATCCCTTAATCATAGGCTTACAGAATACTTTTTTTGTATATAACATGGTTGCATTTTGTAAGCCTATGATTAAGGGTAAGGCCAGATGGGAAGATTCAAGGAGATTTGTCGCCTGGCGACTAATCTCCTCTTCTTTGGGGTGACAAATCTCCCCGAACCGCTTCCCCCGCCTTCCAGCGTCTTTAATGAATAATCGCCTGTACCTATTCACACGCGGCGCTGCCTTTTCCGAAGTTGCCTGCTTAGGCAATTTCAAGCGATTTCTGGAAACCGCAGCGCGGCGTGTGAATAGGCACAGGCGATTATTCATTTACGTTGCTGGAAGGCAGGGGGAAGCGATTCGCGGGGATTAGTCGCCAGTCGATTAGTCGAATTTCCCCGAATCTTCCCGTCTGGCTTGAGCCTAAGGGATCTTAAAATGCATAAGACATGTTCATCCACAGAACTCCGCAATAAACCTGCTTTTTTTCCAGAGTGCCGTCCTTCTTTGGGCTCAAGATTTTTTTACCACTGTTTGATTTCTACCCATTAACCAGTGCAGTATTATCATTAAAAAAGTTAAATAACCAACATAATTATCTATTAACTTTCTAGATAAATATAAATAAATATATATATACTGTATCTGTACAGCTGCTTGCTTATTACTGGTTTGCTGTTTAATTACATAGTGCTTTCAGCTAATTAGCAGAAAATTGATGCTCTGTATAATTACTGCTCTGTGCTTATTCAGCCCTGTAGACGCAGTAGGATGTTCAATCCCACACTGCCATATTGGATCAACATTTTCTCTATAAACACACTATGAAACATGATGTTAATATGTGTCCAAGGGAAAAGCTAGCAAATTGTACCAGTCCACCAGCAAAGCATGTCATTGGGATGGACACACAGTAGACTTAAGTTAAGGTGGCAATATTTGACCGTCAGATCCACTCATTAGGCGATATCACCAAATGTGTGGATCTCTCCCCGATATGCCCACATTGAGGTGGGCAATATCTGGCTGATCCGATTGTGGGCCCCAGGGTCCAACGATCAGATCATAATGGAGGCGATACGGGCAGTTGGATCGCTGGACCACATACAAGCAGAGAAGCGCCCGCGATCCGACTAGGTTTTTTAACCTGTCCAATCGAAATCTTGCCGACTTTTGATCATGGAAGCCCGTCGGATGGCCCCACACACGGACCAATAAGCTTCTGTCTGTCGGCAGCTTTTATCGGCCGGTGTATGGGGGCCTTTTGTGTAGTAACCTGTAGCAGCCAGAAACCCGCTTTGTTCGTTGCACTGCAGGAACAATAATGAATGTAACCCTCTGTTTGGTTGATCGGTATTACCCACAATTCCATCTTTCTTTTGTTAATGATCTTCCAACTTGTGTATGAAATAGAAGCACTGTCTTTCAGCCATGATACCTGGGAGGGTCCTGTGATTAGATTTAGAAATATTTGTTATATACCATAGATTTACTGGTCCTGAATTGTACTTTTATTTTGTGAAACAGTCCAGAATCCCTCTATGTATAATCTCTAAACTGCTTGATTCATTATTCTTGCTTTCATATCCCCTTAGCAAGGAAGCCTGTACATTTAGGGGCCTATTGCAATTTTCGCTTTAATGAATTAGGTGTCACATCAAGTTATTGGCCAGCATCAAATAAAACAAATAAACACACACTTTGATAAATTCTTTATTTATTTTACTCTGTGGTTATACTGGTTAACATTTTAAATGCAAATATCCGAATCCGATTGGATGTTTATTCTTTGCATATGGTTTGAGAAGTAAAGCTAGGTTCCCATGCAGACTTGGGTGGGTCATCTTGATCTTCTTTACTGAATGGTTTGCCTATAATAGAAGAGGATATACACATAGTGAATGAATTAACCAATAACCAAACAGATTATCATTCCTAAGCCTAAACTGGTTCTCGCCCACGACAAAGAAAGTGATCAGCACCAAACAGTTTCCAAGTCACCAGTGATTTGCCATGCTGCAAGAACTAACACAGGACTGAAGCAGGGAATCAAAGACTGGCAAGTCTGACTGCAGAAATGGTATCTATTTAAAAAAGGCCCAAACAAGTTTTTGCTGGGGATGTTTTCTGGGGGGGTTACGATAAACATGTAGCTGTGAATGAGCAGTGTGAAAGCTTCATTTGGTGGTGGTGGTGGCAACAGACAGATACGGTTGTGGCCACATTAACAGTCATTGACATTTCAGGTTTCTTATCTTCCGTACTATGTTTTATGGCTTCTTTAAATCTTGTTCATAGAAAAAATGCACAAGGTATCATTTCAAGACAAAGAAAAAGAACATCTGACGAGACTTCAGGATGCTGAAGAAATAAAGGTAGAGAATAAATGGTCTTTTCCTTTTGGGAATATTAAGAGATACATCTGTGCACAGTCACTCAAGCTCCTATCAAGGTGCTATTAGTGTGACTGGGCCTCCAAAGGCCAATCAGAGAACTTGCCATAAAGGGCCAATTCATAAATAAGACAGTGCTAGATGAAATGTTTATCATAACCTGTACAAAATTTTGTTTATAAACTATACAGAAGAATCTAGGGCAGAATAGACTTTGCATGTAGCAAGAACAATTTTACCGGACTTTTCTGTGTCTGTTGGAGAGAAGAAATAACCTGGCACTGAGCAATCACTTTAAAATTGCTCGCATGTCCCATCCACTAAGCAGCAAGTGTGTGTTATCTGACCTTTCAAGGATGCAGAGAGAGAATGATTATATTTTTGTCTTCTCTTTCATCAGAAAACTTTGGAGCAGCAAATGGAAAGCCACAGGGAAGCCCACCAGAAGCAGCTCTCTCGCCTACGTGATGAAATTGAGGAGAAGCAGAAGATGATTGATGACTTGAAAGAGTAAGTTGAAACCGTTGTGGAACTTTAAGTTGAAGCTTTCTCGCCAGTGTTGCAGTTGGCTTACAGCTGAGCAGCAGATCATCATATAAGTGCAGAATTCAGTCTGTCTGTATATTGAATTACTTCTCTTCTAAACCTTTCTCTTGTCTTTCTGCCATGAAGTTTGAACCAGAAGCTTCAGCTCCAGTTGGACAAACTGACATCTGACTATGAGAAGCTGAAGACAGAAGAGGAGCAGAAGGAACAAGACTTGCAGAAGCTTATGTAAGTAACAGGTATCTCAATCACTGTGAATACTGAGCTGGGGAACCAGAGCACTAACATATTAAGTAGCGCTGTACACCCCAGACAGTTTGAGATAGTAGAAGTGATGGAGGTCATATCAAAGTTGCTTTTAATGGAACATTAGATTTCTGACCAGGATTTCCAATGTATTGATCCAGTCTTGCACATGCACATAGAATGATGGCCAGGTGGCCACACAAAGTACATTATATTACAGATATATTTCTGGGGCTACTGGGTAAGTAAAATGAGCACTTGTCTTAAGCTGGGCAAATATGACCATGTTGGTTACATGAACTGGTTACCAAAGTGGCCATACAAGCTCCAATCTGATCAAACAAAGTTGCCGATCCTCTTTGTAGATTTCGCTGTTTATCTTACGCATCAGTGGCACCAACTAATGAATGGCTGGTCAATACAAGCCATAAACCAGCTCCTATGTGACCTGTGCCTAACCTAGCCTGTTGGCTTCCCTGGATTTATATAAACACACCCTCAGTTGACATCAGAAATAGGAATGGTATAAGTGAAGACATTATTGGAGGGGGTGCAATATACCTGTTGACATTACCAAAGGGATTTGGATATTCATGGTGATGCCAACTGGGGACAAATAACCATTTTACTGATGTTTGAACTTCTGCACCTCAGGCTTCTGAATGAGAAAAAGGAACAGTCACGCGAAGACCTTAAAGGCCTGGAAGAAACCGTGGTATGTCATACAATATTTATCTTTAATTTCATGTCTAAGAAATATCCATTCTCTTCATTATTGAATTTCTCATGTGGGAGCTGCTATATTGCCACTAACGTTATCAACTACCATTCTAAAAAGGCCTCATGGGCCAAAATTATTTGGTTTTTATGTTCACACTAAGGGGCCGATGTACTAAATTCACGTGAATAGATCAAAGTACGATCGAATTTCGAACGTAGGATTTATTCGTTTGGTCAAATATGCAAATTTTGGCACATTCTATCATTGAATAGCAAATGGTCGAACGATCGAATACATTCGAATAGAGTCGAATGAACGAATATTCGATCAGCGAAGGATATTATTTTTTAAGTTTATTCGATTGCCTACTTCTGCAGATTGGACCTACCGAATTGCAATAGAAGCCTATGGGAGCACTCCAAGTCCTGATCGAATAGGATTCGTACAATCGAAGTCTTCAATAGTTCGAATCATAGGATTAATTTGAATGATCGAATTATTTATTCGACTGATCGAATAATTTATTCGACTGATCAAATAAATTTTTATTCAATCGTCGAATGATCAAATAAAAGGTAGCCTAAAACTATTCGTTTAGCATTCGACGATCGAATGCTAATCGAATATCGAATTTGGCCGAACTAATTTTGGGGAATAATAGTAAATTTGCCCCTAAGTGACATAAGATAAATTACATATTTATATTTTATTTGCCTTTATAAATAAGGCCTTGTATGATCTTTCTGATACTTTTTTATATATTTTTTTTTTATTTGATTATTTGCTTGTTTTAATGTGTATTTATGGTCTCAGTTTATAGAAGCCCTCTTTTGATGTGCATATATATAAATATACGTCTGTGTTGTATTCTCAGGCCGGGGAACTCCAGACTCTGCACAACCTACGAAAACTTTTCATTCAAGATCTTGCCCTCCGAGTGCAGAAGGTACGTCCCAGACCCTGGCTATAGCACCAATGATCCCTACTGTAACCTATATCTCTGACTAAGCATGGCAAGGCACAAATGAGCCATTTACTTTACTGCTATTGAACAAAAGGAAACTAAAGTGTTTCCTTTGTGCATTGTGCCTATGCATTTTCTATAAATGTTATTTTCTCTTTTCCATTTCAGCGCGTGGAACTGGATAGTGATAACGGAGGGGGCAGCGCTGCCCACAAGCAGAAAATTTCCTTTCTTGAAAACAACCTTGAGCAGCTCACTAAAGTGCACAAACAGGTGGAAATTAATTTACTGAGCGACCACTAGATATCGCTATTGCTTGATTATTGTGCAATTTGTAGACATTGGGGGTCATTTATAAGGTTTGCCCAGCTTATATTTATTCACAAATGGTTGTATTGCCTATGCTTTTTCCTGAACACTAAAATATTGCACTGCTGTGCCCATAAATTGTGAATACATTTTCACAGATGGCTCGCAAATGAGATGGGTGTTTGTGTGTGCACCCACTGTGCGAAGTTCCTATGTGCGAAAATATTTGCGTAAAATTTGCTTAACTGTTTTGCAACTATTTTCACAGCCACCAATTTGTGTCATAATTCAAACGCAGTGTGCACGTAAATATTCACAATTTGCAATTTTTACCAATTTTTACGCTCTTGTAGACATTTGCAGTGCAAAAAAAACTGTACTGTTTGCACACTGTTATTGGGCTTTATAAATATAACCATACGCAGGGCAAATATATTCACTGTGCAAACCAATCTGCCCTGCACAAAGTTTATAATTGAGCCCATTGTATTTGCTCACAACAGTATGTTAGTGACTTTATTATCCAAAATTCTCATTGCATGATGCAATATATGAGTCCTATTCACTCTTACGGCAGTTACAAAAGAGTGGAAAATAACTTCGAAGAATATTAGTTGCAGTACCGTTAATCACCGGTCCAGCACGTCCAGGTTTTGCATTAGAACAGTGCCACAGTTGATTTGTACTGCAGACAAAACAATTTATTTGTGTGTGTTCCAGCTGGTACGGGATAATGCCGATCTGCGCTGTGAGCTTCCAAAGCTGGAGAAACGCCTTCGTGCTACAGCTGAGAGAGTTAAGGCCCTGGAGGGTGCATTGAAGGAAGCCAAAGAGAATGCAATGAGGGACCGCAAGAGATACCAGCAGGAGGTTGACCGCATCAAGGAGGCAGTAAGAGCAAAGAACATGGCAAGGAGGGCACCCTCTGCCCAGATTGGTGAGTACTGCACCCACGGAGTTGGAAAACGGTGGAGCTTTAATCTTCCTACTTTGTTTTGTCATTGAGTGTGTCCTGTAAAACTGCTTATAACTGTCTTTTGACCCTGTATTTTTTATATCTTGTTCTTAGCCAAGCCAGTGCGCCCTGGACATTACCAAGCATCCTCTCCAACTGCAGTTCATTCTATCCGAGGGGGAAGTGGATCAACCCATTCTTCCTACTACCACCACGCAAAATAAATGAGAAGTAAGTGATGTAGCTCTGTTTGTGTCTAGTCTAGTAATCCTTAGCAGCCAATCAGATGTTTTTTTTCCACAGTTTTCACAGCATATATGGCATATCCCCAGGAGTTGTAAATTTGGGATTCACAGAGACAGTTTAAGGGCTTGGAAAAGATGGAATTTGCACTGGACCTACACAATCAGAGGGGCCTAATTATTATTCTTCAGTATGGGTAACTCTAGCCATAGTCTCTTTTTAGTGAAAGCAACTACTGGATAAAAAGATGTGAGATGCCAAAAAAACTCTACCAAACTTAACTGCTCAAGTGAGTCTACATGTCACAGCGGTGGACCTGACAGGAGTTGGAATTAGTACGTTATTGCAATATAATATGTTCCCAATAGAGGGCATTGTTAGACACCTAGTAATTATTCCACTGTCTTTTGCAACCTTTCAGATATTTACAAAACATTTCTTGCACACTGTAAACAATATTTTACTTGTGCAAATCATTTTCTCATCTTCTCTATATTAACATTTAATCAACCAGTGTTTTGGGAAAATGCAATTGAATTAAAGGGAAAATTCATTATCCTTTAAAATACATGAGTGATATTCCTATATTTCCTATATAACTCAGCCTGCAGCCTTATACATTTACTGTATATGGTCACAGAACTCCTCTGTGACTTCTAATATCCTTACAATTTACAGTAGGAAGCACACTATTCCCTATATCGCTTGAATAAACTCTGTTATTAAGAGTGTATTTCTATAAGATAAATCACTGTTATGATTTTCAATTTTGGTTCACTGATAAAATTAAGAATTTGGCTAATAGATAATAACAGGATCTCTTTAACATTATTATTCTAGTGCAGTCATAGCACAACAGGCGTATTTGCTGTCTATAAAAATAATGTTTCTGCTTGAGCTTGACGTGAATAATAACATTACAATAGCAGCAGATTCAGAAGGGAAACATTGCCCTGGCTGGTTTTTATATTCCAGCAGCCGGCTTTCACGGAAATGAAGATTCATTGCTAAAATCTAGTGCAGCCTTGCAGGATAAACTATTTCTCTCTCAAACAATAACTCTTTCAGGGATGGGCTGAGATATGTGCATGGTCGGCTGGGGATGAGACAATAATACTTCCCTTCTTTTCTGCCACAGCTGAAGACATTTTGTGTAAATATAGAGTTGGTCACAGTGCGGCCAGTGGGCTTTCTTTGCCTGGGGAATTATATGCCTGATTTTGCTCACAGATCATAACTGGCAGCATCTCTTGGTGGGATGCTAGCAGTCTTAATTCAACAACATTTGAAGGATCCCCAGCTACCCAATTTAAAGTGCAGCAGTTACTGCAGTCAGAGGCACAGGATAATTGTGTGATTCTTGGGTCACTAATGGAATGGAGCTTGTTGGGAAAGTGGGCATCTCCAGGGCAGAATGGGTCATGGACATGTTTCATAAAAGCCTGTACAGAGAAATATCATAATAGCGTGGCAGCAAAGGGAATGTCCTAAGCACTGCCCAGGAGGAACATTTGTATAAACTGCAGAAATGTCATTTTAATGCCTTTTATATCTCTTTCTTCTCAACAGAGTAGAGCATTGCTCAGTATGTGAAGGTACTGCCATCATTGTCGCCATCTTGCCAACCTTACACGTGTAGCTTGCACCTTGTCCTTCCTGCGCTCTCTACAATCATTAGACGTCTGCCAAGATCACAGCGTCAAGTACCCTTCTCTCCGCCTGTGTGATGTAACCATGCATAGCCTTCAGTGTAACCACACAAGCTCTGACACTCTCAAATGGGTGCTACAAAGAGCTCCTTCCCCCTTTTTGTAAACTATCATATATATGATACACAGCCATTCTTTGTTGTGATGTCATAGCTTCCCTGGCAGAGTAAGGGTGATGAAGTAACGGGAGAGTGTGCGTGTCACAGCTGTATATTGTTTTATATATGTATGGAATGAAGGAATAGCGCTGCTCTCCCACTTTCAGCCATTTTATAGTTTTAACAAAACTTTTTTCATAGGAAACATTAAGGAATCAATGGAAAGTAGTACTTAGAAATACAATTAAAAAAAGACTTGGCCAGAAAATGACACAAATAGAAAAAAAACCCACATTGTGCGTTTAATATTTCCTTCTGGGATGTACAGCCTGTTGAATGACAACTCCTAGTATTCCACCAAACATCCTATCAGATGATGCATGGAGTTGTAGTTTAACCACAGCTGGAGGGTAATTTGCTGGAGTATGGGCACTAACCCTCCTGAGGCCTTTCCTGTATCATTGCATCCCCTTCATTAAAGTGAACTGAAGGGGAGAGCTCTGAAATGTGCTTTTGCCGTGAGCGTGTTGGCAGCCATGCTTTTTTTAAATGAAGCCTGTCCATGATTTTATGCCAGATGAATGGGGTCTAAAAATAATAGGTATATAACCCCTGCTAGGATGTGATGAGTATCGCTAACCCAGCCAAGATAGGGCCCTGTGCCTTTAATTAGCAAGGTAGACATCAGTAGCCCAAATGGCACTTAAATGGGTTTTGTAGGACTCCTTCTGTAAAAAATAGCTATACTGGAGCTTTAGGCGATTATTCATTCCAAAGTTTTTGCATTTCAGATCAAGTCTCATCTAGGTGTGTATCTGCTATGAGATAATGTGGATAATGTGTCCCCAGGAGGAGAAGTTGCTCAAGTTCCCATAAAGGACACATGTTGGGCAAAAATATTATCCCCAAGCAAAAGTGTGGGCTTATACAGCCTGCACTCTGGTTGGGGTGAACGGTAGTTTTTGGAGGAAGCTCCCGGTCTGAGCGGCCACGTCAGTCAAAATGCATGTGCAAATACACTTCTGACTTCACAGGAATGTGCATAATGAGCATGTTACAGCACTCACTCATTATACACGTGTGTGTTCCAACATGGCTGCTCGTACCTGGAGCTCCCTCCCAGTGCAGGTGGCCTAGTGCACCTTTGGTTGAGGATATTTTTACCCAACAGGTGCCCATTAAGTGTCATGTTAGTGCACAAAGCATTTCCATTAGATTCTAATATAATTAACAAGCAGTCATTTCAGGCAATAGGCAATTTCAGCAGCAATAACTTTGGAAGTAGCATCTCCTAAAGACAGGAGCCCTCATTCTAACAAGCAAAGAAAAGCACTGCAGTCCCAATAAAAGAATGATTTTGAGGTATAGCCTTGATTATATTTGGTTATTCATTTTCCCCCAAGAGCTGATTTAAAAGTATCACTCTGTACAGTGTTGGACTGGCCCACCAGGGTACCAGAGGATTACCTGGTAGGTAGGGTTGCCAGCTGGCAAATATTTTACCAGCCTGGCCGGTAAAAATAATAGTTGATCCCAATGTTATTAATAGGGGAAAAAGATAAACATATAAGAAGGCCAGTAGTTTTTTCTAGAAAAGGTGGCAACCCTTCTGGTAGGCCTCAAACTTGTGGAATTTCCACCAGCCCCTCTTTATTTCCACTTTATAATACACCTTTACCCTGTAGGACTGGCCCAGGGTGACAGGTTCACTGGTGGGTCCTAGAAGACCCAGTTCAACACTGTCTATACATCTAGACCAGGGCTGCCCAACTGGAAGCCAGATATGGTCCTTCAAGGTATTTGTTAACACCTGCTCTTAGACTTACATGACATCCTCATTGTAATATAAACAGATGCTTAAATAGTTGAGACAATGGGCCAGTTGTATGGACAAAGTTGGAAAGCACTAGTCCAATGAAAAATGAATGTACAAACCATCCTTTCATGCCGTCGCTTGCCAAACTGGCTGTGCCCACCTTGATCTCGCTTCATTACACTGACAGACATGACTTTATGCCTTTTTTAGAACCCTATGTGCCAGTCAGAGGTTTTCCTCACAGAAATAAAAACTGCCAGTCTATGATCTGTGGGACATAGTCTTAAAACAATGTATAAAATGGTATTTATTTTACAGACCAGACGCTATGGGAAAGAAAAAACTTTATAAGGACTCACGTATTACATTTCATTATGGTTGCACTTTTTTCTGGGAGGGATTTTTAAAAGAATAATTTAGCTATTTATTGTTTTGTGATTTTATTTATTTAGTTTTTTTTGTATAATCATTTTCTATTATTTATTATTTACATGCCAAAAAAGGAAGCACAATTTAGATGTGTGTACCTTCCATGGACAAATCAAGGATGTTTAACTATAGATTAAATAGGATACCGTATTTGCTAAGGATCATGTGTTTTTTGGTCTACTACTGGTGAATGGAGTTTGTAATGGCATGCAATAATGTCTCCATTGTTGCATCACCTCTGGATACCTACTGTTGTTATAATGTCTCCATTGTTGCATCACATCTGTATCTTCAGCTTTTATGATAACATCTCTATTGTTATGTCACTTCTGGTCCTACAGCTACTGTCAAGAGCAGTTCCCAGGGTTGGCTGGCTGAGGGTGTTGGAAATTACAAAAGCTACCTGAGGGTGCTGATATTGCAGTTCACAACAGCTGGAGACGCATATGTGTTGTATCCTGTTTTAGTGTGTATACTATTTGGGGTTAATGTAAAATAACCGGGATGGGGGGAGGGCATACTTACTGAGGATTTGGGCAGAAGAATGCAGACCACAAGCATCAAATAAAGATTCCCCTTTACAGCAAGCAGATCTATAAAACGCACACAAAAAGCCAAATGTGTGTAATATGTATGTAGGGCTCCCCGGGTTCAGTTCAGCATAACTTCAGTTACTACTGGGTGCCAATAAAAGCTAAAAAGAAAACTAAGAAGGTGATGTAGAAAAGGTGACTTTGCTGTTTCATAGCCATCCTAGTATCTGATCAGCCAGTCAGTTCTTCTAGAATATGAGACTTCTGAGTTTCCTTTATCTGCAGCCTGGTTTGGTTTTCAAACTGTGTATGTGACACAGCTAAATGTTGGGAATAAGGCACATTTAATAAATGTATGTACAGGTATGGGATCCATTATTTGGAAATCCATTATCCAGAAAGATCCAAATTACAGTAAGGCTGTCTCCTATAGACTCCATTTTATCCAAATAATCCACAATTTGAAAAATGATTTCCTTTTTCTCTGTAATAATAAAACAGTACATTGATCCAAACTAAGCTATAGTTAATCCTTATTGGAAACAAAACCAGCCTATTGGGTTTATTTAATGTCTACATGATTTTCTAGTAGACTTAAGGTATGAAGATCCAAAGTACAGAAAGATCTGTTATCTGGAATTCCCCAGGTCCCATACCTGTATAATGAAAATACCCAATGGATGTAGAGTCTGATTCCTCTATAGTTATTCCCTATATGAGGATAATGTATGGGGACAGACATAGCTGCTTTCTGCTATTGCCCAGCATATTGTGCCATTTTTGTTTTTTTATGTATAGCAGGGAGCTGTCATGTTGTAGCTGGTTTACAGATGTTGCCAGGTGGCATTAAGTCCAGGGGCACATGCCTACTGCCAGTTATGAGTAAAAACCCTGTACTAACCTAAGGGCATTTCTTCATTCATACTTCCATTGAGGCTGAAGCCCATCAGAGGGCCCCATAAACTGGACAATAAGACAGACTTGGTCTATCTGCAGCGTATATCAGATAGACATAGGGGCAGATTTACTACATAAAGGATTTGAAGTTCGATCAATTTTCAAAAACATTTGAATTTTCGAATGTTTTTGAAGACCACTTCGACCAGTGAATTTTGTAAATTCGATCGAATCGAATGATTCAAATGAAATTTAATTCGAATATTCGACCATTCGCAGTACTTCCCCTTTAAATTTTTATTCGACCACCTAGTTCGTCAAATCAAAGCTACCGAATTGGGTTTCATTAGTTTTGATCGAATGAAAAATATTCAATCGATCAAAAAAAAAAAATCATTTGAATAGATCAATTCGAACGATATATATCGATCGATCAAATGTTTCATATTCGATTGTTCGACCAATCAAATTGCGGTAAAATCCTTCGAATTCAATATTCTAATTCGAGAATTTTTCCCTACCTATTCACATGGTCGAATTTCGAATTTCTTTTCAATTCGAAACTCAACCAATAGTAAATCTGCCCCCAAATATGTAATGACTTGATTCTGCAATTGATACCGATAAGCTAACAATGATCTTTTGCCAGTCAGACCTTTGGATGTTAATGTCCCGCCAGAGCTATGAATTTAGTTCCATGTCGGCAAATAGCTGGTCAGGTATTCATAGTGTATAGAATACTGTGTATTGTAACCTTGGGTCATTTTCTCTAGCGATGTATCTCCAGGAAAGCAGCGGGAGCTCCGAAAAAACTGAAAATGATAATCACATAAGGAAGAAACTCCAGAAATGTACATTATTCATTTTTTTTGGTTATTGTTTAAGTGGGCAGGAGGGGCTTTTCTGCAAGTCATACGTTCCCAGACAGCCCTAAACAAAAATTTGGGATAGAATCTCCCCCCTAGGGAACATTCCCAGCTTTAGATCCGGATACAATGGCAGATTGCATGATGTTTTATCTGAAACTGTCAAAGTGAGAAATAAAAATGAATTACACTTTACACCTTGGTCCTTGTTTCTCTTGTGAAGTTGCTGTTCCCCTAATAATTCTCAGAGTTATTCATTATTCAACACAACTAGAAATTTATTTTGTTTTATCGGTAATAACAGAATAATACACTGGAGCTTGAGGATACAGCTTATATGGAGAACTAAACCTCAAAAAGGAATTGGGACAGAAATGCTGCACATTGAGCATGTGAGTGTCACTGACACACACAGTATGGCCAAACAAGATCCAAAATGGATAGCTGCTGTGGCCAACTTTAAAGGCCTGGATCATTACAGCCTCCCACACCTATTACATTTATTCCACACACTACCAGTTAATACCCCAATAAGCACCTTATACAAATTAGAATCTCAATGCTTGAGATTTGTGTGGGGAGGAAAGTGAATATAGAAAATATAGCCTATAATAGCAGATATAGAGGGGGCTTAGGAATCCCTTCAAGATTATTTTACAGCTGCCCATTTAGCCCAGATGGAGGTATTGCACATTCTAGAAATGTCCCCACTTTGCAATTCTCAGTGAGGAAACACCCTTCTCAGTAATTTATTCTGGATAGGCCTTTCCCCACATCCCACTTATTCCCTCACAGTAAATCATTCATTGCCAGTCTGGAGCTATAAATATTCGTTAATATCACTCCATCGAGCAGAACTATCTGTTGAATAATCTAGAGTCCCCCCCCCCAGGTCGGGAAAGGGGAACTTTCTTGGTGGTGACAAAATATTTACACTCTTTACCCGTCAAATCTGGATATTGTGCTTATCTCTAATCAAGCTATAATGGAAAAACATCATATGCACAATACTGAAAGTTTTTTTATATGCCCAGATACATATTTTAAACAAACATTTTTTTTAATCAATAATGGGGAATAAACTACGGGATCTGCCCACTCCCATGGTTTATGAAAGGTTATGTTTACACTCACTCCCTTACAAAGGGGCTATATCTGATATTTCGCAAACTACCCCTGAAATAAATATGTCAGACAGATCTACTTATATGTTTAGAGGAAAACACTTGGCTCGACATGTTCCTCAATATGTTTAAATGCTCTCTTAGTATCAGGATCATACTGGGGGGGGCAAACCTGATGACTACCTAGTGATGAAGAGAGGCACTGTTCATTACTGTTACAGTAATTAGACATACAGTATATATGCCTGTGCTGAGCACTGGATTGTTGAAACTGGAAAATACCTTCATTCTGAAAGAAGAATATGGCAGCTCCTGTTTGTACTGACAATTTCAAGTATACAGAGAACTGCGATATAATACTTAGCTAAGGTAAAACAAATGCAAAATAAACCTTACATATAAGTAGTGTGTATTTTCCTTGGATACGATCATGGACACTGTCATGGGAAAAAATGTTTTTTTCAAAAAGGAACAGTTAGTAGTGCTGCTCCAGCAGAATTCTGCACTGAAATCCATTACTAAAAAGAGAACGAGAGATTTTTTTATATTTCATTTTGAAATCTGACATGGGGCTAGACATATTGTTAATTTCCCAGCTGCCCCAAGTCATGTGACTTGTGCTCTGATAAACTTCAATCACTCTTTACTGCTGTACTGCAAGGGGCAAATTCACTAAAATCTGAAAATTCGCCAGCGTTGGCTTTGCTAGCGTTCGCCGCACTTCGCCAGTCTAATTTTCACCAGCGCTACGCCAATTCACTAAAGTACGAATTTACGCTCAGGTTGGCAAACGGTAGCATAGTTGTGCTAGTGTTACTTCGCTAGGCAGAGCGCATTTACGCTAGTGAAGCCTAATTTGCATACGGCGAGAACTTTAAGTTATAATAGAAGTATTTGTTACACCCACTACATTCCACTACACAAGCCCAGGAAACCTTTAATAAATAAAATAAAGTTGTCCTATTGCCCTACTTGTGCTCCCTGTATAGTTGCCATATGTTAGGAAATGTAGGGGGATGGAGGGTAACCCCCCCCAAAAAATCGATCTTTTTCAGACTATCACCCTCCAATTGTAAAAGACGCCAGCATTTTTTTGGGACTTAGAAAAATGTTTACATTTTTTTTTTCAACCTCCTATCTATTGTATTGAACTTCGTCTGGTCTGACCAGGCGAAGTAAAGTCTAACGTAAGTGGTAACGTTCAGGAAAATGTTCATCTTAGTGAATTTGCAAAATTACGATCCTTCATCAGTGCGCAATTTCGCCTGGAGTAAGGGTGCGAAGTTGTGAAAATCTACTTCACTAGCGAAAATTCGCCATAGCCAGTGTTAGTGAATTTCCGAAGTTACGAATTGACGTCATGCTGGCAAATTAGCGCTAGCGTTAGACCAGGAATCCCCAACCTTTTGAACCTGTGAGCAACATTCAAAACTAAAAGGAGTTGGGGAGCAACACTAGCCTGAAAAATGTTTTTTGGTGCCAAATAAGGACTGTGATTGGCCATTTGGTAGCTCCTATGTGGATTGTCAACCTACACGGAGGCTCTCTCAAAAATAAGCACCTGCTTTGAGGCCACAGGGAGCAACATCCAAGGGGTTGGAGAGCAACATGTTGCCCACGAGCTACTGGTTGGGGATCACTAAGTTAGACGCTTCGCGCTTTAATGAATTCGGGCCAGCAGCCTAACAACAGAACAATGAGAAGGTAACCAGATAACAGCTCCCTAACACAAGATAACAGCTGCCTGGTAGATCTAAGTACAGCACTCAATAGTAAAAACCATGTCCCACTGCATTCCATTCAGTTACATTGAGAAGGAAAAACAACAGCCTGCCAGAAAGCAGTTCCCTCCTAAAGTGCTGGCACAAGTAGACCTTCATATATATACTCGAATTGCAGTTGGATGGAGCACACGATAAGCAGACTTGTGCTGCAGAAAAACTTTATTCTATTCACAACATGTTTCGGACCAGCATGGATCCTTTTTCAAGTGAATTTAATACAGACAAAACACTCCTTTATTACTAAACATGGCTCCACCTCTCAATTCAATCAATTAGTGTCCATTCCCTTGTTAGTGAATGTGAAAATGTCATTGGCTTTTGTTACCACACTTTAGAGTCCATTAGCCAAGTAACATATATCTAGGGATACAAAAATATGTAAAAACTAGTGCACATCGCTCCTCCAATCTTTAAAAGTCTTGTGCTTACAAAAGTTCTACTTTAAAATCTTTAAAAAGACAATGCAAGCATTTACCAACATTTAGTGCTGGACACTTTTCAGAACCTTACACATGAACCTTATTATCCACTATTTAGTGCAAACAAATATTCAAAACAATCATCCTATCTTAAACACAGTATCTCTAAAACACTTTTATATCTAAGTTACCATTTTTTGTCACAGTAACACAATGTTGCAAACAATTCAAAACAATGTTGCCAATCTCATTGGACAAAAATCCTTGAAAATAGGTACTACTCATTCAGAGTCTACCTAGCCATTTTAGATCCAAACACATATTGAATTTTCAAGAAGAATTAACTTCAATACTCTATTTCATGCCCTTTATTGGCAATCTATGAAATCGCTATATATTCTTTAGTTAACATCTAAACCAGAATCAATAATCATAAAGGAACCTTACCCTGCCCATTAGTCGAGTCCTAGGGCCGGTATCACATGTATCTGAAAAGGGAAGAGGCATAAATTACTAGCATTCACAGGAAGCATTTAACGCTCCACGATTCATTTAAACCATTCGGAGATAGAGAATTTAATTTCAAAATCCAATTTGTTTCACGTTGTTGCATTTTTTTCACGAAATTACCACCTCTGTTTAGTGGCTGGACAATTTCAACACTGCCCATTTTAGTTGCCCATGTGTGTGTTTTGCTGTATAAAAGTGTCTAGCTATTGCGGTGTCTGTATATGTGTCCTTTTTAATCCCCTTTTATAATAGAGGCACAGCAAACACAGTTTAAGCAGGGGAACGTACCCTTTTTTAGGGATTTCCAAAAATCTCTGTTTAGTTGGCTTTTGAAACAATGTTGGGCATACAATATCCCTAATTGTTTTCCCCTTCTTATAGCTGAAAAGAATCGATTCGGAAAAAAGTCAGCAGTGTAAAGTGCTGGCACAAGTCACATGACCAGGGGCAGCTGGGAAATTGACAAAATGTCTAGAACCATGTCAGATTTAAAAAAAAAAAAATCTGTTTGCTCTTTTGAGAAATGGATTTCAGTACAGAAGTCTACTGGAGTAGCACTATTAACTTTTCCCATGACAGTATCCCTTTAAGGGAATATAGAAGTTACACCATGGATATGATTTTAGAAGGTGACTCATGCTACAAAAATACAGTGATGGATTTTTCAGGAATTTGCCCTAAACATTCCTACCTTTAGGGGATTTATTATAAAAAGTATTTTTCACTGGGACCCTTCAATGTATTGTTCACATATACAGACACATTCATAATCCAGAGCCCTAGTAAGGTGGCACTAAGATGGTTTAAGAACATGACCAGCTTTAGTGGTGGCACAGTCTGGGGCCAAGCAAACTTAAAGGAGACAGATAGGATACAACCCTAATTTTGTAGGCAATTATAAGTCATATATGTTATTGCTTTTACATGGTGCTAAAAAATAATATTATCTTTAAAATAGCCCCTTTATTGGAGCTCCCTATAGATGTTCTTTGGTCTCTTTCTGTGTTTCAAATGAGGGGTGGACGTGTCCAGCGGTCCCTGCCAGAAGCACAATAGGAGAGGGACAGCCAATCAAAGCCCTAGAGTCACACAAGAACAGGCAGGCTTCAGTTCCCTATCAGGTCCTGCTAGCTGCTGATTGGTTCCTGTCCTACAGTGCAGTGAGATGAGAGTTGCCAGCTCCCCTGCACAGCCTGGGAAATCAGGGAGTACGAAGTGGAAGGAAAGGGAGGGGAGGGATTATTAGGGTTTTTGCAGAAATATTCAATAAATCAGCCTGAAACACTACTTTTTAAGCACAATTCTTCTATATCTAAATGAGTATAATGCACTGGTACATTCTTATTTTTTACACAATATGTCTCCTTAATGAGGTCCCTTTATTTGTATGAAGTAGGACTGTCCAGACTGTGGACCTGCAACTGTTATTTAACAATAGTTTTCCCAACCTCTTCCCAAAACAATTCTAGATTATCAATGGTGTTAAAAAGTGGGTAGGATAACACTTATATAAAGAGTTATTGATGTCATCTTGCCCTACTATAGCCACCTGACCTTTCTACACCTGCTGCCCCTATATTCTTTCTAGTAATAGTGCTTAGTTGTGCAACGACCCTGAGCATTCACCTCTATTTGCACCCTGCAGATGACAGCTCTGATTATGAAACTAAATGAGCCATTTGTTTGTTTAAATGTATTGCAGGAATTGTAGCCTTCTCTATGTCTGCATTGCATGACACGTCTGTGTATAGAACTCTAGTTTCACCAGTATTCTCTATAGAACATTCACAGTGAATAGCCAGCACAGCTCTATGGCTGAAATACAGTGAATAGCAGCTACAGATATGGAACCTATTATCCAGAATGCTCTGGACCTGGGGTTTGCGGGATAACGGATCTTTCCATAATTTGGATATTTATACCTTAAGTCTACTAGAAAATCATGTAAACATTAAATAAACCCAAATAGGCTGGTTTTGTTTCCAATCTTAGTTGGGATCAAGTACAAGCTACAGTTTTATTATTACAGAGAAAAAGGAAATCATAAAAATTTGGATTATTTCATTAAAATGAAGTCTATGGGAGACGGCCATTCCATAATTTTGATCTTTCTGGATAATGGGTTTCCGGATAAGGGATCCAATACCTGTACCAGTTCCATTCACGACCACTTACCCATGAATCTGTTTGAATATGTCTCATGTAATATCAGAGGCACGGACAGTGGTGTAACTAGATGTTACTGGGCCCCACAGCAAATTTATTTTAGGGCCCCCAAAATATCCAGAGGTTGTACTGTTTTACCACTATATATTGAACTTGCTCATTAAGTAGGGCCTAATGGGCCCCCTATTCCTCCTCCCGCACATTTATATATCCCAGGATTAGTATATTTTAGTATAGTTTGCATGAAATAAGGTAAAAATAACTCATCGATTTTTTTTTCCAATTTTATTATGGGCCCATATTTGTGTAATACTTGTGACAAGACGCATGGCAGGGCACTTGAATGACTGTGATACAGAAACACTAAACAAACATAATACAGCCCAAGGGATGGACGACAGTCACAGAACAAACCAGTATTTTCACTTGTCATTTCCACGGGGCTATGGCAATAACTGTGACTCGTGCAAAGATGTTAACTGTCACTTCTACATATTCCTGGGTCAATATTTCATTGTATTTGTCCTATTTTCTTATTTTGCCTTGGTATCTTTTCTTCTGTCTCTGGAAGATTCAACATTTTGTTTATCTGTTTATTTTTTAATTCTAATACTTGATACATTGTCATTGATCTAATCGACAGCATTTAGCTTTATCCAGCCATTGTTATATGCTTCCCTTTTCTCTTAATCTTTTATTTAAACTTTCCCTTTCTTTAGACGATTACAGGAGCTTCAGTTTTGACATTTTGTATTTTTCCCAGAATTTACATTCCTTTTTAGGGCTATGCCAACATTTGACAGCAGCACTTAATGGAACACCAGCTCTGTAGTTACTTTCCCTTTAATAGCACGAGGGGTATAGAGTTTCTATGAATGAAGCCAGAAGCTCTTCACCTGCAGAAGCCTGCAGCCATATCAGCCCACAAAGTGACAGACACTGCACAATGGCTTCATGCAAATGTAAAGATCACTAAAAACTCATGTTACAAGGTAACTTTCCCCCAAAAACTACACATGGGTGTGTATAATACCTGGGATATATATAGAACAATATACAGGCTCATCTGTATCTACAAGTATATATACATATATATGTTGAAAATGTCTTGTTTCCAAAATTTAGGGGCCCTATGATTTTAGCATAAGCATGATAGCTGGTGGGTTATTGACAGCTCCCTAGGAAGCACGATATCCACTGTACCCAAATTACTTCTATTACTTTTACTTGATGGGCCTTCTCAATGTTACTTGTGGGTAACCTGCAGTGCACATGAAATCTCAGGAAGCACATTGTGTCGGTGGGATTATAAGCAGCAATAATACCAGATCTAATGGTTAGTAGCTTACTAGCAAACAATAAGTAGATCTTCTATGATTTATATACTGATGAATAGCCACGTGGGAGCTGTGCTACAGTTCAGTGCTGGGGCAAGGCCAGCCCCACACCCAGCCAGCATGAGAATGGAGAGAGGGGACCAGACTAAGGGTATGCGGCAGAGAAGGTTCATGTCTGGCACCCCCCAGCTTTGCTCCCTAGTCACGTGCCTACTCTGCCTACCCCTAGTCAGGCCTGGATTTGTTGAAAGGCCACCAAGGCCCGAGCCTAGGGCGACAGGATTTTAGCGGGCCACATTAAGCCCAATCACACCCGCATTGGTTCGGAAGCTCTGGGGCTGATCACAAGACACAATTGTTTTTAAAATTTCCCACAAATGAAGAGGAGGGGTCGGGACAAGGGTGACGAACTGCAGCCTGCATAGGGGTGCCTGCTATGTAAATCCAGCCCTATTTCTAATTAGGGTTGCCACCCAGCCGGTATTTTACCGGCCTAGCCGGTAAAACACCAGCCAAAGCCGGGGCCGGTATTACAAATTTACTGGCAATGTAGCTGCCGGTAAATTTGTAATACCACTTTAAAAAGGCCCTTACCCTGCTTTAGTTCCAGTTAAAACGTAACTTTCTCGCAGTCTTCAGCCGATCGCTCGATGTGGCTCCGCCCCTATGATGTCACGCCCGCCCCTTTTGACATCACGCCACGCCCCTTTGTGGCCCCGCCCCTGCTGGCCAGTAAAAAATTTTACCAAAGGTCGCAACCCTATCTCTAATTCCGGCTCTTGTACAGTTATTTCAGCTCCCCTTATTGTTAGGGTGCACCTGCTGGTAAAAGAAGGCAGGCAAGGTGCATACATCCAGAAGTGTGCACCCAGCAGTAGCCTAAAAGGGGGCCTTTATGGATGTAGCCTAGGTGCCCCACATGTAATTAATAGGGATGCACCAAATCCACTATTTGGGATTCGGATGAATCCCTGAATCCTTCATGAAAGGTTTGGCCGAATACCAAACCGAATCCTAATTTGTACATGCAAATTACTGACAGGAAGGTAAAAAAAAAACTTCCTTGTTTTGTGACAAAAAGTTATGTGATCTCCCTTCCCGCACCTAATTTGCATATGCAAAGGATTCAGATTCGGTTTGGCCAGGCACAAGGATTGGTCCTAATCCAAACCCTGCTGGTAAAGGCCAAATCCTGGATTCAGTGCATGCCTAGTTATTAATCTGCCACTGCTCAGTACGCCCTAGACCAGTGATCCCCAACCAGTAGCTCCTGAGCAGCATGTTGCTCTCCAACCCCTTGGATGTTGCTCCCAGTGGCATAAATACATGTGCTTTTTTTTTAAATTTCAGTCTTGGAGGCAAGTTTTGTTGCATAAAAACCAGGTGTACTGCCAAACAGAACCTCAATGTAGGTTGACATTCCACGTAGGGGCTTTCAAATGGCCAATCATAGGTTATTTGGCACCCATGAACATTTTTCATGCTTGTGTTGCTCCCCAACTCCTTTTACTTCTGAATGTGGTTCAAAAGGTTGTGGAACACTGCCCTAGACTCTAGAGATAAAGTTGGATTCTGAATCTTACACCTTATTTGCATTATTATTTACATACTGCCCCCCCCCATACTAGGGGTAATGTCACTTTCTGCTCTGCTTTCAATACCTGCAATACCTTTAAGACAGATCTCTGAACCCAAGGGCTTGCAGTCTAGTTGACCTGGATGGTTGTTAAAGCAAGGTACAGTACAGTGTATTTCCCCTGACCATACCTCCCAACATTTTGGAAGTAAAAAGAGGGACAAAATTCGTTTTTTCATGGCTACATTTTTGACCACGCCCATTTTGTGGCCACACCCCCTACCTACCATGTTCATTTTACAAAATTTGGAAGGTTATGAAAGTCTGAAAATATTTCTCCTTATCTAAACTGTTACAATTACTTATTTTCTTTTCTCAAAATTGTTACAAAGTATCTTATTTGCACCTGGGCCAAAAGTTTTTTTTTCTGGCTGTTCAGTTCAGTGCAGAGAAAAGAGGGACTTTCCAGTACAAATGAGGGACTGTGGGTTGAGCTGTCAAAAGAGGGACTGTCCCACCAAAAAAGAGACAGTTTGGAGGTATGCCCCTGACTGCTCACTAAACACAAATATATACTACACTGTACTATACTGATATATAGTGAATAAAGTACCCCCTCTTGTAAAATATAAGGATATTATAAGTTACCGAGGAGTTTCATGACCATATAAAAACACAAGGCCGAAGGCCGAGTGTTTTTATACAGGTCATGGAACTCCGAGGTAACTTCTAATATCCTCATATTTTGCAAACGGGGGTACTTTATTTATTATAATACACAAGTTTCAGTGAGTCATGTGACAGAAATGACATCAGAACTCACCGTTTATAACTGATGACATCAGAACTCACCGTTTATAAGGATATAATTTGCAAGATATTTACGGCTTTTGTGTATTATATAAATATACACCAGTAGCACACAATAATATTGTTAATGTTATTAAAGCGCTAGACACCACAGAGCTCTGATTCCGCCTAATAACTCAATGGCATTTGTCCTACTTGTTTGTATTCTTTTTTTTCTAAATTTTTTTTATTTGGTTTTCATATAACATATAAAGCAACAAAAGGAAACTAAAAATAATCAAGAGTTTGACAGAATGAGGAGCAGCAATATAAAATGTTATACATAGTTTGCATGTATCAGTCTTTTATAATACAACACCAAACGGTCCACAACAAAGTGTGATTTAAGTACTTATATATTACTTACAGACAATAGCCTGTTGACGTGGGTGTTTGTATTCTTTTACCCCCTCCAGCTGAAGCTCCATATCATTATTGCCCTTCCCAGTTTGAGGTTAGTCAGGGGGCGTGGCTATGTAAGAGCCCAGCCCATGTCCTTGTGTGCAGCATTGTCGGCGAGGGCAGTGTCAGAGCTGAGCGATTCTCCCCGTGTGTCTGTATCAGACTGGGCGTTTATCCTGGAGAGTCTCCTATGCAGCCCGAGCCACTGACAGCCCCGCACGTGTTGCTGTGAAGGTAGGTGCCACTTACCTCTCTCTCCATCGTGTCTGTTCTGTCTGTTACAGGTAATGGAGCCAGGCACTGAGTATTAGTCAGGGTTATGCTGGGTCTGGGATGCCCCTAAGGGCAGTCACACAGGTTATTTCTGGGCAGCAGCTGCTCTTCTATCCGCACTCCTTTTATAGGCAGAACTCAAAGGGTCTTCTCCCTGTTGCTGCTGCAGAACCTCTTTTAACGTATACTGCTAGGCATAGTGACGTGCTTGGATTGGCTGAGTTAGAGATTATGAGATCAGGCAGTGGTACCAACCAATTCACAATAATATAAAGTGGTGCAGCTACTTACCAATCAGTGAATAGATTTATTCTGGCTAATCCAAGTTAGATAATAAAAGCAAAGCTCTGATTGGTCGCCCAGGTAACTGCGCTGGTGCAAATTAAAACATGTCTGAGTAAATCAACCTGCATTAAGCTTTATGATAATGGGCTCACACCCTGAATAGAGATGATATATAATCCGTGTAATGCTATGCAGAATGTGCCTGTGCTACATAAATAAAGGAAGGCATCATCGTACAGCTTTGTACCAACAGACAGGGAATCCCTATCCCTCTCACATGTTTATTATTAAACTATATGGACTCATATTGGGTATATTGCTTTAGCTGGGCATTTGCTCTGGTGGCTGCTCTCAGTAGCAGTTCATATTACTGCTATGCTGTACACTTGCTAGTTTACTGGCCTTACTGGTCAGGTAGCTGCTGTTGAACTAATACTCCCAGGGAGGGTGCTGGGAGTTGTCAGTAAAGCAACAGCTGCAGGGCTGGACATTCTTGTGTTACACTGTAACTGTAGATGTTGTACTTGCAGCCGATCCGTCAGTCAGGATTTGCTTTATTCTCATACTTGCCCCCGGCCTTCATTTAACCCCCTTTATTCCAGGGCAAATCCAGCACATGGTCTAATCCCTGTTGCAATAAACAGTATTTTACTCTCCCATTTTTGTATATACAGTGGGGGCAGCCTGCATTCCCGGGGTTTGTGTAGTTTGAATGAATAAATATTGCTTGCTACAGCCAAGCAGGCATCGCGCTATTCTCATAACAATTTGCCACTGTGATTTTTAGAGTTGGTAACATATACAGTACTTTATCTTGGTGGTATGGCAGCAAATAAGGAATACCTGTTCAGCAGAATCACTTGTGCCCCGAACTCCAAGGGAAGATGTTTAATAAACGAAAGTGCCAAAAAAAGAGAAAGTGCAGACTTTTAAATATATTTCCTTCTATTAACTCAGGGTTATTTATTAATCAGTTTAATGAGTAAGCGCCTAGAAATCTGTGTTCAATTTCCTCCTGCCCTACCTTCCCCAAGGCATCGGTAATCTATTTCCCCAGCTGCCAATGGGTTAATTGCCACTTCTGCGTTTGGCTTTTGCTACCGCAGCCCATTTAACATTTCCTCGCAGATCAAATGTGCCCTTTGTGTGAGACACTCCTTTTTGCTAAATATCAGTTTGGCTATTTGGTGACCTTGCAGCCGGGAGATTCTGTGTGAGCTCATGCGGGTGGGTTTGTGTTTCATGCTAAAGAACTCATCAATAATATTTATTTCCTATTCTCATTGTAATTTGCCCTCTTTTTATGTTTGCAGCAGAGGTGTGCATTTAACACAGTCTTGGTGTGTACATTGGCTAATGCTTCAGACTATCGTGATCTATCTTTCAGGACTGTTGTAAGAATGCATAGAATTTAATTGTAGGGTTACACACAATGTGTGTCACTTTAAGGCTGCAGTATATTTTAAATTGCTTTAGTTAACAAACTTTTATTTAAACTCATGAGCATCTTTAGATTACCTAAACTATGGTGCTGGCCCTTTTTAGGCAGGGCTAAAACAGAGTTGACCAGCCTGAATGCCAGTGAGGTTAACATCTGAGACTGAGAATAAATGTAAATTCATGCATTCCCTCAGTTTTTATGTGTACTGCGTCCCTTCTGTTCTGTGAAGGTCTTTGGAAAATCTCCACACTGCAGTAATGACATTTTAAAACTAATGTAACTTATAGCATAAAGGGAAAATGGAGGCCTTATTTGCCCTTTATTTCAACTTGCACACACAGTATTGTGGCCACAAAGACATAAGAGCTAAAACATTAAACCCCCCTAAGCTATAAAAAGTCATTGGTGGCCACCCCCCACCCATGTTATAAAGACCCATTGGTGATCAGGGATGGCCTAATAGCCTGCCCCCACAATTTATAAAATGCTGTTGGTGGCCAGGATTAAAGTTATTAAAAACCATTGGTGATCAGGGCCCCCCTGCAGGTAAAAAAATGTATGGGCTGGGCCTTGGGTTGCCACCTGTCTGGTTTTGACCCAGACAGCCTGGTAATTTGAGGGGTTGCCCTGGTCAAAACTTCCTGCCCAGTTTTCACAGCCGTAGCGAAAGGTGACAACCGTGTTTGGGCCCTCCACAAGTTATAAAAAGCTTTATAGGGTTTTGTATCTAATTTGGGTCTAGCCATGCTTCACTTACTTGATTGCTGACAGCTTCAGAAAATAATCCTTATCCTTAAAGGACCAATGAGGGTACAGAAAATCTGAATAGGAGGAGAGACCTGGGGTGGGGTGGGGGGCACATGGGTCATAACTGTTGCTTTTGAATCTGAGCTGAATGCTGAGGATCAATTGCAAACTCACTGAACAGTTATGTCCCAAGTGGCCCCCCTTCAAGTCAGCTTGAAGCTGGTTTGCTGTCTATGACCGATTCAGACACCAGCAACATGACAGCTCTAACCACATGTGGAATACGGGTAGTGATATGTGACCCAATGACCCATTTTTTTTACTTGAGGGGTCTGATGAGGGGTTATAGTACTAGTAAATGCATTATATTAGCTATTTTATTATAGTCCTTGCTCAATATTTATACTAATGATTCTTAGATAGAGCGAATCTGTCTCCACAGAACTTGCAATCTAATCTCTGGGTCTGAGGCCTGGTCTGATAAAGCACAAGGTCAGAAGGAACTGACAGTCAATAACCCCTGACCTTCCAAAATCACATCGCAAGCTTCTTCTTGTCACTTGGCCCAGGACACAATTCCCTATACAAAATAGCTGTTAAACCAACTCAGGGCTTTTGATAATTAATTACCAGTTAAGCTGGCCATAGATGCAAAGAGTTGATTTGCGAGCTGTGTGTGCATTCAGTTGATCGGACAGGTTAGCTGCCAATCATATCTCTGCATGTACTGCCAATCTGACCATATCAGTAGGAGTGGGGTCACCAGCTTTGTCGGACATAAACTTTAGTACGATTGCTGTGGGGCAGAACATCATCTGATCTGTTATTTTACTGCTTTAGTTGATCTGAATGGTTAGAGGCAGGTCGGGAGATTGCACCGAATGATCGTTTGTCTGATATGAAGGTAAATCTGCACTATGGTCACCCTTCTTTACCCTTCTTCTTGGTCTAGAATACCTAGAAAAAAAAATACATAATCATCCCAAATCTGTGTTAATTGCACTTCAGTCAGGGTTTCTGGGAAATTCTAATAACTCAAAGAAGTGCTCACCCGACATTAGCTGCAATGCCTGACCACTAGTGATGAGCGAATCTGGGGCGTTTTGCTTTGCCAAATTTTTTGCAAATTTCTCGAAACGGTGAAAAATTTGCGAAACTCCGCCGGCGTCTAGTTTTGGACGAGCACACATTCATGCTGGCATCTACAAAAAAAACGGGTGCCTGCGTACAAAAAACAGGCAGCAAATTTTTCATGGGCATTTCACGAATTTATTCAGCAGTGGCGAATCGCGAAAATTCACCATGAATTTGCTGCGTATTCGAGCCAGGCGAATAAATGCGCCCATCACTATTGACCACTGTTTTAGGCTGCCACAGTTTGGACTTAAACTGACATAATTGGCTGTATCTGAATTGTAGGATGCAATTAAACTGTCCACGGAAGTTCAGCCCTCAAACATAAGAGAAAGCCAAATGGTTGCCCCTCTCAGTCCATCACAATCAAGTGACAGCCGTGGCATCTAAGGGCTGTGACTAGGGTTGCCACCTGGCCAGTATTTTACCGGCCTGGCCAGTATTTTTTATGGTTGATCCCAATGTTATTAATAGGGAAAAAAGGTAAATATATAGGAAGGCCGGTATTTTTTTCAAGAAAAGGTGGCAACCCTAGCTGTGACACACTAGGCTATTTGGGGAGATTGAGTCGCCTGGCGACTAATCGCATAGATTTTGCTGCAACCACTTTCCCCAAAAGCCTTTCCTGACTCTGCGCTGGCTTAAAATGAAAAATCATCAGCGCCTCGCAAGGAAACTTCGGGCGACTTCGGAAAACGAATCACCACGTGTAATTAGCTCTGGTGATTTTTCATTTTAAGCCAGCGCAGAGTCAGGAAAGGCTTTTGGGGAGATTGGTCGCTGCAAAATCGAGGCGAATAGTCGCCAGGCGACTCAGTCTCCACAAATATCCTAATGTGTCACATCCCTTAGTCCTGCACTTGAGAGAATGGTAACATACATTTAAAGACATTATTATCAGAGAAATGGTGATTTTGTTTCTTTTTCTTCCCATTTGTTATCTGTTTGCTGAGTGGATTTTCTGTGGGGATGGGCTGGAGCACAGTTTTTCCTGTAGGATTGCATAACTACACAAATAGGTATGCAGTAGGAAAGAACCAGTGGTTTCAGGGGATTTCTTTGTGTCCTTGCTGGTTGCTTGGCTCATACAACTTTCAGCCTTTAGCTCATTTGTTGATTCTGTGAGTTGTAGTTTAACTGAGTCCCTGCATTTATGTACAGTATCTGAAGCCCAGAGGTGCTCTTTCTGGAAATGATTCTGTATTATGTATAGTATATAGAAACCCTGGTTTCTATATACTATACATTAGCCATGCACCTTGTAGGGTATTTGCTACATGACCAAATGAAACTACTGTGCCATTAAATGTGAGATCGAAGGTTAGAAAAACCCACAATTATTAGGTCATTGTCTTGGGATGAAAGCAAAGATACAACATACATTTTCCATACATGAAAGAAGATGCTGAAAGCAGACTTTTCTAGATAATATTATTTTCCCCATAAACCCTGGGGAGGGGGGGTCACATTTTACAGGATAAAATCTACAAGTGAGTAAAAAGGCAATGGCTCTCATAAAGATCGTTATAGAAAATGTCATTTATTTGACCTTGTATCGAGCAATGATACATTTTGAAATAATTATCTTCCAATGTTACAACATGTTCCTTTTACATAAGAGCAAATTGTTTGAAGCCTTGGCAGATCTGTAATACGATGCATGGAATGAATGTGCCCAACTGCTTTTAACCCAGAAAGAGAGCCCAGTGTCAGATGCCAGGGAGAGAGTCCTATTATGAACCCGCTCTGCATAATCACCTCCATATCCAGGGTCATAGTCCTGATTGTACTTGATTATCCACCCATTATGTATGCTCATTTCTCCTTGGGCTGAGCTAAGTGACTAGAATGAAATGAACCAACTTATTGTTGTTTATACTTAACTCGCCAGCTCAGCTGAAATGAATTTACATGGTCTAATTCGATCCTGTCTCAAGGGAAAATCTGCCCCAAAATACTCAATTCAGACAGTGGCTTATTCAGCTTTGTGGCATTGTGTTATCTACTTATTATGAGGAGATGGGCTAAATCACTATATTACAAACCCTCATCCGTAGACACACAGTTGTTCAGCATTCCCCTGTAGAATAGAGATGTACATACACAAACTTCATTTGGAATTGACCCCATGTACTTTCACGTTGGGCTGTATGGGGTTTAAAATATTGTTAGAGCCATGAATGAATTAGAGGCAATCAAAATGAACCCCTAAGGGCAGAACTACACGGCCAACTAACCTGCGTTTTTTGGCGGATCAACCCTGCAACACCATCCGACTTCCTATTACTTTACCTTGTTCCTGTCGCATCAGACTTCTCGCATCCATTTTTGCGCAGAGCATCAGATACACAGAAAACACAGGTAAGTCAGCCGTGTAGTTCTGCCCATAAGGTGGCCATACATGGTGAGAGCCGCTCGTTTGGCGATGTCTAGGGATGGCGCGAACTGTTCGCGCGAACATCGGCTGTTCGCGCTCGCCGGAAGTTCGCGAACGTCACGCGACGTTCGCCAATTTGGGTTCGCCTTAGTTGGCACTTTTTTTTTGCCATTTCTCCCCCAGACCAGCAGATACATGGCAGCCAATCAGTAAGCTCTCCCTCCTGGACCACCCCCACACCCCCTGGACCACTCCCCTTCCCTATAAAAACCGAAGCCCTGCAGCATTTTTTCATTCTGCCTGTGTGTGCTTGGAAGAGATAGTGTAGGGAGAGAGCTGTTAGTGATTTCAGGGACAGTGGATAGTAAGTTTGCTGGCTAGTAATCTACTGTACTTCAAACAACTGCCATCTAGCTGTGTGAGCTTGTTCACATTCTGTCTAAATATCCATAATATTACCCTCTCCAGAAAAAGCACCTGAGTGACTTTTTTCAAGCAGCCATAATATATTTTACGTAATCCGTATCCACCGCTGTAGTAGTGTATACGTTGACCTTGTAGCCATTTTTTGCCTAGTGTGTTCTTCAAACAACTGCCATCTAGCTGTGTGAGCTTGTTCACATTCTGTCTAAATATCAATAATATTACAGTGTCCACAACCACCACCTGAGTGACTTTTTTCCCTTTACAGCACAAAACGCAGCGCTGTGTCAACAATGGATTTTTCAGATACATTTTTGCCCTTGATCCCCCTCTGGCATGCCACTGTCCAGGTCGTTGCACCCTTTAAACAACTTTAAAATCATTTTTCTGGCCAGAAATGTCTTTTTTAGCTGTTAAAGTTCGCCTTCCCATTGAAGTCTATGGGGTTCGCGAACCGTTCGCAATTTTCCGGAAGTTCGCGAACATGTTCGAGAACTTTTTTTCCGCGGTTCGCGCCATCCCTAGCGATGTCTCCCCGATATGCCCACCTTGACTCAGTCGGTCGGCATCTTTTATCGGCTCATGTATGGCCACCTTTATTCTAATAACCCATTTTTCAAAATCTTTCATAATTCTCCTTTCAGTTGATTGATCAAAAGTTAATTGCTCAATGGTTGCTATGAGTTGCTGTGCCAGAGCAAGTTCAACCAATGGCCACAAAATAGACCCTCACAACCCCTGTAATGGCTTCCCTTCTATTGCATGATTAGGATTTCATTTATAGAACTAATACAACAAATAAAGACATGAAATATATATAATTACTGGATTCAAATATCATATATATATATATATATATATATATATATATATATATCGTTTACCAATGTTCACAATAGTTGTGAATATCCTTTATTTTTTTCTGTGGCTAGATGCAGCTCTTGTATGGGGTTAAATTCTGTTTAATTGCAACTCATTTGGGACCCCCTAGTTGGGGGTCACAAGTTATTTTCCTATTTCATTATCTTTGACATGTTTCTTGCACTCACTGTTTGACAGTCAGATAAATCCTGTCCATCAGAGTTGTCAGAGGAAACCCTCAAACACCTGAGCCCCTGGGGCAATATCATTGATAGACCTAGAGAAATGTGGTTGTACCTGGCTTGGCTTAAAGCATGGAATGTTTCTGGTTGTCTTGTTGTGTCTGGTTTAGCAGTGTGGCTTAGATGATGTCTTAACAGCATATGAACTTGCTCTTTTTATTACCACTTCAAACAACAGGCACATAGAGAAGCCCCTCTGGTACACAACTGCATTGTTTAGTATGCAGGGCGGTCCGCAGTATCAGACGGCATCCCTTAAACTCACTATTATTGGGCAAATTATAGAACGTTTAATAATCTGCAAAGAGCTGGGAGTTTGTGGTACTTTGACTACTTTTACTGGGGTAATGACATCTGTTCTATAATTCAGGAGTGGAGTTTAATTCAGTGGCCACCTTTGTCACCTGAGGTCTCGCATTCATTCACCTTTTGGAAAGTGAAATAAACACTTTAGGACAATTAAAAATGGTATTAACCCTCCTAAGTAATACGTTATAGATAGTAACAAGTTCTAGACAGTAGTGTAGTGTATACTGTATATACTGCCGCCGCTCTCCATTAATTTCTATGGGATTTTGAAAGGCATATTTATCAATGGGTGAAGTGAAAGTTCACCCTTTGATAAATACGCCTTTAAAAATCCCATAGAAATGAATGGAGACCGGCGGAATTTCCCTCTAGTGGCGGAACTTCACTCTTTGATAAATTTACCCCCTGGAGCTTTCCAGATAACAGATCTATCCGTTATGGATCTTCATACCTTAATTCTACTAGTAACTCAATCATTTCATAGGTAAATTCTATTACATGTCCTCTGCAATGTGCTCTGCAACTAGTGCTGCTTGTGTCAGGTTTCCAGTGTGGTGCTAGGTGCAGAGCGCAGCCAGGTATCAGATGCATGTGCTTTGTTAAATGAGCACTAACTAATGGGCACACTTTTAGCACTGTCTAGGGTCATGGCAAATAATGCTCTTGTGTTTTGGAAGCACAGTCAAAGAATTCCACTATGAACTAAATCCATGGCTCATAAAAACCCAGTTTGTGGCCTTGGGCAAGTTGCTTGATCTGAATCTGCATAAGTATTAGCCCTGCAAGTACAGACATGGCTAAAACAAATAGACTTATGAGAAAGTGTCCTGAGTGGGAAAACAAGGTTCGGTGAATGCATATTTAAATTTGGGAATGATAAAAAGTAATGGCAGAAAAGTAAGTTGAACGGTAGCTAAAGGTCAAATTAAAGTACTGTATGTTTTTGTTATGTTTCTTACGGCTGCTGTCCTTTTCTAAAACTTAATTGGCTTTTGGCAGAGAGCCCAGAATACGGGGCAGGTGCACATTGCTATTTTTGTAACAATTTAAGATAAACAAAGAGACAGTTGTAACAATTTAAGATAATCTCTTGGGGAAAGTGTGATTTGCAGTTTAAAGGGCAATTCGGTTTCATTAGCAAAACGGTAACAAATAAAAACCACAGGATTGTGTTCAAATTTTCATAACCTGCCAAATTTTGTAAAACAAACATGGTAATTAGGGGGTGTTGTGACAAAAATGGGTATGGCAAAAATTTTTGCAGCGCTCCACACAGCAAATCTTTCTCTCTTTTTCTATTTCTAAAACTTTGGGAGGTATGACCCTGTACAATAGTTCCAGAAAATATATACAACCCCACATCACTGACCTACCATTAAGGAGATACTGACACCTGAATTAAACTCTTTTTTTACATCTATTATAATATTGGCATTGAAAGCTACTTCTAACTTTGCCATAATGCTTTTACATTACCTGCCTGATCCCCCATTAGGGTTGTCACTGGCCGGTATTTTACCGGCCTGGCCGGTATTTTTCATGGTTGATCCCAATGTTATTAATAGGAAAAAAAGATAAATATATAGGAAGGCCGGTATTTTTTTTTTTTTTTTTTTTTAAAGGTGGCAACCCTATCCCCCCATGTTCCTGTATGAGGGGGCTGCCATATTTGTGCACCAGGGGTCCATTCATCAAATTGAATAACTTTTGATTATTTTTATTTATAGTTTATCTTTATCTATCCATTTAAAGGTTATTTAAATGTTTCTGGTTTTGGACAAAGTTTTGCTCTCTGACCTAAGAAAAGTCAAACCATTTGCTATTGAGGGATTTCAGGTACAGGTTTGTGTGAAGTGTTAATACCCCTGTGTGCTTATCCAAGAATTTTAACACCAGCAGTTTTTCTTTATGACGGGCTTAGTGCCTGTACTGTTAACGCTGGGAAACACTCGCGATTATTGGATATGTTTCACGGCCGAAAGGATTTTCAAAAGTCAAAAAGAAAGAAATCAATGATTATGGAAGTGTTGAAATAATGGGCAAAAGACAGAAGTGTTCACACAGGTGTTTTTTTTGTGGAGATGTATGCAGTACAATTACATGTAACATATAGCGCCTGATTTGTAATCATGAATTGTGTTTGCTCACTGTTCAGGGTCTGTTTGTTCTGCTAAGGCTAGAATGAGCCAAAGGAGTGTTAAAGGTAGAGAAAATCCTGAGCAAACTGATATTGGAGAAGAGAATATGTTGAATACTGATGTTGAGGACTACTTTGTTGGTTTGTGAAGCTAAGAAAGGATTTCACTTCAAATACTTGGCAAATTGGGATCTGGTAAAAATTCTTCAGAACTAATTATTATTGGATAGCAGACAGTCTGTCCAAGGGGTTAGATAGTTATGCCTCATTAAGGGCTACGATATCATTTTCAGTGCCAGTGTACTTTTAATGTAATAGATGCTACGTGATTTCTAGTATTCCCCCTTGTTTGGGATTGGACAGAGAACCAGAGGAGCTGCACCACAGGGGAATATGTGTTTTTATTGTATGAGGCTAAGCTTGTTGCAGCCCAGCACTAAATCACAAGATCCCCCTTTATCCAAAACAAATTTCTTTTGTCCCCAGTCCAGAGAAAACAACCCCAACCTTTCCTTATTATTTACATCCTCCATCCCTTTTACCAGTTTAGGTGCACAGCTCTGCACTCTCTCCAGCTTGAATATATCCTTCTTTAAACATTAATAACATTGGGATCATCCATTAAAAATACCGACCAGGCCAGTAAAATACTGGCCAGGTGGCAACCCTACATACTACTCAAGGCAAGGCCTAAACAGGGAACTATAAAGATGTGTTTATCTCTCAAGTCATTGCCCTTTTTATACAATACATCACTGCAGTAGTTTTAGTAGCCACTGACCTACACCGATATGCCCTCTTGTGTGATTATAACTAATTAAAGTGAAAGTGAATGCTCACCGTGCCACCAATAGTGAGGCCAATGCACACCAAAGTGAGGAGATGAAGCAGGCATTGCCATTTTTAAGGAAATGAAATTGTGTCTCTATATTTAAAGAGATTCTGACACCTGAAGTCAAACTCTTTTTTACATCTATTATAATAACTGGCTTTGAAAGCTACTTCTAACTTTGCCATAAGGTATTTGCATGATGCTTTTACATTACCTGTCTGATCCCCCATGTTCCTGTATGAGGGGCTGCCATATTTGTGCACCCGGCATCTGTTATTATTAGAAACTGTAACTAACAGGCTGAGATGGGACTGTTAGGTTGGCAAAGTAAGAGTGTCAGGGTGTCAGAGAGTCAGGCTTAGAAATTTCAGCTAACAGTTATACATTCATATGTTAAATTTCATTTTTTAGTGTCAGTATCACTTTAATGTATCTTCTTACTACAGATATTGCCTCCCGATATATGTACCTACCCCCTCTTGACCTTTCATGATTTCGTTATCTTGCAGCTCTTTTAAAAATGTCAACTTATTTAAACCATTTATCAAGGCCTTGGAGAGAAAGCAGTGCAAACAATAGGGAGGTCTTTTCTGCACAAAGTCTTGTGGTTGCTCTAACAACTAATTACCTGCACAAGAATGTAAACATTCTGCTTTCACTCACCTGCTTTTAGTTTATTTATAGTTCATTTATTGTTGTGACCCACTAGCTTAAATAAACACCCATATTCAGTTGACTGTTGCCCCCATCTGCACTTGATTGTAGCCCCCCCCCATCTGCTCGAGCTCTATCCCAACTTCTCAGAGTTGATTTTAGGGGTATAAATATGGGTGACCTTTTGGGGTGCTACATAAGGTAACCACTCTCTCAAAGGAGCTGGTATAGGTTGGCACAATATGGGAAGGGACTATGGGTCATGGTGGCAACAATATCACAATGGTCAATTTTACAGTCATACGTCTACCAGTTATACAGCACATGCACAGGCAAATACTAGGTTACCTATGCCCATTTATCAAAACCAGTGCCCTAAAGTGTCATGGCAACAGGGTAGAGTCCTGTAGCGGGTCGGGAACCCGCGGGTTACCCGCAAAAACCTGCAGTACCATGCGGGTAGAAGTTCTGGGTGCAGGTATAGACACAGATTGGTGGTTCTGTGGGTTTACGGGTCGGCCCGCGGGTCTTCTCAATATCGATTTTTACTAATTTTCTCTGATCATGCCTTCTTCCAATGATGTCACTTCCGGTTACAATGACAGCACTTCCTGATTCTTAAGGTCAGCGGGTCGCGGGTCCGGGTTGCAGATAAGGTACTTGTGGGTCGGGTAGCGGGTCCAGGCGGGTAAGAATGCGAGTTGAGGGTCTGGGTTGCGGATTGCAGGTTATGGTTACGAGTCGGGTACAAGTTGCAAAAAAAGGACACACACAGTTATTAGAGACTGAAGTGTAATATTTCGGGACATAAACCCTCACCAAGGTAGAGGTGATACTGAGCAGCTTTAGGGGCAGATTTATTATGTTGTGTAAAAAACACCACACATCGGCAAACATCATGGCATAATTTTTAATGCACTTTTTCTCTTCCAAAAAACTTCCGAAAATCTGGTGTTTGTATTCCATAAAATAAAACATACATTGATAGATTCACCATTTATTTTACACTGCTTTTACACTGTTGTTTTTGGCAAATTTAATTTTACACAGCATATTAAATAGGCCCTTAAGGTGGCCATACACGATAAGATTGCCAAGCGAGTGGATCTTTCCCAGATATGTCCGCCAACAACACGGAGATATCTGGTTAATTTGAACTTTCTGCCCTAGGGCCAAATGACAACTAAGAGGATGGACGCAAATGAGATGAATACTGCATCAACTAGCGGATGTGGTCCTCGATCTCCAAAAAACTCAAACCTCCCTGATCGATATCTTGACCAGATATATACCAGTGAGATCCATCTCAAACCCCCATACACTGGCAGAAAAGCTGCCAAATCGGTCTAAAGGACCCATAACGGCAGCTTTAATCTGTGTGTATTGCCACCTTTACTCTCCAATAACTCTGCCCCTGTACCACCATGTGACCTGTCTTGCTCTGCTGCTGAATTTTCCTTTTCGGCAATGTTTCCAACCTGTGGCCCTGCATTTTTGTTGAGTGCAACTTCCAGCATCTATTGTTAACTGAAGGTCTCTACGCAGCCAATGACAGCTCTGTTTCTCGTGCAATTAAGCAAATATTTCTCACATTCTTTCAGATATTCATAATGACCGTCTAGTCAGACGTATACCATTTCCTTCTTCCTCTTAATAGAATTGAAACTTTTGTTGAAATTCAGTTCCATTCTATACAGTAGCCATGTCATAAAATACTTTCTGTGGCTGCTGTATATATGGCAACGGTAAAGGTCCTATCTTGGGTGTAATTTAAGCAGAGAATTCTTATGTGGGATGAAGAAAAGGTTTTGTTCAAATGATGTCAAAGGACTCATTGAAAAAAAAAGTTTTGAGCACTATCCACTTTTAAAGTTTTTTTTTTTTCAAGAGAATTTGCTTCAGATCAGTCTCTCAGAAAGCTAGTACTTTTTTTTTTTTTTTTTTTAAGACTTTTTTTCAGAATTGCCCCCATTCATTTCTAAGGGAAACGCTAACACTCTAAGTGCGTTTTGGGCACAGGCAATTATTGATTGAAAATTCATTAGCTAATGTTCAAGTGATTGCTGGAATAAATTGGGGTCAGGGTAGTCCTAATTTTCTATATTTCTAAACAACTGTGGGCACCAAAATAGACCTAAAGCCCCACTAAAATGCTAAATACAAAGCACTTGAATTCACAAATATGTGTCTCTGCTTGTGCCAGTCTACCTGTTGGCTCAAGTTTCATGACTCAAGGTGCAAGGACCTCATTTAAAATGTTTACTGAACTTTATAGCAATTATGTATTTATTCTCAGCATTATTATTGTTTATTCACAATGTTTAATTTACATTGCTCATTTTTGTGCTTAGGCATTGTGATATAAATAGATTTGATCAGGCACTAAGTATATGATTTTTTGTGTGTAATGCTCTTTTTTTTCATGCAGTTACATTGACACACAGTTGAGATCTATGGAAAAGCAAACCCTGTCTTGCTTGTATACTGTCATGTCACAGACAGAAGTTGCCTAAAAATAACCTCGATTCATTAACATTCACTAATAATTGAACCTCCGTTATCTGGTTCAAAATATCTCTCTGTTTAGTTAATGACATGTTACAATGCCCTGGAAATCAGTTACATGGGTTCTTTCTAGGCTAGATCATAAATATACATTTTTTTCAACATTACAGTATAATATTCTTACTTTGTCATTTCCTTTATTTGCTGCACAATCTTAACCAACTGGTCACCTTTCCCCTTAGTAAGGTCATCAACTGCTACCTGAACATAACATATATCAAAGAGAGGAAGTCACGGGGTAACGGATGACTGATCATGTTAACAGGGGGATTTATAGAAGAACAAACTGGCAATTAGCCATGACTTTGATGTTGTCACTAACATATTGGGTTTTGTTTTAGGCTTCTTTAAACAGAGCAGAGTTTTCAGATTCTTCTAGCTTTCTTTGGGGTCCAATATTTGATTAGAACTGCCCATCAAGTGGATGTGTATGCAGTATATGTGAAACTTCCAATTAACATCTTCACCTAAACCCATGCTTAACTGACCTTCAGATTGAGACCCTATCTTCTACTTCTAGCCTAGTTGTACCAGCCCCATACTTTGGGAACCCCTGACCTCAGGCCTGGACTGAGAGTCAAAATAGGCCCTGGCATTTCAGGTGCACAGAGGCCCACTCAGCCCAAACAGCCCCCAACAGCCCACTAAATACTGAATTTCCATGGCACATTATAGCATCCCCTCTGGCATTTGCCAGAACCCACAGATTGCCAGTCCGGGCCTTCCTGACATAGACAGGACAGGTCAGTGCAGTGCTTGTTGCACATAAAGACCACAGTTAAGCTTTTTGGAAAGCAAACCAAAGGCCCCTGGTCCAAATTGTGCTTTTCTACAGTTGGCTATACCAGTACTTATATGTTGTTGGCAGGTCTGTATTTTTGTTTCAGCACTTCAACCATAAATTTTTTTGTTGAGTGCAACCATGCAATACCCAGGGAATCTCAGTCTCCCATCAAGCCTTTTCACTTGCTTCACTTTTTTCCCTTCTGTGCTATTTGGTCACACCCAAACCCTGGCCTAGATTAGGACACCCATTATGATCACTGAGATTTGGTTGCACAAACTTAACCAGAGCAAAAGTGAGGTTTCTCTAATATAATAAACTGATGTGCAAGATTTTCCTGGAACCAACTGATTAATATTTTTGTTTTGCTGCAGTTAATTAAGTGCTGCCCTATAAAGAGAACAGACATGGTGCCAGTAGGGTGCATAGAAATATGAAACTATACGGATTCTCATGTTCAATATTTGCTAATGAAAAACAAATAGTTCCAAATGGTTAGGGGGAGTCTAAAACATTTTTTTGGGCCCAATTATTTATTTTCATCATAATATGGCCCTTTCCTTACTGGGGTCTGTGGCTTATAACTCACTCTTGCTCTGCAAAGAAGCTCTTATAGGTCTTGTTTTATGGTACTGATGTATATACACCTAAATGTAGATGGTATTGCTTTAGAGCCATGTCATATTGTCACTTTGGCAACAAAATTCAAATATTTAAAGGAATAACATATGCCAGTGCTTTGCCTAATTGTAGGCCATATTAATAAAAAAAATACTTTTTCCCTTCAGTTTCTATTGACAAGAATTCATTCAGAGCGCCTTCCTCCCCCACCAAAGCCTCAACTCAAAATCCCAAGTTTCATAGTAATTTCTTTCCCATTTACCCATAGATTTATGGGAAATGTCTCTTAGTAAACATTGGTATAATGAAACCATTAAAAGGTTTCTTCTGTGGGTAAAATAACCCAGATAAACAGCCAGAAGAATAAAGCTGGGTTTGCTTTCTCTCCCTTTATGTGTTTGCTCAATGCACCAGAGACTTTAGTTTCTGCTTCAAAGTAATACTTTCCAATGTAAACACAATTAAATAATAGATTAGAGTGGCTTTTCATGTCTTTCCCCAAACTACTATATCTCTTTATTTTTATTGGTACTTAAATATGCAGTGCTGTACATTTTTGCAGAGGATTAGTATGTAGTACAGACAATTGGAACTGACAGTTCAAGAAATAGATAAAACAAGGTGTTAAAGAGAGATACAGGAGGAAGGATTGGAATATGGTATATCTGATGATAGTGATTAAACAATAGGGACAACATGATGTTCCTTATTGGCATCTTTATATGCATAGCCAGTCTGCCGACAAACTCCCTGCATGCCATCATATTTTAAAGAAAGCAGTAGTGATGGGCGAATCTAGGCAGATTCACTAAGCCGAAAAATTCGCGAATTTCTAGCGAAATTTGCAAATTGGCGATAAAATTCACGAAATGACGCGCAACTCGTTTTTCTTTCTTTTTTTGGCGAATTTTCACCTGGCGAATTTTTTCGGGTGTTTCGTGAATCGCGGGAATTCGCCCATCCCTAGAAAGCAGTCATCACAGTAATAATTCATTGTTCTTTATGCTAAATAGCGAGTCTTACAAATGTTTGTAGGTTGTTCAACAATTTCTCCATCCTGCCCATTGCATACCTCCCAACTGTCCCGTTTTTTGCAGGACAGTCCCCATTTTGACTGCTAAAGCCACAGTCCAGGATTGTTAAATGTCTCTTTGATCTCCTGCACTGAACAGCCAGAAAAAGATACAAAGTTTCTAAAACATAATTGGCTTTTGTCAGAGAGCCCAGAATATGTGCCAACAATTTAAGAAAAACAAAGAAACAATTGTAACAATTTAAGATAAGCAAGTCTCCTGGGGAAAGTGTGACTTGCAGCTTAAAGGGCAATTCACAATTCACAAAACTGTAATAACACAAAAAAACACAGAAATGTCTTCAAACTTTCATAAGTTCATAACCTATTCATAACCTGCCAAATTTTGTAAACTGAACATGATAATTAGGGGTGTGGCCACAAAAGTGAATTCACTTGCGTTGCTTCGAGATCGGAAGTCGACTAAGTTGCCGCAAGAAGAAACTTTGGACGACTTCGGAAATCGATGTGCCGCAAGTGAATTAGCACAGGTGATTCCTCATTAAAGCACACGGAAGCCAGGAAGAAGGCAGTTTGAGGAGATTGTTGGCGGCTGGAAGAGGCGATTAGTCACCTGGCGACTAAATCTCCCCGAATCTGCTCGTCTGCCCCTACCCTAACGCCCCAGACGAGAATTTTAAGAGTACCCAGTGCGTGAAAATGTCTCCTTTCTATAGAAACAAGCTTAGGTATGGTAAAAATGTCTTTGTAGAACGAAACAGCAAGGCACTATAGATTGTTCCCCTGCATCAGTTTTCCAGCAGTAACGATGACAAAAGGAAGTGCTTCTTAGGAAAGTATTAATCAGGTGGAAACATAATACGTGGGGCCCTTGTAAGTGTGACTGCTTCATTCAGCTTGAATTTTTGGCACAGATCCTTGTAGCGCGAAAAACATCAGGGGTCAAAAATTCAAATCAACTGCATCTGTAAACATGACAGCCACTGTGTTGGGAGGATTGAAAACTGTATCCAACTTCTGTTGTGCGGGCGATCTCTCACCTCACCGGGAACATTCTTTATATAATGAATAATTCATCTTTATTCAGATGTACAATTTAATCCCTCTCAGGTGTGCGAGGATCTGAAAGGGCTGACTGTTCACGAAGGGGAAACCTGTTTTTGTTCTGAGAGTTAAATGTTTGGATTTTATATCTGCTCGCTCAAGCAGGCAAACAAGGTTTCTGGAATTTGCTTTCACTGGGTCACTAAATTCCCCTTTTCTGTTTGTCCTCAATGGATGAGTGCGGCATATTTTCCCAAGATATTCTGAAGTTGTAATTGCCATTGATTGGGCTTGCAGGTTCTACCTGCTCATGGGAGGGAGTGGGAACCAATTCCAGAGCAGAGCCCACTTTTTGCTTGTATATCCAAAGGGTATGGTGGTATGGTATGGTATCCACATGGTGCTCACACAGTCAGGGAATCCAATATTTTCCACTTGAGACGCAACTACTTTCTGTTGGATTGGGCACTATAGATGGCCAGGCACACAATTTCTTGTATTGCACACCTCCTATTGACAAAGTAGTCATTTGGTTGACACAGAAGTAACCTAGTTGGGCACGTAGCATTCCCAATAATAGACCACAATTTGTGAGAATGCCCCAAAGGCCTAGCCTTTCATGATTTTGGGGCAACATGCATGTAATCTGTGTTGCACAGACCCACCGGGATACCAGGAAAACTCCCAGTGAATCAGGTGTCAGTGGGCCCTCCTGCTTTTAAACGTTTGGCCTATTTCATGGTCATTCCCTATTTCCATGAGAACAAAGAAGCTAAATAGATGTAATAATAATTTATAGTATGTAAAGAAAAGAGAATAGGAGTGGACAATAGGTTGAGTGAGGAGCAGAAGAAAATTAGTAGGGTCTGCCCCCAATCTAAAGTTTTTTGATGGGCCCCTGGTGTCCCAGTCTGACACTGTATGTAATGCATGTAATCACTGTGCTCTGGAGATGTCTGTGTCACAATTATCTGCAAACTGTGAAGGAAATAAGACATAACTAAGGCATACTAAAGAAAACCACAGAACATTTAAAAATCTGAAGCAACAAAAACCTCACCAAAAAATCAAATGGAGTAACACCATTCCTTAATAGACTGTTTGCAGGTATGATTCTTTGCTGTCATTTTACCAAAGACTTTTTAGGCTTATCAAATCTAGACCATTTTCAAGCCTGGTAGTGACAGGAGAGACTAACCATTTTGTGAAGTTAATTAGGCCTGCTTTCCTTTTTGTGTTGTAGCAAGACTCCCACTTTAATGGAAGCTTGTTCGCTGCTCAGTAAATGTAGCGGCGCTGGTTATGCTGTTCGTAAAGAACGTCAATAGAGACAAGCCTGAGTGCACTTGGCAGAGTTACATCGTAGTCAGCAAGTCCCAGGTTTCCCGAAAGGAATGTTCCAAGCGCTGATACCCGAGACCGTTTCTTCTGAGCATATTACCAACAGAATAAAAGTGTCTCGGATTCTGTCAGGTGTGCACAAAGGCTTCATTTGTTCAGAGGGAAGACTAAGAAATGGTCACTGTATGCTTGGTGGCTTAACTAATTTTCCAGTGGAAACCAGTAGATGTAATCGGCCTACTCATTAAGGTGACCCCTTTTCTACCTCTTGTAATGATGTTATAGGAGCTCTGGCAAAATGTATTCACCGCCTGTGAACAGAGTGTCAGGAAAAACCTAGGTTAAGTGGGGACAGGTCCTGGTCATGGATGTTCTTCACTTATATGGAAAGGAAGGGAGAGCAGACATTTCAGGAAGCTATACCCAGATCAATGTCTGTATATCTGTATAATACAAAAAAAGCTGTGAATATCTTGTAAACGGTGAGTTCTGATGTATTGTCTGTCATATGACTCACTGAAACTTGTGTATTATAATAAATAAAGTACCCCCAGTTGCAAAATATGAAGAGATTAGAAGTAGGGATGCACCAAATCCACTATTTTGGATTTGGCCAAACCCCCAAATCCTTCAAGAAAGATTCAGCCGAATACCGAACCAAATCCAAACCCTAATTTGCATATGCAAATTAGGGGTGGGAAGGGGAAAACATTTTACTTCCTTGTTTTTTGACAAAAGTCATGCAATTTGCTTCCCCGGTCGGATTCGGTTTGGCTGGGCAGAGGGATTCGGCCGAATCCTGCTGAAAAAGGCAGAATCCCGAACTGAACCCTGGATTTGGTGCATCCCCAATTAGAAGTTACCTTGGAGTTCCATGGTTCAGGTCTTGTGTTTTTATATGATCGTGAAACTCATCGCTAACTTATAATATCCTTATAATTAAGAGAGGGGTACTTGATTCACTATATATACAATATTGTCATTAATCAGTGCCACTGGTGTGATTGTTGATTGCTGTTGAGGAACCATTGCCTGAAAACTTGCCTTCCTGCAATATACTTTGTACTCTTGTTTAATCCCTCACCCTGTCCTCCCTGGATGGCTGTGCACAGCTACCCCAATCTCCAAATTCTTCCCACCTCCACTTATTTTGTTTTGTGCCTCTCCATAGCAGGGTTTAAGGCTGGCCATACATGTAGAGATCCGGTCGTTTGGTGATGTTGCCAAATGAGCGGATCTCTCCCCGATATGTCCACCAATCAGATCATAATGGAGGCCATATGGGCTGTTGAATGGCGGGACCGCAAAACAACGAATAGATGCGACCACGATCCGACGGATTTTAGTCCCGCCCGATCAACATCTGGCCGACTTTCATCCAGATATCGATCGGTGAAGCCCGTCGGAGGGCCCCATACACAGAACAATAAGCTGGTCCGTGTATGGCCACCTTTACAGTGCAAACCCAGTGACGGGATAACCAGCAGTAAGTGACACGTTTGCCTGTGTTGTTCTGTACTCCTGACAAGATTGATCTGAGTGTGTTTTGACACTCAGCCCCTGCATTCCTCTGATAAAGTGTGAAGGCTACGGATTTCTGTGTTGACCCATGATTTGTCACTCTCTTATCTTACTAAAAACCAAGTGTTTGGACTAAAGGCTTTCTTTGTTGTTATGCTGATGAGCCATGCATGTGCTCGAGAAAACTGATTGGACACAATGGAATGACATTTTCGGCATTTTAGTCATTTTTGTTGCCGCTTTGTGACCTTTCCTACAGCCACTGCACTAAGGCTAATGGTACAGGTGAATGTTTCTCCACCTGTGTATAAATTATGTATAGACTTTATGCAAAGACTGTATTGAGAGACAACTTTATGGATGGTGGAAGGTACTTATAAAGGAATTACCTTAGAACGGGGTGAGCCACATTCAAATTTGAAGAAAGTTGGAGAGCAACATAATCATGCAAAAAGTTCCCGGGGTGCCAAATATGGGCTGTAATTGGCTTTTGGTAGCCCTTATCTGAACTTGCAGCCTAAAAGAGGAAGTACACATGGTTTTTATGCAAACCAAACCAGGAATTGAAAAATAAGCACCTACTTTGAGTCCACCAGGAGCAACATCCAAGGGGTATCACTGCCTTAGAACATAGGGGCAAATTCACTAAAGCGCGAAAATGCACTAGCAACAGCTTAGCCGGAGTTTGCCGTACTTCAACAAGCGAATTTTCACCAGCGCTATGCAAATTCACAAAAATGCGAATTTGCACTCAGGGCGGCGAACGGTAGCGAAGTAGTGCTACCGTTACTTCGCCAGGCAAAGCGCATTTACGCTGACGATGCCTAATTTGCATACAGGACAAACGTATAATAGAGGTGTATGTTACAGCCACTACATTACACTGCACAAGCCCAGGAAACCTTTAATAAATAAAAAAAAGTTGTCCTATTGCCGTACATGTGCCCACTGTATAGTTGAGTTGCCATAAGGAAATGTAGGGGGGTAAGGAGGGTAACCCCAAATAAATTTTCGCTATTTTTCAGACTATCACCCTACAAAAGGTAGAAGACGCCAGTGTTTTTTGGGGCTTAGAAAATTTTTTTACATTTTTTTTTTCAAATTCCTATCTATTGTATTGAACTTTGCCAGGTCTGACCTGGAGAAGTAAAGTCTAGTTTAAGAGGTAACGTTCAGTAAAATGTTCATCTTAGTTAATTAGCGTAGTTACGTCCCTACGTCAGTGCGCAACTTCGCCTGGTGCAAGGGTGCAAAGTTGCGCAAGTCTATCTACTTCGCTAGCGAATTTTTGCCAGGGCCAGTGTTAGTGACTCGTCGAAGTTGCAAATTGACATCATGCTGGCGAATTAGCGCTAACGTTAGATGCTTAGCACTTTAGTGAATTTGTCCCATAGTATCATAGAGACATGTGGAAAACATGTGGGTGGAGACACGTGGAAAGAGAAGCCTTGCAAAGTGTGTATTGTTTTCTATAGTCCATATAATGTCCATTAAATGCTGTCTTTAACTTGTTACACGTTTGCAGTGGATTTGTTCTGCTCATACAGATTGCACGGCAGATAACCTTGGGTGTCCCACCTTTTCCCAAATGTGTTAAACTATTAACATTTGGCCTCTCTTCAATTAGTCGTGATTCCAGTCCCAGCCCCGAGCTAGTGGCAATATATTTGCAGTATCAGGTGGTCCCCAAGTACACACACCATAGGCACTTTATGGCTCTTCCTTCAGTCTGCAGATCAAGAGGCCACAGGGCACAAGCCTCCATCCCTGGGCTATTGTATTAACTTACTGGTGACCTGTTGGAAGACCATATGTCATCACACAGCAGATTTGTGCAGATTTATAGCCCGCTCGTAATGCTAGTTCCTTCTCGATAAATCTTTCCTCGCCTGGGGTGTATGGCCAGAAAGCTGCTGAGATTCCCAGGTGATTTCCTATAGGAATTCACAGGTCAAGCCTGAATTGTACATGTAATTGCTAATGATAGCAGTATTAATTTATCTTTTTATGTTCTCTGGTTCTGGCTTTGGAAACATTGAAGTCATTTCTCCAAGTCTTCTACACAGCTGGCTTCTGCTACTTTTTAGGAGTCAGAGGCAGCATTGCAATGAATATAACCAACCAAACGGATACTGCTTTCAGAAGCAATGATATTTACAAATAGCTTTAAAAGCACCGGCAATGTTTATTGAATGCATATTGGAATTACGAGTAATGGTTTATGTTTACCTTTACCTTAAACAATGCATTTGCTTGGGAAAACATAAATAAAAATATATTGTTTTGGTTGCAGATCATGCAGATGTTCCACCATTATTTTACCTGAAAGTGGGTCTTTTTATAGTTTGGCAAAGATAATAAAAAAGAGATGAGGCCCTTATGCCCTGATAGCCTATTGTATAGTTCTGTTCCTGTAATAAAGTTGAATGCTTCCTGTGGATTTGTATGGAGGGACACACAGTAGCTGATTGTTCCCTGGCACCTGCTGGGATAGTTACACACATGTATATTCACATTACATCTTGGCAAGGCAACAACTCTACCACTGGGTGCAGCTGTTCATACAACAGTCACATTATTTCTATTATGGAGTTAGACTGAAAATACTCTTTTTGTATCATTTTGTATCACAAATGTCAAAGTCACAATTCTAGAGTTGCTGTAGCTACTAAAATAGCTGCTGAAATCTGTAGTTTAACAACAGTGGAATCAATTACAGGTTGCATTCCCTGAACTTGTGCCTGATACCATAGCCAGCCAAATTTTCCTTTGGTAACTGATATCATTATGGGAAGATTGTTTTGACCCCTGTAGTAGAGCAACAGTGAAATGCCAGGTGTGGGTATCCTTTGAAATTTACCTTTTGAGGGTTTTGACTGTATGACATAATTGTGTCTGGGCATCACATTAAGGGTAAGTCAACCCTAAAATAAAAATTGGCATACTAAAATAAAACCTAATTCTACTCAACTTTCCAATATGCAGTTATTAAAAATGTTCACTTGCTATTGAAAGCAGTATTTGGTTGACACTTGCTTGTTACTCTTTAAATAATGTTGCAGAAGTCATAATACCCCAGACAGGTCTGTCAGTCAGCTGCCTTGTATTACATTGTTTCAACAGTTCGAGCCATCAGGGCAGAGAAAAGAAAGGAACAAGCACTGTTTTCAATAGCATAACTTACTGAATAGAAGTAACTTAAAAACCACAGAAAAAATTGTAATTAACTGTGGAACTGTGCAGTATAAAAATAACTGGGTATATAAGCACACAGCTTTCAATTATTAATTAGACATAAATGTAATGTATAAAGGCTGGAGTGAATGGATGCCTAACATAGTAATTAGACACTACTTCCTGCTTTGCAGCTCTCTTGATTTCAACTGATTGGTTACCAGGCAGTAACCAATCAGTGACTTGAGAGGGGGTCACGTGAGTCCTACTGTTGCTTTTGAATCTGAGCTGAATGCTGAGGATCAATTGCAAACTCACTGAGCAATTGTGTCCCATGTGGCCCCCCCTTCAAGTCACTGACAGTTAAAGAGCTGAAAAGCAAGAAGTTGGATTCTGGCTATTATGTTACACATCCAGTCACTCCAGACACGTTACATTTTTGTCTAACTAACTATATTAGAAACATTTTTATTTTGCATAGCCTATTTACCTATCTATTTACCCAGTTTTTATTTTTACACTGAACTGTATATTTTTTACACTTAAGTGTATATTGCAAAGTAGCTTAGAATTATGTTTTCTTTCATTAGGCAAAAACCTAAGTTTTGGGTTGACACTCCCTTTAAGCTGACCATACATAGCAGCCACACATAAATGCAAGAGATCGAGTTTGGATGTAAGTACCTTAATGAATTGCATTAATATGTGCTCACCTTTGCGTCCTTTTTAGAAGACATACGTTTATAAATCAACTTAAAGGGGTGGTTCACCTTCAAGTTAACTTTTAGTATATTGTAGAAGGGCCAATTCTAAGAAACTTTTCAATCGGTCATTATTTATTTTTCATAGTTTTTTAAAGGGGTTGTTCACCTTCCAAACACTTTTTTCTGTTCAGTTCTTTTCAAATTGTTCTCTAGAAATAAAGACTTTTTTCAATTACTTTCCATTATTTATCTTTTACTGTTTTTCCAAAATCTAAGTTTAAAGTTGAATGTTGGTGTCTGTGGTGTTTGAGTCTGGCAGCTCAGTAATTCAGGTGCAGACTCTAAACTGATACAATTTTGCAACATTTAATCGATACATTTCTCTGGAGTATTAGCAACTATTGTATCAATTCTAACAGCTGCCTGTAATGAAACCCAGAGATTCTGCTCAGCAGGGACAAAGATAAGAAATGTATCCTTTAAGAACAGTTGGGGGGGTCGACAACCCCCCCTCCCAGAGCTACTTTAGAAGGTGAAAAATTACACTTTACACTTCAATATTAGAAAAACTGTTAACAATAGAAAATAGACAGTAATCGGAAAAAGTCGTTATTTATGATGATCTATCTGAAAACAACTAGTTGTTTGAAGGTGAACAACCCCTTTAATAATTTGCAATGTTCTTCTGTTTCTTTGCAGCTTTCAAATGGGGGTCACTGACACCATGTAAAAACAAATGCTCTGTAAGGCTGCAAATGTATTGTTATTGTCACTTTTTATTACTTATTCTATTCAGTCCATCTCCTATTCATATTCCAGTCTCTTATTCAAATCAATGCAGGGTTGCTAGGGTAATTTGTACACTAGAAACCAAATTGCTGACACTGCAAACTAGAGAGCTGCTAAATAACTATAAAACCACAAACAATAAAAAATGAAAACTAGAATATCTCAGAATATCACTCTCTACATCATACTAAAAGTTAACTCAAAGGTGAACAACCCCTTTAATGTGAGCCTTATGACTTAGATTGACCAGAGCCAATCATAGCCTGTAAGTGCAGCTTTCAGATTGCCCAAAGGTTCCCTACGTGCCATTACATTTACCTGCTAAGCCTTAGAACACAGTCATTATTCAGATGGATTGTTACATAGTTAAACTCACCCTTTTTCAGCCATTAATCCTGTCTCAGCATACAGTGCTCTTTGCTCCCCTAATCAGGCTCAGCATGAGATTTGCTTTATTACACTGACAGATATCTGTTTTTGGCCTTGGGGCCTAACAATTTACTTTTCGTCACACCCATTTCTCTGTAATTCAAGAATCTCAAACAAATTGTGAGCAGGGTTTCTGTACATTAAACCTTATGCATTGCGTATAAGCTTGAAAAGTTATATTCTCTAGTTCAGTGATTTTCAACCTTGTGCCTCCAGCTGTTAAGAAACTACAAATCCCACAATGCATTTGCCTGACTGTGGCTGTCAGACTCCTTCATTGCATTGTGGGACTTGTAGTTCCTTAACAGCTGGAGGCACAAGGTTGAAAATCACTGCTCTAGTCCAGCCTTCTCCCCTCTGCTGTTATAAGACTCCCTACGAGAAGATCTGAAACGCGACTGAATTTAAATATAGACTGTGGGTGCACAATCTTATAGTCTTGCCTATCTTGGAACGTCACACATATTGTCTCAAACAAATGCAAGGGCATTTGGGGTAAAATGGACATATGATGCACATATTGACACTATTCATTAAAGGTCCTTTAGCATCCAACCATAATTCTTGCACCTCCGGATAGTTGCACTGAGCACCATTGCATCCATCCTGCATTTTTGTAGCAATTCTACCTGCTAAAACTGGTGAACCTGCCACTCTTAATGTAGGCTCCTGCAGCAGGTTGTATCAATAGGCCTACAGATTTGCAGCTATGGAATCTGATGCTAAGGGCCCTTACACACGGGCGTTTTTGACCTGCGATCCATTACGGTCGTTTGGCAACATGCTGTGTCTGAACCTGCGTTCGGCGCTTACACGTGTCTCATGGGTACAACCTCAATGAAAAGAACGAGGTGCGTCTAGACCTGCGCGCCCCTGCGGCTGAACGCAGCCAAACGGAATGCAGGGGAGAGCAGGTCAAAAACGCCCATGTGTAAGGGCCCTAATGCTTTTTTTTTTAAGCCTTGTGCTGGAAGTGCTTATGCATTGAAGGTGTTAGCTGCAATTACTCTTGATTAGTAAAACAAACATACATTGCCTTATTTTGGCATTGGGATCAGTTATGCAGTTGCTCTTGATTAAAAAAGAAAACATAGATTTTGGCATTGGGTGCAGTTATGGCAGATGGAATTGTATGACAGCAATAAAACTCTTTGGACTAAAAACGCTTAATTGTAGGGAAAAACATGTTCATTTTTGTTTGAAATTTTTACTGTCATACACTGCACTTCAGTAATGCTTGGGTTTGCTCTATAGACAGGTTACTGGCAGGCCATGATACCACCAACCCGGCTGTTCACCAACCTCTCCATGCAAATCCAACCCTACTATTGTGAGCATTGCTTGCCCCACCCCTGCAATGATGTCATAGAAGGAGCAGTTCAGGGTTGGGTTAGGGCAGGTTCAGGGGCATTGCAGGTCAAAAATATTTGACCCATGCATCACTTCTGCACTGCATTCGTAATTACGCCTTACAGAGTCGTGCAAATGGAACACCTATACATCACCATCAGCTGGATAAAGACAGTCCCTGTGTTGTTTGTACCTGTGTGTAAAGTTGTCAGCTATAGAGTATTTTAACTTTAACAAATAAGAAAATGACACAATGCCAATGTTATTAATAGGGCGGGTCCATATAACTGATTTAAAAAATGTTTTTCTCTGGAAAATATGGTGCTTCCACCAACCCACCTTCTATAATAAAATGAAAAACAGTAATGGGGCTGCCGTACTGTACACAATGGTCATTAGTACAAAACAGGCTCTCATGTGGGACAGAGAGACATTTGAGGAATGAATAGTAATATTCTTAACTCTGGACTTGCCTTTAATATATTCTCTGTTGAAATACTTTGATGTCCTGCTCGCTAGAGTCTTTGTGGCGAGTGGCTTCCTTTCTTTCCCCCCTTTGTGAAGCTAATGTCCTCCCCTTCAGTCTGAAGATAAGATATAAGCAACATCAGCCTTCCTAATGGTTTAGATTTCAACTCCAACAGATTCCAGGCAGTAGTAGTTATGCTTCACTAGCTCTTTTCATTCTCTTTTGTTCCAAGTGAGTGTTATCAAGATGGGATATATTCCCCCCTCAAAAAAAAAAACCTTTGACCCTACAGTCATCAACTGAAACTGGACTTTAAATCAGGAAGGCTAATTGCAGCCATGGTTATCATTTTTGTTGTGTTTGGTAGCCGAAATTCTGCTAATAGGGGCCCCACAGCTCATGATCTAGAATGGAAAAACATTGTTAACAAGCTGGCAGTAACACTAATAGATGAGGTGAAAAAAAATAAACATCACTGTACAGGAAAAAGTGTAATTTGTTCTCCTAATGGCAATGGCACACAGGGTGGTTCTGAGCATTGTGTCCTTATCCTGATGGTTCCCATGAACAATGGAGGGGGTATCTACTAGCAGCAGCTCATTCAGGCCATTGACATAGCCAAGCATAGACCACACTTTCATGCATTGCTGCAATCTTGCATGTAATACCAATGCCACCTCAAACTCAACCTAGCTAAAGATGAGCTCATGGTCTTCACACCAAAACATGGCCCTTCTCATCCTTTTACAATTAATGGCATGACTGTAACTCTGTTAATTCATTACATTTTCCCTCTTCTTCTCTAATCATATTAATTATATTGCCAAAACTTCCTCCAAATTATTGCTAAGATATGCTCCTTTCTTTAACAAATGACAGCCAAAACATGAATCCATGCCCTTATCCTATCATGTTTAGACTATTTTAATACTAAGCAGTCTCCCTCACTCCCACCTCTCTCCCCTCCAGTCTTAAACTCTACTGCTAGACTCTTCCTGCTCTCTCCTAATAGAGAACATGTTCAACCCAGGTACAATTCCTATCATGTCAGCGAAGCAAACAATATAAAATCTTTATGCAACATTCAAATCCCTTCACTCCTCTGCTCCTCACTATATTTCTTCACTTACCTCACTGCACTTACCTGGCCGTCTCCACTGCTCCTCTCAGAGCCACCTATTCACACCATCCACATCCACCCTAGGGCCGAACAATCGGATTATAACCTGGAACAATGGGCTTCAAGGGGGCGGTCCTTGGAAAAATCAAACCTTCCCGAACGATATCTTGACTAGATATTGATCGGGAAGACCCTTTGGAAGCCCCCATTCATGGACAGATATATTGCTCTAAAGGACCGATATCGGCAGCTATATCAGTGTGTGGCCACCTTTAGGCACTACTCCTATATCCTTTGCAACATGAAGTTTCCTGGGGAACAAAGGGTTTCAAGCTGGGCCTCATTCAAATCCATCCTCGGGCCGCAGGTTGGACACCCCTGCCTTAGAGAAAAAACTCAGATTCTATCTTTTGAAGCATTAGTCTAGTCCTGACACTTAAGCGACAATGCCTTAACCTTGTGCACTTTTGCCCCCCAGTTTGTGCGTGTGTTTTTTCCACCCTCTTGAACTGTGAGCTCCAGGAATAAGGACCTCCTTCCTACTCTCTTCAGTCTTACCAGATGGCAAGCAGCCGTCTCCCCACAGGCGCGCGTCTTAATGACGTCACGCGCATGCGCTGAATGAAAAGCTGCCAGAATTGTGACCGCTTTTTGATTCTGCGCATGCGCGCCTATGGAGAGATGGCTGCTCGCTCCGGGAGCTCCCTCCCGGAGCGGGGCCGCTAGTGCTTGCGAGGGGCATATTTTTTTTATAAAAAATAGTGAAACCCCAACCGGAATGCGGGCTCTATCAGCCTGCACTTTTGGTTGGGGGTATAATTTTGTCCCAATAGGTGCCCTTTAATCCGAACAGCATAGCGTCTGAGGTCTGACGCGTTTCGTGATACAACACTTCCTCAGAGACCTCACTTGCCACCACAACAGGATAAATTTAAATACCCCCATCACACCTGTATACTAATTAGTCCTATTACATATTCAATTTAAAAATCACGTCAGTTCATCAATTATTTAGACATTTAAAAACAAATTAGTTCAACCTAATTAATTTCTGATTAATGCTGCATTTATGTATAATTTAATTAAATTTCTCATTTCATGTCCCAGATGAATATATATGAGGGATTTTTGTAATTTTCAAAACATGCTATCATGATTCAATATAGCTTAACTCAACTATCAATTTCTTGGAGACTCTTAAATATTTATGATTGATACATTTTAACTTATTAAAGTAGCGATTTACAGATAAAGTGCATTCAGTTCCGAAAAAGATATACAATGTTAAAGAAAGATATTCATTTTAATTTTAAATATGGCAACTAATGTCAAAGATGGAATTTAACCCTTCTGGTTGTCTGGTATGTAATTCAAAAATCCATTTCACTTCTGTTTTTAAAACTTTTGCTTGTAAATCACCACCTCTCAGGCCTAAATCAACTCTTTCTATTCCCTGCATCCACTTAGTATCACCCCCATTGCATTCTCTGAAGTGTATTGCCACAGGAGTATTTGTTTTTTCAGAACTGATATCATTAAGATGTTCCCGTATCCTATTTTTCTTATAGTGTACGGCCACCTTAAATCGGGGCTGCCCACTTTTGGTACTGTAGTTTGGGAGTCCTGTGGGAATAGTTTGGGATTTAAAAGTTTAGTTCACTAATATAACTTTATGTTTACAGATGCTTTGTATTTTCTATTTTTTACTACTTTTCTTTTAATCCTTGCCAAAGATTAATCCCTCTTACAGCATTTGCTTATATATAATTGTTACCCTTATCTATCTATGAGGCTTAACCAACATAATGTTTCCCATAGAGACATAAAGGGAACCCATTACCAAGACAGATGTGGAAGTTTAAGGGTGATCACCAATCAAAGACACCATAAATATCTTGTATAAATGCAAATACAAGAAGTTTGCACATATGATTCTAATCTACAGTTTGAGTATATTCCCACAAGTTTCCCAAACCTGAAAGTGTTCCAAAATATTATTTTGGAAGATTTCTGCAGTCTCTATTTTGTATTTCTCACCCAGGACCTAGAGGCAGTAAAGTCTTCCCAGTAATTTTGCATAAGAGCACAAAAAGCCTCAGGTCTTGGCCATTAATATCCCAGGTATTTACATAACTGAAAGTGTGTTTTTTTCCTATGCAGGGAACACGGGTCAAATCAATTTTTGGATGTTTGTTTTCTTTGAAAAGCAAAAAAAATGTTGTACAAAGACACCCTACGCTCAGAACAATTGAGGGAGATGTTTTCCTTCAAGGGCCAGACATAGAGTGGTGAATGTGGAATAGGGTGTAGATAATTAGTTAATGCATGGGCTTGAGTAGGGTAATGTAGAATAATTACAAAGTTGCCCCAGGTCTGTCTGCAGCCCATAGCAATCAGTCAGTTGGAAGCACCTATTGGTCACCTATTTAAAACATTTAACTGGTCATCCTAGGTTACTAGCCCTGGGGCATTCTTTTTGGCTTTTATTAAGTGTGTAATGTACCCTTGTATGAGCAGATAGTAAGTAGAGACTTTGACTGTAGGAGCTGCAATTTAGTCCATGTATGGTCCCATGATAATCCCTGTCTGATCAAGGCTTATCAGTTTACAAAATGAAAAATTAGTCCAGGGCTGGGAATGCAGTCAATGACCAATCTGATACAATCATTGGCCCAAGGGTCAGACATTCATGTCAGCTTTTGAACTGGGCGATCGAGTAAAGGGAGAACATATACCTATCTGGTGTTCTGAGCAGATATTTCACTGTGCAGTAAGAATAATATACAGAAATGTATGATTTATGTGCCAGGATTTTGGACACCTTTGGTTTTTTTTGCACTGATCTGTGGCATATGCTAGAATTTTCAGATTGCAAAAATGGGCCAGAGCTTCACTTTTAATCAAGCTGTAAGAACTAACACTTCTTTATGCAATAGTGTATTATAGTCTCTGACCATGTGTGGAACATGTTGGTAACCTGCCTTATTCAGAGCTTATCATTTTCCTTCCATAGGTCCAAGAATGCAGATGTCACAGTTGGTTGTGATGTGGTTTTTCCTGATCTTCATTCTGTTCAGAAGCAGAGTATTTGCCAAGAATGTCAACTACGACCACGTCAGGCATTCTTTAGATCGTATGTAACCCTTTTCCTTATGGCAAGATGAGTATCATAAAGAAAAATGTATATCAAGTCATTGGTTGTACCAACTCATTAACGTATCTGTGTTCATTTTCATCTATTGGCTTCTGATTGGCATCTGTTCCATAAACATGTGTATCTAATTTCAGCCACACCGTTCCCAAACAGCTTCAAGTGTTTCACCTGCGAGAGAGCTAAAGATAATTACCACTGCAACCGCTGGGCAGAAGACAAATGGTGCCCACAACGTAAGTATGAAATATACAGTATTCTCATAAAGTGAACACTAAACGAATCATAACAGTCTGGCTTTATTTATATTTTACTTTCAATTCTTATTTGTTTAGTAGGTGATTCTTAATTTACATTAATGGGACAATACAGATGTTTGTGGAAGATCAATCTTACTGATTTAGGCATTCACCTCTCATTCTAAAATCTGCAGACTCACTGTGGGAGATAATGAGTAATATGTAATGTATTTTCCCAGTTCCTTATGAATAATAAACTTCACCTTATTGATTATGCTGGGTTTTTTTTACTATTTTCTACAGCTTTCTTCATCTTTCCATGTGGTCATAAATTAGCATTGACCTTTCCTCCCACAGTGACTTTAAAAAGTCCTGGGGACATGGGGAAGTTTAGACCCCAGCCTTATGATGGTTTAAGTATTAGCCCTGATCTCTCCCTCAATATTTACTCTTAACTCAATATGCCCTTCCCATGTCACATTCATACCCAGATCTATAATGTAAATGTGCCTTGTAGTAGTGTTGTGTTTATTGAGAAAAACTCAACCTACACCCGACCTGTGGGTAAACCTGCAGGCACATCACTACTTTGGAGCACAGGGCCTATGGCACTATGGTGATGTTGAGAGTTGTAGTACTGTACAATATTACCCTGATTTATTTTAAAGGGATACTGTCATGGGAAAAAAAAAATTCTAAATGCATCAGTTAATAGTGCTGCCCCAGCAGCATTCTGCATTGAAATCCATTTCTCAAAAGAGCAAAACAGATTTTTTTATATTTCATTTTGAAATCTGACATGGGGCTAGACATATTGTCAATTTCCCAGCTGCCCCAAGTCATGTGACTTGTGCTCTGATAATCTTCAATCACTCTTTACTGCTGTACTGCAAGTTGGAGTGATATCACTCCTTCTCTTCCCTCCCCCCCCCAGCAGCCTAACAACAGAACAATGGGAAGGTAACCAGATAACAGCTCCCTAAAGGTGGCCATACACAGGCTGATAAAAGCTGCCGACAGACCAAGTCGGCTGCTTATTGGCCCGTGTATGGGGCCCTCCGACAGGCTTTACCGATCGATATCTGTCCGAAAGTCGGCCAGATGTCGATCGGTCGGGACAAAAAATCCTGGATCGCGGCCACATCTGATTTTTGATGCTGTCCCGTGATCCAACCACCTGTATCTTTTCTATTGTGATCCGATCCTTGGGCCCTAGGGCCCATGATTGGATCACCCCGATGTCACCCACCCCAAGGTGGGCATATCGGGAAGAGATCCGCTTGTTTGGCAACGTCACCAAACGAGCGGATCTCTCCGTGTATGGCCACCTTTACACAAGATAACAGCTGTAGTTTTCTCCTAAAGTGCAGGCACAAGTCACATGACCAGGGGCAGCCGGGAAATTGACAAAATGGCTAGCCCCATGTCAGATTTCAAATCTGAATATAAAAAAATCTGTTTGCTCTTTTAAGTAATGGACTTCAATGTAGGATTCTGCTGGAGTAGCACTATTAACTGATGCATTTAAAAGTTACAGTATCCCTTTCATTTTCTGTCCTCAGCTAATTCTAACAACAACGTGATTTTTTACAAATAAATATAGACATATAGTCAAAAAAAAAACATGTTTTTTAGACACTCATTTCTGCAAGACGGTGCACCACTTTAACAGCAACGGAAAGAGCATGTCTGTGACTAAAAAATGTGCCATGAAGGAAGAATGCCACAATCTGGGATGTCATCATCGCATGGATTCAGGGCATACAGTAAGATATTTGCTTATTAAATTCTATGAGGTTATTAAAGGTGTCAACTATCACTTTAACCTTTTAGGGTAGCTCCAATTCATATATAAATGGAAGTATGCAGATAAAGAATGTACTGCACCCTCATAGTAAACTCTAGTTATAAATAGACTTTATGTATCATTTTTAAAGAATTAATTAATTTTAGTGTCACTGGCAGTACAAATTTTACAGGAGAAAAATAAAAGGGGTGGCAAACACTACTGTATGTTGTTTATATAGTACCTGTATATTATTCATTATTTTAAAAGGCTTTTGAGGTTTGCCAGTTGGTTCAAGTAACTGACAGCTCAGACTATTTGCCATATCACATATGTCATTATGGTACTTGAGTTTAAGTGGCCCCTGTTTACTTTCCCTTTTATTCTGACGGCCATTTATTCACGTTCTTGTCAATTTGAGCTCCATCTCCAATATATATGTAGTGCAGATAACCCTGATGCACAGTAGTTTTGAATGGTGGCTTTTGACTAAGGCACTGTGTGGTCCAGCATACGGGCTTCAAGAAGTCAGTGCTGATGTCCAGGATATTTGGGGCAGAATTTCTGCAGTTCTACAGAATTGTGGTATGGAATCAGCTGCCTGACTATATCTGGTCCACTTTAAGGAGAAGTTGAGGTTTAGGTTCCTCAGAAATTGATTGTTTGATTACCAAGGCTTGCGTATTTCTGCACACTCTATAGGGTTGGGGCAGACTAATCGCCTCTTCTGTGGGGCGAAAATCTCCCCGAACTGCCTTCTTCCTGCCATCCGTCTACTTGAATGAAGAATCTCCTGTGCTTATACACTAGCAGCTCTTCGATTTCCGAAGTTGCCCAAAGTTTCCTCTTGAGGCAGAAATCGAAGCGCCTCAAGTGCATTAGCGCAGGCGATTCTTCATTCAAGCAGACAGAAGGCGGTTCGGGGGAGATTAATCTGGCAAAGCAACACAATTTAGCATTTATAGCCCTCATAGATATTGGCAAGCAATAAAGTAAACACATTTCCACCCAATGACTTACATTTTGTTTATCCATAGGAATGTATGTCCTGCTGTGATGGGACGATCTGCAATGTGGAGGTTCCAACAAATCACACCAATGCCATATTTAGTGTCATGAAGTCATATAGAAAATCTGATGCGTGTAGATCCACCTCTTGCTCCATTATCATGGTTTCAGCCGTATTAATACTCCTCTTTCTTAAGCCATGAAGCAAATATGGATATTCCTGGAGATGGATAAAACACTTTGTGAAACTCAACTTTCTGTGAATTTATATACTTGAAGAATGTGCAGTGACATAGCCAAGAAAGAAGCAGCAAGGGTGCCAGTTTGGTTGTACAAGTGGATAAAATGATTACCGTTGGAAATGACTTGCGTCTATGACTGATAGATTAGACATAATACAATCTGAACACTAATTTAACTTGAATATTGTCACGGAAGTAGCTTCTGAACAAATTGGGTGGAGAAGAACAAATCGCTACTTGGCAGTGGAAACGTTCATTAACAAATGTTTAAAAAATTATGGATAGACGTTACAGGCTTTTCCTGATGGGTTAAACAAGAACCCTTCCATGTGCGGGAGATTCTTCACTGGAAATATACTGGTTGTTGAGCCAAACAAGACTATGATCAGAACTTGGTATGGGCTGGCCAAAGCAGTTCCAAGTGATAAGGCTTCCTGTATGGCTAAACATTTATAGTGAAATATATCCCTAATAATGCACTTATGGTACACAGTGTAAAGAGCTGAATGTGTGTCTCACTAACAAAAATTGCAGAACTTAAAGAAAAGATATACCTTACATGTCAATATTTCTCCTAATCAATGTAAAAAGATCCTCCACTGAAAATACTGACTTGTATTAATGCTTGACTTTTCTTAGTTTCATACAATGGTCACCATCATGTTTAGGGAAGGTGCACTTCCCTTTTCATATGAGTATATATATTATATGCTATTTTGTTCCACATTATACTACATAAAATCAGTTTCACTTTTGTTAACTTGTGTTTAGTTTTTCTAAACATGAATATATAGAAAACTTCAGTATATACACTTTATATAAGGATAAGTGTATGCAGTATTGTAAATAACAGTAGAACCCCCCATTTTATGTTTTCAGGGGACCAGAAAAAAAATGATTTAAAATCCAGGAAAACTTAAAATGTGAAATGGGAAATGTGTTATGCAAAATATATAGATGGGATCACAAAACAATAATGTAAAATGAGGGAAAAACTTTATCAGGGGATGTTAAATGTGGGTTCTACTGTATATAGGGATAATGTACCTCTACTGTAAATTAGAAGGATATTTGATGTCACTGAGGAGTTCTGTGACCATATAATAAGGCTGAGTTATACAGATAACTCTGAGTATCATGCATGTTTTTAAGGGATAATGTGCCCCCTACTGTAAATTATAAGAATATTAGAAGCCTTGGAAGAATTCTATGGGAAAGAATCCAGGGTTCTGACATACATTCATAGTCCAATATGTGACGCACTTATGTTAATAGGACAAAATGACCAGGTTGTATAGTAAGTACTAGATCAGAGATCAGGACTTCATAAAAGGCAAAAACAAATATATAGTGAATAAAGTACCCCCTCTTGTAAAATATAAGGATATTATAAGTTACCGAGGAGTTTCATGACCATATTAAAACATGTCATGGAACTGGAACTCCAAGGTAACTAATATCCTCATATTTTGCAATTGGGGTACTTCATTTATTATAATACACAAGTTTTAGTGAGTCATGTGGCAGAAATGACATTAGAACTCACCGTTTATAACTGATGACATCAGAACTCGTGTGTGTGTGTGTGTGTGTGTGTGCGTGTGTGTATATATATATATATATATATATATATATATATAAGAAAAAGAAAAGCTGTTGCACAACAGGGTCTTTTGCAAAAAAGTGTTACATTTTTTATTTAATAAATCGACATTTCGACCCTTTATCAAGATTATTATATATATATATATAATACTATACATATTACAGTTATAATGCAGTTTCTAGATACAGGTTTCAGTGATTTACATGACTAGCATCATTGTGTTTATTATAACCGATAAAATTACAATGCATCATGTAAGAATGTATTTTACAGTTTATCCATGGCTGGCATTTGTATAGAATATAAAGAATGGCGGTATCGCTAGACGCCAAACGAGCAGATCTCTTCCCAATATGCCCAAAATTGGATTGTTGACAAGAATCAGCTCTAAGTAATAGTTAGTGTCAGTTTGTGTGACAATCATTCCCTGGTGTTTGATGCCAGTCAATCTTATAGATTGATTTTTATGTCTGACTTATTCTCTGACCTTTGTTGTGCCTTAATGTATGTAAAATTGCGATGCACTCATATTTGTGTTTTCACACAAACGTTACATTTTTCAGTTATGCAATATTTTTTTTTACTGATATCAGATTTCTTTTAAATCATGTCTTCCTTTTTACTTGTTTTGTAAGATATTTATGAGAAATAAACCATCTGCCCTAAATAGGTGTACTTTATTGTATTAATATTTTATCTGATTTAGCAATTGAAATCTAATCAGGGATCAGTTATATCACACAGCTGGATGGCCAGGAATAACTCGTTGTAGTAATCTTTTTGCTAATAAGAGCCAAGAGGTTGGGTGAGGGTCAGCATGCCCCAGTACCTGTGTACTTGCCTGGGCTGACTGGGGTGGTCAATCACCTTCTCATGGGCCTTGTTGGGATTGAGTTGAGAAGGATCCGATTAGGGTGGGTGCAGATTGGTACCAGTGTATAAATAACCTATATTTGACAGCAGACCGAAGCTCCAGTTAGTGACCATGTTAATTAGCGATTAACTAAACACACAAGGTTTTCATATGCAAAGATATTATTAAAGGCATACTGTCATGGGAAAAACGAGCAAACAGATTTTTTTATATTTCATTTTGAAACCTGACATGGGGCTAGACATATTATCAATTTCCCAGCTGCCCCAAGTCATGTGACTTGTGCTCTGATAAACTTCAGTCACTCTTTACTGCTGTACTGCAAGTTGGAGTGATATCACAACCTCCCTTTCCCCCACCCAGCAGCCTAACAACAGAACAATGGGAAGATAACCAAATAACAGTGTCATTATGTAGCTATTAAAGCAAATAGGGTTCTGTCCTGCATAAAAAGGGCATAAACTCAAGGGATGAAAACATAATTATACCTCTTTATAGATCCCTAGTAAGGCCTCATCTGGAGTATGCAGTGAAGTTTTGGACTCCAGTCCTTAGGAGGGATGTAAATGAGCTGGAGAGAGTGCAGAGACGTGCAACTAAACTGGTTAGAGGGATGGAAGACTTAAATTATGAGGGGAGACTGTCCAGGTTGGGGTTGTTTTCTCTTGAAAAAAGGCGCTTGTGAGGGGACATGATTACACTTTACAATTATATTCGAGGACATTATAGACAAATATCAGGGGACCTTTTTACCCTAGAACCTTCCTCAGTTGTCTTTGTGAAAGTCTTTTCAGGAGTTGGCAGCTCCATGGCTTCTGCTGTTTTTTAAATTTAACATGCAACTTTTTGCCTGCTAAAAACATTCCACCATTGTTTCACATGCAGTATCCTGTTATTACACTGCCAATAATCTGCTGACCCTGTGCTCGGGGGCAGATAAGCATTACTAAAGTTTCGGGAGGGGCTGAAAATAATTTTGCTTATTTTTGCCATGCTTGAAGTTATTGTTGCAGGCAAGTACTTTATATTTTATGACCCAGAAACAAATGCTCATTTGCACTACAAATACCCACACATTGCACAATCCATCAATACATGAATCACCAGGCACTGATATTTCTATCACTTTCCAATCCATGCAAAGAATTTTCTGACGTTGCCTCTCAAACCATTGAAGGGCGTGATGAAACGTGTGAAATTTCATCTTTAGCTGCCTACTGGGAATTCATAGGCCGACATAAAGACTCTTTAGACAGGTTGGGAACTGCTTGAACATGTGCACTGGAAAAGTCCCTGTACGCTGCTATGAGTGAATGCAGGTAACATAGCAAAACAATAAATTTAGACAACACATTCTGATATTTTGTTTCCAAGCATTTGAATGTAAAATGGTAGCAGGGAATATTATGACTAAGTCTTGGCTATTATTATTCCTTATTGTGAAGAATATGGTGGAAAGGGCACATATTTGCACCTGCCCATTCCCATATGCATGAATAAGTATCATTACTGTTTTGCTTCAGGTTTTCCCCTAATAATAACTAAAAATAAGTACCTGACAAATAACATGAGCGTAGGACTGCACCACCCACAGAATTTGGAGGCGTGATCCCTACCTGAGGGAATTCACTGTTTGGAATTGAGTATTATCCAGTCAGGGCCATTGTTCTCCAATCTACCCTTATATTTTGCCTTAGCATTTGCTTCTTGTGTATTTTTTACTGCATTGGTATCTATTGGCAAGGAGGCATAGCATTGGGGTTGTGATAATAAACATGTTCATCCCACATGATATCACATTTTGTCTAATTATATATCTGCAAGGACAGAGACTGATGTTCAGAAGTATCTTACAGGATTGCATTCACAGAAATTTTTTGTCATGGGAAAACATTTTCCAAAACGCATCAGTTAATAGTGCTGCTCCAGTAGACTTCTGCACTGAAATCCAATTCTCAAAAGAGCAAACAGATTATTTTATATTCAATTTTGAAATCTGACAAGGGATTAGACATATTGTCAGTTTCCCAGCTGCCCCCAGTCACGTGACTTGTACTTGCACTTTAGGAACTACTTTCTGGCAGACTGCTATTTCTCCTACTTAGGGTAGATGATAACAGAGTGAGTTTACCATAAGAGGAAACTACGAGCAACTTTGGAAAACGAAGCGCAGAGAATGCCATCCTGCTGGCGATTTTTCATTGTAGTCGACGGGAAGGCTGTTTGGGGAGATTGTCACCCTGAAGAAGAGGAGATTTGTCTCTGGGGCAACTAATCTCCCTCAATCTGCCCGTGTGCCCCTACCCTAATGTAATTGAATCAGTCTCAGTAGGACTTGACTTTTACTATTGAGTGTTGTTCCTAGATCTACCAAGGAGCAGTTATCTTGTGTTAGGGAGCTGCTATCTGGTTACCCTCCCATTGTTGTTTTGTTAGGCTGCTGGTAGGGTTGCCACCTGGCTGGCATTTTCTATGGTTGGTCCTAATGTTATTAAAAAACATAATAAGTATGTAGGAAGGCTGGTATTATTTCAGGAAAAGGTGGCAACCCTAGCTGTTGGGGGTGGGGGGTGAGATCACTTCAATTTGCAGTACAGCAGTAAATGAAGCAGTACAGCAGTGACTGAAGTTTATCAGAATACAAGTCACATGACTGGGGGCAGCTGGGAAACTGACAATATGCCTAGCCCCATGTCAGATTTAAAAACTGAATATAAAAAAATCTGTTTGCTCTTTTGAGAAATGGATTCCAAAGCAGAGGTCTGCTGGAGCAGCACTATTAACTGATGCATTTTGAAAAAACTCATGACAGTATCTGATGCATTTTGAAAAAACTCATGACAGTATCCCTTTAAATTAGGTTTTAGTGTGTAAAGCTGTAAGCAGGTTCTTTAAGTAGTATTTTAGCAGCAACTGAAGAGGCTGCATGTATGGCTTACCACTTCAGGACTGGTATTCAAAATAGGCCTTAGCATTTCAAGTAGACATAGGCCTAAAAAGTGACTGATTATGGCTAGGGTTGCCACCTGGTCAGTATTTTAACGGCCTGGCCGGTATTTTTGATGGTTGATCCCAATGTTATTAATAGGAAAAAAAGATAACTATATAGGAAGGCCATTATTTTTTTCAAGAAAAGGTGTCAACCCTAATTATGGCATCAGTATTTGCCAGAACTCACAGATTGCCAGTTGAGGCCTGTCCATTACTGAAATTGGTACTATTTGTATCATGCCTTACAGTGGCCATTTCTGTCTGCATTGATTGCTATGCCTATCCTATCCCTCCTTCCAGGGCAATGAGAAAGGATAGACAAAGCCCCATATGCCTGTGGCCTCATGCACAGCCTTGTTGCCAGATGTTGTTGGCAGCATTGGACTGGGTTACCTGAGTCCATTTGGAAAACTCGACCCCAAGGGCCCACAACCCTGGCTGCACCAGACTTCCTCACCCCGTTGGTCACCGGCCGCTGCCATCTATTACCTGAATGGCCAACCAGGATTTCTTCTGGTTTCTAGGCACCAATCAACAATACAGAACAGGCCCTCTACCTGAAAGTAAAAATCTAATTGGATGCCCTTAAGAGCAATTTTTTAAGCACTATCATTGCATTCTGACTTCTCTTCTGCTTTCTGCTCAAGCTTTCTAACAAGTATCTTATTAAACTACCGCAGTTAAAATGTGAAACCACTACATAAAATCCCAATGTAACGTACTTAATTTGCCTATAAATTATTCCAAAATATTAAAATGGCACTGGCTGATACCATATGCGAGCTGGCTCACAGTAAATAACTGGTGTGTTGGAAGGGAGCCAGACCCCTAGCGCATGGTGTTTTAGCACTTGAGATGGTCCGTATACAGACTTTTTGTAGATTTATCTATTTCCTGCTAAGGATACAACCTTCTAACACCATGTCTGAACTATAATATATCTGGATTAACTGTGGATTTATACTACTTAGAGATAACATCCCTGGAATTTGAACCTTGCAAGAAAGTTGACAAGACAATATTGATTTTGTACATAAATTTACATTCAAAAACTTGCTTGTCATCTTTGGTCTTACTTGTCTGGAACAAAGTAACGAGGTAAAACCGCATAGTATGTTTTTTAAGTAGACACCTCTATTAATATTTACTTATATGGCTTATATCATGTGAGAAATTTTAGTACAACAGTTTTTCTACACTAAAGCTCCCCATAGACGCAAAGATTTTTCTGTGCTGTACGACCCATCTTAGCAAAGTCCAACCACTCTGTCAAATTATCGCGCGGTTAATGGGATTCGAATGATCGTACATCTTACGACTTCCCTTCCGATATCGGTCAGAAAATTGATCAGCCAAGTAAAAAAATCAGGCAAGCAGGCAGCGATCCCTCAATTTTGCAGACAATATTGCCAGAAATGGTCTTTTTAGTTGATGGACACATCGATCATTTTGAGACAATCGTGGTCTCACGATAACCATTGGATCTTTTAAAAATCTTTAAGTCTATGGCCAGCTTTATTTTCCAAGGGTATCCCCAAGGATGGCCCAAAAGCTTATATGTCCAAGAAGTGGATGTGAAAGAAATCTGTGTCCCACTTAATTATGAATTTGCCATTGTCCCAACGCATTGAGACAAGACCTTGGCAGACAATGCCAACATAAGAATACCACTTTCTTTCTCTGCTGGATCGGTAGGTCAAGGTGATCAGACAAACTCCAAAAGTCTTTAGTAGAGCAAATAAGACTTTGTCCAACATCTCACCCTAACTGCCCTTTAGAATGGACCCCAAAACTGGTGCACGTGATAATGAAAGTTGTCAGATAACATGGTTTAGATTTAATTGAAATAGAGCTAAAGTGATCTGGGGCATGTAGCAGCATTTTCAACACCTCCCTAAGTAACACTGTATTACTGGAACACTTTGCAAACCTAACATTGCTGGAATCATAATGGGGAGATAATCAGGGAGGTTAGTCACCTGAAGAAGAGGAGATTAATCCCTGTGTGCTACCACCCTAAGGTGGCAGACGAGCAGATTTAGTCGGCAGGCGATTAATCGTCTCTTTAGGCTGGCGACAATCTTCCCGAACTGCCTTCCGTCTGCCTATCATGTACTTGAATGAAGCATTGCCTGCACAAATACACAGTGCTTCGATCTTCGGGCGACTTCGGAAATCAAAGCTCTTCGAGTGCATTAGCGCAGGCAATTCCTCATTCAAGCACACAGAGGGCAGATAGAAGGCAGTTCAGGGAGATTGTCGTATAGCTGAGGAGGAGATTAGTCGCCTGGCAACTAAATCTCCCTGAATCTGCTTGTCTGCCACTAGCCTTAAACTAGCCATAGATGCAAAGATTGCCAAACGAGCGGATCTTTCCCCGATATGCCACTAACTGGCAGGGCTATATCGGGGTAATCCGAACATTCAGCCCTATGGCCGAATGATCGGATTACGATGAGCGCAATGGACTTCCAATGGGTCGGTCTGAAGAAAATCTGACCTTCCCAATCGATATCATGTCCAGATATCGGTCGGGAAGACCCGTCGGAAGCCTCCATACATGGGGAGATAAGCTGTCAAATCAGTCTAAACGACCCATATCGGCAGCTTTATCTACCCGTGTATGGCCAGCTTTAGGCTATGGGACAGAAGGCTGGTCCTTTGTACAAAAAGCTAGTCCAAGCACATAATCTATGGCTCAAGAGCTAATCATAGATGTTGGGCAACCCACACTTTTTAATGGACAATAGCAAGAGTGGTCATTTAAGACCACAAGTTCAATTTCAGACACAAGTTCAATTTCAGACACAATTCACTTTGTTTTTATTTTGTTTTACTCACAGAAGTTTTAGTCATGCAGTGTTTTTTCTTATAATACTGCATAACAGCATCCACAACTTGGCAGCATAGATGCTGAAGTCCCTCTGCATCAACATGCACACTTGCTCAGAATTTATTTTGACGTGTGATTAGAGCAACTATGCAGAAGTACAAGGAATGCAAGTTACTTTAATGAATCCCAATTTTGCTTTTTGCACAATGTCAACTCCACTTAGGTACTACCAGCTAATCACAGATGTTGGACAACTTACAGCGCTTCACATTCAAGTAGATCTGAATTGATTCAAGGCATGTAGTGGCTTTTTGAACACCACCCTTAGTAATGACTATAATGTAGTACCTTCTTTGTGCACACTGTTTCAGTCCTCAAATCATAATGACATTGGATTATTAATTTGTATTACTGTAGGGCCAATAACTTTTATCCCAGACACTCACAATGCAGAAAATGCCCCTATTGTAGCAAATACAGATAAAATCAGTCATTGTACATGCACGCAATGGCCTAAGTGCTTTTAAGATAATACTGAAATAGGAAATCTGGGTGGTCTTGCCATAAGAGAGATCTGGTATTCTCCTCAAATAACACATTCTTAACCATAATACTTGACATTAAACTATAACAAAGTCTAAAAATATTTGTAAATGTTACAGTTGGAACACAACAATTGTGTTAATATATTAATATTGTTGATATTAAAGGTCTAGCTCTACATATTTTAGTAGTGTGAGTTATAGTAGGGAAGCTATAGTAGAGAAGGATGGTGACAGTAACTCTTGATAATATGTTTTCCAACTTGAGAACCTTATGGTCCTAATATGATATTTAAGGGTTGCAGCTGAGCAACCTGAAGCAAATTGTACTGCTCCGGTCTTGTATTACTGTTGCCATCTGCCTTAAGCCCTAGGATGTAGGACTGTTGGACTGTGTGGGAAGTTGAGTTCTAAAACAAGTAAATGTGACACTGTTACTATACCAAGTGTACCACACTAGTTTTAAGTGAATAGAAAATACAAACTAAAGTTGTGATGAAAGCGCATGTTGCTCACTGCACTTGTGATTATAAATGAGCATGTGGTGTAGAAGGAGCCCACTGAGAATTCTGGGATTTTAGTTTATTACCAGGTTTAGAGCTACAGTTTTAGTTCATCATAGTGAAAAGGTAATTGCATCGTTGGGTTTTGGGAACAGGAGCTTTTTAAAAACAGAGTACTTCTCACAGGGATTGCAATTGGCTTAATTAGCATTGATGGGTGAGTGCCAAAACAAGCTGCTGTGTAATCTTTGTTTTGTTAGGGAACACTGCATTATAAAGTGTTCTGTTTCCATGTACAAGTCAAATACAAATCACATAAACCCTGCTAGAAAGGGAACACTCATGGAGATACATAATCTGCACCATTATTTGGTTCACTAACAGTCCATCACGTTCAGTCGATGTTTTCCTAATGTTTCCACGCATTGGTTCGTCTTTCCCACAGATTCCCACATATTTTTTGAGAAAAGGGCTTTGATTTAATGATCTGGGCAGGGGAAAGGAGAAGTACTAGACGAAGTATAACTGAATAAAAACACTGTATAGATAATTGTTTAATATCAAACCTGAAGGCTAATGGCAGACGCTGCACCTCCTGTCAGTCACTTGGATGCAAACCACCTGCCATAACTATTCAGCCCCATAATATGCACATTTGAATGAAAACTTTATCCTATTTATATCCTATTGTGTGACCTCTTTTACTTTGAGCTGCCATTTTGTGATACACTGTGTGTCACTCGCTGAACACCTGACAGGAAATAATGCAGGTTCTAACTGTAACAGGAAGTGTGGGAGTGCAAGAAATATCTCTGTTCATTCATTGGCTGAACCTGCGTGCCCTTGCTTTGTGTGTGAGCAAAGTATCAGTCAGAGGGTGGATTACAGTACTCAAAATGGCAGTGATTGAATGTGGGATTATCCAATGACGCACACTATTAGAAAAATCAATTTTTATGATTCAGTCACCTGTTAATGCCTGGGGTGCAAATTGATATAGAACACTGATGTCATACAAAGAGGTTTGTGGACCCTTTGATCACAATGCTTGGGTGCATAAGCGTCTTTTTGAGGGCCACACTAGTCCAGTTAAAAAGCCCTGAAACAGTGTTTAACACAGCAATTATTTTATGCAAAAGTAATTTTAATGTTTCGATCATATTATAGTGAGCTTCAGATAAGACAGTTTTGGGCTCACATAGATAGGTAATTCCTGTGGAGCTACACACCTTCTCTAAAGTAATGTATCAGAATTCTCGTTTAGGCCAGCACATGGATATTTTGTTTACTGTTACACGGTAAATCACAAGTAGTGCTTAGGATAAGGTCACACAGGCAGATTCAGGCGACTAATCCCCTCTTCTTCTGGGTGACAATCCCCCGAACTGCCATCTCATGTCTTCCCGTCCGCTACAATGAAAAGTTGCCAGCGCTAAAGCACATGCAGTGCTTAGTTTTCTGGTCGCCTTGAATGATCAGAAAAACAGAAAGTGAAAAGGAACTATGCCTTTATGTGCAACTCACTGTGGTAGAAACTTTGTGTGACTTCAGAAAACGAACAAGTGCCGAGGCCGGATTTACATAGCGGTTACGCCTAGGCTCAATGGGAATTGGTGCATGGGAAATTAAAAAAACTATCCTATCTCTTGCTTATCCCCAGTGTTTCTGAACCAATGTGGGTGTGGCTGAGCAGCATGTCAACCCCTAAAATCCTGCCACCCTAGGCCTGGGCCTTTCCACAAATCCGGGCCTGACCATTGCATGTGCTTTAGCGTTGGTGACTTTTCATTGTAGTGGATGGGAAGGCAGTTCAGGGAGATTGTCGCCCAGAAATAAATCTCCCCAAATCTGCCCGTGCGACCTTACCCTTAAAGAACATTGCAGTAAACCATCAGCACTAGCATCAAGAGGAAACACTACAAACAACCTGCTAGAGGTCAACAAAGTGTTGCTTATGTGATTGGCACTTAAAATTTATTTAAAACTTTACCCACTGTGCCCCCTAGCTCTGAAGAGTAGCCAGACTTAAGTACAGATGCAACAATATTAACCAATGAGAATGTTGTGGACCAGCATGCAGTCAGTAATCTTGCTGTTATCTAATATACAGAGATATCTCAAAATGTTGGTCTTCCCAATATCAGACTGTAACTTAGGGTTGCCACCTCACCCCTTTAAAACAGAACACATATGGAATGCAAAGCCTGCATGGCTAATTAGCAATTCATTTAGATGCATGATGCATGGCTGTACATCAGAGGCGGGCCTAGCCGGCCGGGTGCCCTGGGCAGCCCAGCCAGGCAGCTCGCCCCATCCCCGCCCCACCAGTGAGGCGCATGCGCACGTGAGCGCCAGTGACGCGCATGCACAAAAAGCGTCACTGGTGCTCACGTGCACATGCGCGTCACTGCTGCTCGCATGTGCGTCACAGCTGTTCACATGCGCATGCACGTCACCGCACATCAGAGGTGTCAGCAGCATCCGTGCGCATGCACGCCAAGGGCATCCATGTGCATGCGGCGTCAGTGCAGGAATATGAGCTGGAAACATTTGCAGGAGGGAGACAAGTGCCAGGTCTGGTCTAGAGTTAGGCAGAAAAGGTAGCTGCCTAGCGCCCCCCAATCTTTGCACCCTAGGCAGCTGCCTCTTCTGCCTACCCCAGTTCTGGCCCTGCTGTACATAAATCAGTTCAATTCATGGCAATTAGCCATGCAGGCTGTACTTACATATGTGCTCTATTTTAAAGGGGTGAGGTGGAAACCCTGCTGTAACTCACATTGTTAGTTTAGTTGTTTGGTGCCAAAAAAAATGTCCAACTCCTATTACAGGAACAAAGAACGTGTAGCCAGACTTACACAGATCAGGTGCAATGCTCATTTAAGTTTTTTCTTGCATTAATTGGTCACTAACCCTTTTGAGCTGGAGAAGCAATTTGATGCTTTCTGTATAAAAAGATACTGCTGAACTATGTGGGTTAACCCTTGTTAAAATAAATAATGAAGACCAATTGAAAAGTTTCTTAGAATTGGCCCTTCTACAATATACTAAAAGTTAACTTGAAGGTGAACCACCCCTTTAATTGGTCACTAACCCTTTTGAGCTGGAGAAGCAATTTGATGCTTTCTGAATAAAAAGATACTGCTGAACTATGTGGGTTAACCCTTGTTAATATGTTTAACTGGTTACAGACTCCAGACTGCATGTCTGGATCATTAAACAATGTTGCAAGTCAGCTGATTAAAAGACCTAGAGGAGAATTGACTCTTGTGATGTTTGTGAAAGCTCCGGAAAACACTGCTTTTAATAGCAATTACATTTAGGGCTCCTACACACGGGCGTTTTTACCTGCGCTCTCCTGGGGAGCGCAGGTATAGACGCACTCAATTATTTTCAATGGGGCTGTACTCACACGAACGCATGTGAGCGCCGAACGCAGGAAAAATGCAGCATGTTGCGTCTGAATCTGCGTTCGGCGCTTACACGTGTCTCGTGGGTACAACCTCATTGAACAAAATGAGGTGCGTCTAGACCTGCGCTCCCCTGCGGCTGAACGCAGCCAAACACAACGCAGGGGAGTGCAGGTCCAAAACGCCCGTGTGTAGGAGCCCTTACTAATGACGGGAAAACAATTCAAAATCTTTAATAACAGTTTGCTTAGAATTCTACTGTTTTGGATGGAGATCCAATTTAATGTCTTCAAAAACAACACAAAACACTTTACATGCAAGTTTCAGCTTGCTATGAGTTACTTGTAGGGCTGATGGTAAACCTCCAACCCCCAATTCACTTATTGTTATGCATACTGGGAGTATGGTTATATAAGTGAACCACAAGTCTGGGGGCCGTGGCAGCCATAACCCTCCACCTCCAATAGTGTGATAACATCTATTAGGTTCATTTTTGATTGCAGGTCTGAGCACTACTTTTTTCCTATGCAACGCTACACAGAATATGTAAATAAGTTATGCCAGTTTGTCAATGGCTCTGTGAAGCTATTTTTTATAACCTTTCCTGCATACTGTTTTGCTGACATGGAGATAACTAATAATATTATTTCTGATATCACAGACATTGTCATAGATTACCTATTTACTGGCATATATTACTTTGTGATGAACAATTAATCACAATGGAATTCTCATTTATTGATTGTACAAACATGCATGGTCGTTATCACAGGGTGGAAGAGACAAGGGTGTAGTTACTATGGAATGACATAGTGACAAGTGATAAGGTAATTTCTTTATTATCTACAGTTTTAAGGGCGTCAACAAATGTAATGTTAATGTTTCTACTAATATGTGAGAAAAATGTTTAGCATTTTCTGACTGCAGTTAAAGGAGGGCTGATGCAGGTTTGGATTAAACATATTTCATGGCCTTTGGTGTTATGTTGGCTTTATAGCCAGAAGGGGTTAAGACACGTGCAGTGTATAAATTAACCTCCATTGAGCACAATAAGAGGAATTATAAATCAAACAGTATTACACTATATTTTCTTTGTTTCCTGAGCCTTTTGGCACAAGCTCTAAATTGAGGTATTGTGTTTCAGACTTGAGGGGATGCAAGTTGAGCCAGACAAGGATTTTGAACTATTTGAACCTTGCTACATTTGGACACATGCTTTGGGTTTCCTCACACTAGCACTGCATAGGTCAAGCTCAGAGGTAAATAATCCAAGGCTCTGAACAAAAAATTATAATAATAACTAATAAATTATATCCAATTAGCAAATACTGTACATATGAGTAAACATTTCCCCTTTAAAGTTTTTTTCCTATAAACCGCCATTTTGTGATGCTCTGTGCTAGAGTCCTACATCGGGTCGGGTACCTGCGTGTACGCTCGGTTTACCCGCAAAAACTGGCGGTACCCTGTGGGTTGCAAGTAGGAGTGGGTATGGATGCGGGTCGGGTGTTCTGCAGGTTTGCAGGTGGTGGATCAGGTTGCGGATCTTCTCAAAATAAAATTTTACTGTTTTTTTCTGATGATGTCTACTTCCGCCTACTCCCGATGATGTCACTACGGCAGCACTTCCTCCTTTTTTTCCCCTGAACATGCCTACTTCCGCCAACTTCCGATGATGTCACTTCCGGGTTACAACTACAGCACTTCCTGATTCTTGATTCTTGATTATCAGCGGGTCGCATGTCGGTCACGGATAAGGTACTTGCGGGTCGGGTAGCAGGTCCAAGCTGGTCAGAATGAGGGTCTGGGTTGCGGGTTGAGGGTACGGGTCGGGTACAAGTCCTGAAAAACGGACCCACGCAGGACTCTGCTCTGTGCGTTCCCTCAATGATCACATGGAACAGCAAACTGTGTGCTAAAATTGTGTGCATGCATTGGCTGATGGTACCCAGCAAGTGTGTGTGAGCACAGCCAGAAGGATGAAGGTTATTTCCTGTTTCCTCTCCCAGTCCACAAACAAACTATTACGTCAACAAACTTCTCCTCAAAGCACTCAATGTGTTGCTTATTAATATATAAGGAATAAAAGGGGCATAAATTCAAATTTAAAAAAGAAAATAGTTTTAGTTCATAAACAATAATTGTATATTAAACGTGATAAACACATCAACACAGGCAATACTTTAATGGGTCTTGAGAATGTAATATATGAATATGAGCTAATCTGCTTCCCTGTATTACAATTTATCAGGAATATTGGCATTTGTAAATAAGTAGTAGCACTAATGGCCGGTATTTATGCAGATAGCTGCGTTTGCTTATGGTTGTCTGGAAAGTGACTAATCTGTAGAATATGAATTTAAGATAACAAGTTTATTGATAAAGAGGGCTGACAATCCAGATCTAATCTTGCCCAACAGGCACCTGTTTGTGTGAGTTATCCATACAAGATGGATGAACTGTGTAAGGTTATTGTCCTAGATATCCCAGAATGCATAGAGAGCATACCAAAGCTACGAAATATTTTTGCACTATAGAAATTATATTAATAATACCAGAGCAGAACAATATGAAATTGGCCACTTCTTCAGTACTGTGCTATTCTCTGTTGTATGGCAAACTGCTGCAGTAGGATGTCACTTATTTAACTGGCTAAAAGTTATTTAAAAGAGCACGGGCATGTTTCTAATAGGACTGGATGGGCACAGGGACTGGGAGGAAAAAGCAACCCTGGCAAAAGTATCAAAGCAGCCATGTATTCACATGCATGCAAAGCATGATATATATTCCAAAGCCAAAGGTTAACTAGAACTAGTGCTAATTAATAGATTAGATTTAAAAGTATATTACCATATAATCCCCAGCAGGCCTGGACTGGCAATATGTGGGTTAGGGCAAATGCCAGATGGGCTGCTATAAGGTCCCATAGAAAGTCGGTATTTAGTGGGCTGGTGGGGACTGTTTGGGCCTCTAAGTGGGCTGATTGGGCCTCTGTGTACCTGAAATGCCAGGGCCTATTTTGATTCTCAGTCCAGTCCTGATCCCCAGCAATTTTATACACCCTATGTGCTTGAACTGGCCCTTGCAACCAGCTCCGATTCTAATGAACATGCCGCCTGAGGCAGCTCCCCAAATGCCGCCCCTCCCCTCGCTGCTAACCTATGGGGAGGGGAGGCATCCAAGGCAGGAACACTAGAGCGGAGAGCACAACTGCACTCTCTTGCACTAGTAAAGCCGAATTTCCGGCTTTAAAACCGGAAATTCGACTCTTAGAAGTACCAGTAGCGGCTTTTTGCCCCCCTGTCGCTTCAGCTCGCCTCATTGGGGGAGCGCCCCTGCTTGCAACAAATATCTCCCCCTAGTTTTCTATTACAACTATTATATCTGATAGATTAGTGACCCTATACTTACAGTATATTTTAAATTTTTCTTTGTGTGCCCCCAGCTAGACCATGTACCCTGGCAGATAAGAGGACTTTAATTACCATGTGTATCACAGGGCCAAAATGTGGCATACTTGAAGAGACTAGGCTGTCTCATGGGATTAATGATACAGTTTTCCCATATACAGACTGAAGTGACTGTTCTGATACTCCTGTTGCCAACATACCTATCATAACCATAAGGGATTGGGTATATAGCAAGCAACTCTAATATTACTAACTGAAGTTGTTCAGAATTCCTGGTTCCTCCCATATGCCAGTACTGTCATGAATACTAACTAATGCATGCATTGGCTTAGATATGACTGGCTATTATGGACAGTTCATTTACATTTCTAAAGTTTTTTAGCTAATTTACATATTAAAGACAGACCTAATTAGCATTTTTAGAACAGTCCATTTACATTTTAAAGCAAGCGGCCCATCGGGCATTTGCCTGAACCCACAGATTGCCAGTCAGGGCCTGGATGTGAACAAGACCAGCATGACAAGAGCAACATGTTGCTCTCCAAACCCTTGGATGTTGCTTTCAGTGGCCTCAAAGCATGTGCTTATTTTCAAATTCCAGGCTTGGAGGCAAGTTTTAGTTGCATAAAAACCAGGTGTACCACTAAACAGAGTCTTAATTCAGGTTGATAATCCACATACGGGCCACCAAATGACCAATCATAGCACTTATTTGGAAACCATCAGGCTAAATTGGTTCAGGCTCTGTTTGATAATGGCTGTGTTACAATGGAGCCTGCCTTCTGCATTGTCTTACCTGGAGCCTTGGCACAAGTTTAGTTTGTACTGTTAAAGCAAATTGCCTGCATCCAAAACAGGGACACCTGTGACAAATCCTATAAACACTCTTTTTGTTTGCTTTTTTTAAAGCAACTTTACCGATGTACAATATGTTGTCCTGTTAAAAAGCCATTTTGTTTTTTTGTTAAAACGTCATTATAAATCCAGTGTCTAGGTTTTACTAATTTTATTTTTATCCTTAACTAAGTTACAATTGTCTTTCAGGCTGGATAACCACAAGGCTTCCTTATCACACCCCATAGCCCTCACACTATGCTATAATTTCATAACAAGAAGGCAAGAGAATGTGTGTATGTCAGTCCATGGGTTCTGTTCTGACATCACTCAGGATGAGACCAGACAAGCAGGGTCTTTTTTTTCTAAGTCCCACCTTTACAGAGCAGTGGTTTCTTAGATGGGGTGACCCCATTTGAAAGCTGGAAATATTTAGACAGAGAAGGCAAAAAATTAAAAAACTATATACAATAGAACGAAAACCAGTTGAAAAGTTGCTTAGAATTGGCCATTCTATAACATACTAAAAGTTAATTTAAAGGTGAACCACCCCTTTAACCAGCAATAACTAAAAATATAATACTCATACTATATTTGGAATTTGATTGATTAGGGATTAGGGTTAATCTCTTTAAATTGCATTTTCCATAAACACTTAATTAGTTCTGTCTGGCTGATTGTGAAACAACTCCCTCTAAGTTATCTAAGTTAAACAGATTTCCACATGCAGGAAGCAGGTATCCTGTCTCCTCTGGAAACCCCATTATTAATATCTATTAATCTGTTTCTGTTTCACTTTTGTTTTTAAGTAACATTCTAGCCAGGGTCACTCACCAACTGTACCATACCAGAAAAATTGTCTCAGTACCTATACAGTATTTAAGATAAGGAGTTCAACAAAACGCGCCAGTCATTTTTAATGTGAAGTAAAGCTTTTTGCTTTTAATCTCTTTTTTTACAGGTGGTCCAGTGTGTGAGCTGATTCACATTAGAAGTTCAAAGTAACTGACTGCCGGAGGAATTCTTTAAAGGTGCCACTTCAACCTTTTCTCTCCAACTTAATGTCCTTGTCACTGGCACAGAGGCAATATTTCCTGTATTTGGGTAGGTGGGTGTGAAATGTTTAGATAACTATTAGTGTTGCAAAGTAATTTATAATAATTTGTTTAAAGATATGGCTTCTAGTTGCACTGAGGTAGCTAGCCAATTCTAGCTGTAATTGTCTGCAAAGAAGAAAATGAGACACCCTGAAAATGAGCGGCCTTTTCTATACAGGTATTGTACCTGTTATCCAGAATGCTTGGGACCTGGGGTTTTCTGGAAAAGGGATCTTCTCGTAATTTGGATCTCCATACCTTAAGTTTGCTAAAAATCATTTAAATGTAAACCCAATAGGATTGTTTTGAATCCAATAAGGATTAATTATATTTTAGTTGGGATCAAGTACAAGGTACTATTTCATTAATACAAGGAATAAGGAAATCATTTAAAAAAATTTAATTACTTGGTTATAATGGGGTCTATGGGGGGACCAACTTCTGTAATTCAGAGGCAGCTTTCTGGATAACAGGTTTCCAGATAATGGATCCTATACCTGTATAACCAATCCCTCCTTCACGAGCCTGCAGGTGGAGGTTTAGGTATAAGGTGATCTATTTAGATGTTTTTCATTTTCTATTTTTTTTTTATTATCTGGTGAAAACTAAAGTAACTTTACTGTCAGTAAAAATTCTCAGGATTTATTATTTCTGCATTTATTTCCTTACCTTATGATTCTTATACTGGAAATAATAATGCAGAATTACGGCTGCAGTAAGAAAATAGACAGGTGCAGAAAAATGCAAGCTGTAGGGTGGCTATGATTTTTTCACAGTTAACATTAATCATTTTTCCACTCAGCCATGTTTTTTGCTTTCAGGCAAAAACATGCACTCTTTTATTTGATATAATTTTCTTTTAACATGCAAACATCAAATGTGACAGTATTTCTTATTTTATATTTTTCAGATGTTGCAAATCCTTAATATTCATCTGAACTCAATCTGAACCCTTTCAGGGAACATAAACTTTCAATAATAGGTTTTCTAATGACTATATGACTATCATGCTTACATGCACTTTGAACATTATTGAACATAAGTGAATTAGGTTGGTCATACACATACTGCAGACTTCAAACAACTGAAATATCAAATGAGGCTTAAATTAGACCATTAAAGAATGCCCACTAGGAAGTATACATATATATGAAACACATTGGGCTTTTATTAATACAAATAACCAATTTTACTATCGATCGATTGGAAAAGGAGTCCCCTTTATATACGATCCATATAATTGCTTGCACAAAACAATTATTAATAAGTTTTACGCAGGTTGGAGGATGCAGAACTAGCTATACACAGACCGGATACACTGCGTGTCCAACCGTCCAGGGGTCAGAGATCAAACCGGAGTAAGGAACCCTGGGTCTCTTAAAGAACCGGTAGAGGTACCGCTTCTTAAAACCAGCTGAAGGAACATCCCCTGCACTTCGTGATATGCGATTACCAATGTTAATCTCCGAAGTATCATCCATATTAGAGCCATTGGAATGGGGTTTCTACAGTACTTCACTACAGTAACTTTCTCTCGGCAGGCATAATTACCTTTTCAAACTCCAAGAAGACACTGCTTATACATAGGGTTGCCACCTTTTCTTGAAAAAAATACCAGTCTTGCTATATATATATATCTTTTTTCCCTATTAATAACATTGGAATCTACCATCAAAAATACCGGCCAGGCTGGTAAAATACCAGCCAGGTGTCAACCCTACTTATACACACTATATACCATCCTAACGGAATGGGATTTGTCTAATTCAAATCACGGCTAATCTATTTAAAGGACAATGAAAGTCTAAAATAGAATAAGGCTAGAAATGCTGTATTTTGTATACTAAACATAAACATGAACTTACTGCACCACAAGCCTAATCAAACAAATGATTTATGCTTTCAAAGTTGGCCACAGGGGGCTGTCATCTTGTAACTTTGTTATACATCTTTGCAAGACTAGACTACATGCTCATGCTCAGTGTGGTCTGGGCTGCTTAGGGATTGTAATAAATGATGAAAAAACAAAGCTGTTTGAGTTCTGCATGGCTGGTAAGTAAGGCAGGGGCTCCCCCTGCTGTTCATAAGTATGATTGTTTCCCTGCCAGAAGTTAGGGAGCGTCTGACAATTCCTATCCACAGCACTAACTGAGGGGAGAATTTCACTGCATACAGTCAGGTTTCTTATAAAAACAGTACACATTTTTAAATTAAAGTATATCGGGGATAGATTTCTTTTACATTAAAAAAAGTTAAAATGGGATTTTATTTATTTGCCTTTCCTTGCCCTTTAAGGGATAAAACACTATTGCCACCCTCTTTTCTCCCTAGGAAAATATGAAGCCTTAGAAGCACACATTAACCATGTTATATACTGTTTTCCTATATGTGGACAAGTGGGTCCTGAAGTTTATGCAGGTACTGCTACTAAGCGATCAACTGCACAGAGCACAGAGTTCACCCCTATTGTACTGACCATGTGCCTCTTCCATTGCCAACAATTTCCAGTTATGCCACAAAGCTACTCCCCTGCCCTGTTCCAGGCTAAAAACTTGAATGTTTTAATGAACCGGGCACATTAAGCTGTTAGAGACAATTCTCATTGATTTCTATTGAACCTCACCAGCTTTTTACTTTACTATTTGAGGTCCCAAAGAATATTCTCCATTAAATTTGTGTTTTTTCAATGCAGTTTTCCTCAATTGTGAAGAAAATCTCAAACTGGAATTTTGATAAATCTGGCATCTACATGTTATACTGGAACAGATTCGATTCTGGTTTACAAATGTTTTTTTTTTCCTGTTGGCACATTTTTAACTGCAGGACACTCTAAAGCTGGCCATAGACACAAAGATCTGATCGTACGAATCCTCGCTTCGTACAATTTTCTGATCATGTGTGGAGTGTCCCGACATTTGTCTTGCCATGTTGATCGATCATTCAGTCAATTGGACAGGTTAGAAGATTTGTCAGCTGCCGATCATATCTTTGCATGTATTGCCGATCTGACAATTTTCAGTTGGAGACTGTCACCAGCTTTCATACGATTGATTTGGGGCTGAACATCTTCTGATCTGTTCTTTTACTGCTTTATTTCAACTGAAGGTTAGTGGCAGGTCAGGAGATGGGGACGTTTAATCGTTCCATGATTCGAAAGATTGGATCTTTGTGTCTATGGCAAGCGTAAATGTTAGGTGATAATTATTTAAGCGTTAGATTGAGAATATATCCAAATACTAGTACTGTATAAAATATGATTGACATTACTACTATGTGAAAAATGAATTAAATCAGTGAAGTGCTGTTTGACTGATTTATTCTCACTGATGCACTGATGCCTTGAACACTGATATGATCTCAGGTGATTCATTAAGGGAATTAACTTGTAGTTATTTTTAAAAGCCTAACTCACTGTTTCATTCACTGTGGCATGATCACACAAGTATGACTATCGATATATTTGTTTAGTCTGACTGTCACTGATATTAAAATAAATGCAATAAGAATGCCCAGGGAAAGGGTGTGAGCCGACTACAAAAGAAAAGCCTTTTTGTGTCTGTTATGAAAAGCTTACATCAACCTATTGAGTTTAATAGATAGTTGTTATTTCAAGCACATTCACCCCCACAACAGATGTCATGTCTGGCGATCCTGTGTGTAAACCTGGCTGTACTCATTTAGATTTTATTCACCAAAAGACGAATGTTCAGATACGGATTGTAAGTTTTAATACAATGATCTGAAACTAATATTCAGAACCATATGGTAGGATTAAAGTCTTAAAAATAACAAATCTGACAACGTTTTTGCCATTAATGATCTCCAACAAACAAGGGAAAGTTGTGCTCACCACTAATTTTTAAAACCATTAGGCGGGGGGTGCAATGAGGCTGTGACCACAAAATACATATAGACAAATACAAGAGGTCCTCTGCACTGAACCCACTATCAATATATCTAAAGGGATCCTGTCATGGGAAAAAACATTTTTTTTCAAAATGCATCAGTTAATAGTGCAGTTCCAGAAGAATTATGCACTGAAATCCATTTCTCAAAAGAGCAAACAGATTTTTTTATATTTCATTTTGAAATCTGACATGGGGCTAGACATTTTGTCAATTTCCCAGCTGCCCCAAGTCATGTGACTTGTGCTCTGATAAACTTCAATCACTCTTTACTGCTGTACTGCAAGTTGGAGTGATAATCACCTCCTTCCCTTTCCCCCACCCAGCAGTTTAACAAAAGAACAATGGGAAGGTAACCAGCTGCCTGGTAGATCTAAGAACAGCACTCAATAGTAAAACCCATGTCCAACTGCGTACTATTCAGTTACATTGAGAAGGAAAAACAACAGCCTGCCAGAAATCAGTTCCCTCCTAAAGTGCTGGCACAAGTCACATGACCAGGGGCAGCTGGGAAATTGACAAAATGTCTAGCCCCATGTCAGATTTCAAAACTGAATATAAAAAAATCCGTTTGCTCTTTTGAGAAATGGATTTCAGTGCAGAAGTCTACTGGAGCAGCACGATTAAATGATGCGTTTTAAAAAAAAAACATGTTTTCCCATGACAGTTTCCCTTTAAGACATTGATACATTTTGTGCATACAGCTTCTAAAAAATGCCTTACCCTTTAAACAAAACAGAGATTGTTTGTCTATATATTACAATATATTGGCCAACTATGTCAAAGTCATCCCATATCTGGCCAGTCCTACTCTCAAATTGCAACTGATTCAATAAGAATTCTATTGCCTCATTATACATTTTACAAAGCAGTTTTACCTGCAACTTACTTGCTGCTTTCAAAGTAAAACTACCAAACCTATAAAAACTATAACAAACAATGGAAAGTTGTGTTCACCACTAATTTTTAAAACCAATTTTAATCATTACACAACTAAAATACATTGCAGTTCACCCATGGACTTAGGTATATAGCCTGTGTTACTTCTTTAGCAACATTAATTTTTTTAATACACAATTATTTTAAAGAATGTGGATAGCTTAATGTATTACAAGGTCACATTGATGTTTTGAGCAGAGTGACGGACTTAGAATATAGAAGATGTTCAGTACAATTGATGTATTGAATAAACAGATACAATCATGCCAGGTGATTAAGTTAATATTTAGCCATACATTCATCCTTTGGAAATGAGGGTATTTTAGAAAGGCATGCTTTAACAAAACTCTAAATGAAGTGTTTTAACTGACAGTGCTAGATATTTTTTAGGGTTAATCATCAGCAGCTGTTTCAGTGTTTTTCATTATCTAATTCATCCAAAAGATATCGAAATCAATTGAAGTATTTCCCTTTCATTTGCATAGGTCCACTGGATTATGAATTGGAATTACATTTTTTTTATTAAAGGGACATAATTGTCAAAGCACTTACCTATAATTGAAGATATTTTCTATTATGTAAAAGGCTGCTTCACAGGTTCTCCATTATCTTGAAGGATCATCGGCATTAACATCACTGCTTGCTGAAGATCTAAGCTGAGGCAGGGTAACATTCCTGAAACAGTAATATTCTTTTTTGAACTCTTAATATACATGAATAAATGAAATGTGAGCATCAAATATAATATAAAATAGTGCAATTTAGTGTAAATGTGGATAAATATATAGCAACAGTATCACTAAACTTCTGCTTTTCTCTGGAACTTTGACTTGACTTTCTCCTTTCCTTTCCAATGCTCCCTAAATGCTCTAAAATTGCTTTGGCAATATACCTTAATTAATTAATAATTTAAGTATCATAATTCTCAAATTTGTTTCTGAAATCCTTATGTCTCTTTTGTACCCTAACTTTTAGGGCAGAGACACATGTGGAGATTCATATTGCCTCTTCTTTGGGCCACTAATCTCCCTGAACTGCCTTCCCGCCGGCTAGAGTTTAAATCACTTTGTTTTCTGAAGTTTCCCGAAATTACCTCATGAGGAATCTCCATGTGTGTCTCTGCCCTAAATTGTAAACTCTTGTAAATAGTGCCCTCTAATCCTATTGTAATCTGTAAACCCTTGTTTGTTCCCTGTTCATTATAAACTAATGCGACTCGCGAGTCAATTTGGAGCGATTCCACAAATCGCGCCGCTGCGTGTGAATAGGCGCAGGCGTTTTTAAGTAACGCCGGTGCGCCCCAGGACCTGTCTATTCGGGGAGGTTCGGGGGCTACAAGTCGCGGCTACAAGTCGCCAGGCGACAAAATGCCCCCGAATCTCCCCGTCTGCTCTAGCCCTAAGGGCTCCTGCACACGGGCGTTTTTACCTGCGCTCCCCTGCGTTGCGTTTTGCTGCGTTCAAACGCAGGGGAGCGCAGGTATAGACGCACTCAATTATTTTCAATGGGGCTGTACGCACACGAACGCATGTAAGCGCCGAACGCAGGAAAAATGCAGCATGTTGCGTCTGAATCTGCATTCGGCGCTTACACGCGTCTCGTGGGTACAACCTCATTGAACAAAATGAGGTGCATCTAGACTTGCGCTCGCCTGCGGCTGAACGCAGCCAAACGCAACGCAGGGGAGCGCAGGTCAAAAACGCCCGTGTGTAGGAGCCCTTACAAGGAACTAGAATGGACTATTTAAATTTGACATCAGAGATTGGTGTCCATAGTGGAAGTTCTTTTGCAGATGTGAAAAGATTATATTTTGATATTTCTGTAATGCAATCTCTTAGCCCAGACTGTGTATGCAGGTACAGTAATCTACCACATAGACACACTACTCTTGTACAAGACAATGAAAGTGATATGTCAGATCTTTGCTCTGGTTCTGTTAGGAAGTATCTCCACCTGTATGACCTTTAGAAGACAGCCATCACAGCAAAGGCTGAATGTATACCTAGAGGTAGAAATGAAGCATTTTCCCATGCTGATCCTTGAAGGGTGTCAGTACAGTAGCTCACGGTGTTCCATGTTGGGTCAAAGTTATCAAAGAGAAGCTACTGGTTCCTTGATGTGTAAGTCTGGTTTCCCCATAGCAGTGGATAAGGACTTTGAGCTGTCTCAGCTTTCCTAGACAGATCCACAGGGCAGGGGATGTCATTGCTAGTTCTCCTGTGTCCTCGTGCCTGAGGCTCTAACAATCCATGTGGTCTGAGCAGCAGCCGTGGGCCGGGATCATTATTACCTGACAATGGGAACAATCGGGTGAGTTGTGTCTTTTTGTGCATGTATTTGAACTGACCATTTATAACATTCATTGAAAAAAAAAAATCAAATTTTATCCCCTATACAATTCATTGAATATTTGTCCTTGTACGCCTTTTACATTGTAAGTTAATGTCCTTTAAGCATTATATTTCATTAATTATCTACTATTTTTAAATTAGGAAATAACACACTTAGAACTTGATGGCAAAAAATAAAAAATGTCATGTACTAACCCAGTGCAGAATGCAGTTTTAGGATGCAAATGGTTAAGTTTCTGTTTCTACCAAAACAGAGTTTTTTTTTTAGATCTTTGAATTGTGGTCACATGACGTGCAGTGGCGTAACAACGAGGGGAGCAGGGGGGTATGAGTGGACCAGTGCCCACACCCCTGTAGGGTCTCCCAGCAGATCGCACCCAACTGTAGCCAGCTGCAGGCACGTAGAAAATCGACACAGGGGAGGGGCCCAGCTGTGCAGGCTTTAGACTTTAGACCAAATACAACTGCTCATTTGTGTATCAACATATCAGATGTTAGTTAAATCAAACATGTTCAGAGTGGGGATTGCATTACTTCTTGCTCTTGTTCATAAGAGCAAGGTCAGACTGGGGGGCCTGGGGCCCACCAGGGCTTCTGCCTCAGGGCCCCCTCTCTTTACCCTGGGGCTGCTGCCTCACAGCCTCCCATTCGGAAACCACCCCCCCCCCCCCCCCGCTGCGTGTGTACGCATGCACGTCACTCACACTGCTTTTTTTGTCGTGGCAGGAAGAAAACCAGAGTGCGGATCTGGGCAGGTGGGACCGACTAGAGCCGGCACCCCCCCTCTTTTTTTCCCGGTTTCCTGCCAGCCCAGTCCAACCGTGAATAAGAGCAACCTTTAAGCTTTGTGTAATTCAGTGTAACTGTACTTGTGGTGGCATTTGAAATGTATGCTTTAAATTCCTTTAGTATGGCCAGAAATTTTTTTGTGCATTTATTTTGTTGTTTTTTTTAAAACATTTTTACTAAATTGCGAGTATTTTTGCACAAATTGAAGATTTATTGCCACCTATGCTATTTCCTAAGAGGAGATTATGCCTTTGAGCTGTCTCAGCTTTCCTAGCAGATCCAAAGGGCAGGGAATTCTAGTTCCTAAAAGGAGATTAAGACAAGTTTTGGCAAATTAACTTTTTTTGCATTCACATCTTTACAACATATCAAAATCTTTGAGGATTCACCATTTAGTATTCACCAATGTAACAAACAACTGTTGGCCAAGAGGAATATTGATAGAGAATATTTAAAATTTACAGAACATACTAATGGGTGCAATTCCTTGGTGTCTTCATTACACTAGGCTACTTTAATACAGTTATTTACAGGCAGCAGGATAAAATAAGCCTTTATTAAAGCAGAACAGCACCAGCAAGGTTTCCAGCTGATATGGATCTTTATCTTTATCACAAATAGGCATATAGGCTGGAATAGCTGCTCTGCGCCAACTGCTGCAATAAAGATTCATTTTACTCTCATTCAGGGAGCTCTTCTTGAATGGTTATACTTATCTGAAATTCCTATAGGCCACAGTTAGGACACAGGATGACAATCCATGTTGCAAGCCATTTTTTAGACCTGATCAATCTTTCTGATACTGAGCTGCAGATGGCAGATGGTCCAGACATAACAAGAACCTCAAAAGTCCTCAACATCTGCCATTTCATTTAACCATGTTCATCTATAATTTCTGTCTCCATTATACTTTCATCACATTCCCTTGTTAATGATACAGAAAAATGTAAATGGGATCCACTTTATCTACACTTCTTTCTGCTTCTATAGAATTTCAAAACCATGTCTACCCTATGAGTGAATCTTCCGATTAGTTTCCCAGCTTCTTTCTACCTGAAATGTCAATCAGCGATTCTGATACATCCTGGGTTCATCTCTGTTATTGGGCTTTGTTGCTGCAAAATTGGTGGAAATATTATCCCTGCAATACTCTTGAATTGTGTGAATGCTGCCTTTTCTTTCCCTTTAGATTAGCGGTGTGCGATATGGAGAAATAAAACACCATTGTGTGTTGCTTCAGTCCGTGTTTTTTGTGTTTTGAAATAATTATTGCTATGTTATCTCTTAAGACACATTGTGATTTCCCATTGGGGTTCTAGTCGGGTAGTCTGCAACCATACAATTGTTGACCTACAACAACCAGGAAATGGAGCTGGTGTTGGAGATCATAGCTGCAACAAAGCAATCACTATCTTGGAAAGCTCTTTATTAATCCCTTACTGATTACTTTTAAAAATATCGATTCATAACCTTTAGCTTGTAATGGCCCCATGAGTGGCTATGGCATAAAGCAGTCGGCATGTAAAAAATATGAATGAAATATTTGGAAGCACCGTACTCACACAATAATTACATATCAGTGTCCCACTGGGCACAAAGTGGCAGACCCATCATATACTACATGGCCAACAGACACTCTATCTTATATGACAAGTTCTCAACCCTCTCTGCTGAACTATCTCCAGAAACACTACCAGCAAAGTACTATTTGGAGAGAAAGAGATCTACCTTTATGCAGAAAGAATAATATTTCTATCCAGACACCTTATTTATAAGGTTATACATAAGGTTATCATTTCTGATCCAAATACTAGTTCAGTGTTAGGACAATGCCTATAGTTTTGTGAAGCCCTACTGACAGCATGCCTGATACATGCCCTTACGCCACAATCTCTTACAGGTCTTTGTTAATTCTCTGAATTCTTCCCCAAGATTCTTGCCAGAACACGAAACATCTCTCGAGATGTGCATATGACATGAGACTGACACACCAGGTTTATTGTTTGTTTAGTGATCTTTAAAAATGCAAATGGTTCTTGTGTGCAACTTCAAAAGTCTGGGCTGCTCTTTCCCTCTGTATAAACTCCCTGCGCCCTGGTGAACTTGATGGATCATTTAAGAATGTAATGGTGGTGATGGATTAGACATACAAGGCAAATGGCCCGTGCATCTAATGTCAGGGTTACAAGGTAACACATAATGAATTTACTTGATTTAAAGGAGTTGTAATATAGCTTCCCAAACAAAGATACATGTATACATTGCTCTTGTTCAGTATTATAATTAGTAAAAACTTCAATGTAATTATAGTTAAAAGGGAAGAAATGTATAGCATTAATAGCAAAATTATGAGTTTCCCATATGTTTAAGCTGCTTGGTTTTTGAATCATGAACTGTTGAAAAGCCCCAGCCTTGCCTACTGCCACCTTAGCTTTGCATTGTGTTTCTTTTCAATGCTATCTAAAATCTGAAATCTAAAACAAAAGAAAATAAAAGTGTCTGGGGGTAATGTACTGACAGATGCCAAGTCTGCACTTGGTCTGGCAACTCATCAGCAGGAAGCATTTACTCCCCATCTAATTGTCTCCTATGGCATGCTAGACCTTCATGGATTGATATGTAAGCTCTTTATATGGGCTGGTTTCAATGGACAGAGAGAAGGTGTGTGGTTTATTCAGAAGTAATGATGTTAGACATACCCAGCCCAGACAGAGGGTACATACAATGAGACATCATGCATACAACGACATTACAATGAGAGGTGCATACAGGCTGAAAAATGAGTAACTATATTTGTACCTTGCCTGAAATGAGGGCAGGGTGATAGAGTAACCACAAACATAGTTTGCCCAGACAAAGGTAAGAGGTACATCATTAAAAAACAGCTTTTCTGCCTTAGTATAAAAGCTAATGTTTTCAAGTTTTAAAAGTGACCAAATGAATCTAGCAGTAAACTTTCCAATGAGCGGGAGAATATAGACTGATTTCTTCGCTATTATGTTGTATTTGGACAATTGTTGTGCCCCATAGGGTTGCCACCTGACCGGTATTTTACCAGCCTATCCAGTATTTTTGATGTTTGATCCCAATGTTATTAATAGGAACAAAAGAAAATATATAGGAAGGCCGGTATTTTTTTCAGGAAAAGGTGGCAACACTAGTGCCCCATAGTAGAGACTTCTTTTAGAGGCCTTTATGCCCAATCACTGGATAATGTGACAACTTATTGGCTGACTCTAGAAATGACTAACTGAGAATTTTTTGGGTTGTAAAAAGTCTGCTTCAGGAAACAAAGAAAGAATTTGTGAGTTAGGACTCAAATGCAGGCTGTATGAATCTCTTTAAATACAATTTACAAAAATTGCTTAAAAAAACCTTACTTATTTAATCTTTCGGATCCAAAAAAATGACAGTCTATTCTATATATATAATGGCATGTATTAAATACTTTGCATTGCAGGGTTCCTTAAGCTGGCCATACATGAAGAGATCAGGTCGTCTGGGGACATCTCCAAACGAGCAAATCTTTCCCTGATATTCCCACCAATGACAGGGCTATACCGAGGTAATCTGAACTTGATATTGTGGCCAGATATCGATGGGGAAGCGCCCATACACAGTCAGATAAGGTGCCTAATTGGTCTTAAGGACTGATTTTGGCAGCTTTATCTGGCTGTGCATGGTCACCTTTAAATCATAAAGAAACACATGCACACACAGGAAGAACATACAAACGTTGCAGACTGAATGTAGAACTCCAGCACCCCAGTAAACTGTGTGCCAGACCCTCCAAAGTTCTTTCTCACAGGGGCCATTATTCCCATTAGTACCCCAGGAGCAGTGTGACTGATTAGTAAGACCATATCGTACTTCCCTTTTACTCAAGAGCTCTACTGAGAAAGGTAGCAAGACTTGTAAGCCTCAGCCAATCAGCATATTCCTGTAAAAGAATTCAGATTGGGCACCATGGATATATAGGATTACTGTAACCATAATGCTCTAATATACCTGCTACCACAGCATTTAACTGACTTTTGCTCTGAGAGGGCAACAATGTGAGGGGAACCAATTTACCCCCCAAAAAAAAAACTTTATGAGAAAAAAAAAAAAAAAATTTCTGGGGCTGCTCAGTTCAAAGCTTCCAGTTTGTTTGTTTTTTTGGGTCATAAAACCTTGAAAAAATCTGCCCCAATCATGCAGAGTGCACATTAAGTACAGTGTTCACCAGCCTTCTGAATGATGAACAGGCTCGAAGGCTGTCCATGGGATGCCCATATACAGGGTCAGACTGGGCTGGAGGGGACACCAGGAAAAAATGACTGGGGTGAGGGGCCCGATGGGCCCTGCATTTCCCACATGTCACAATCAGAGGGGCCCAGGAGTATAAGGGGGCAGTTAGGCCCTAATTAATGATCATGGTAACGGAACCCAAAAGTATGTTTCCAGAAATAAATCCTCTTCTAAAAAATATTTTAATGCATGAAAGAACTTGAAATGCAGCTTGACCTGTTTAGTCCAGTTCTAAAACACCACCTTTCACCTTAAGAGCGGTATTCTCTATCCATTGGTGGATTTAATCCATTGAATGACCAGACCCTCCTTTCCCCTTGTAAACTATGGCAAGTGATGGTGAATAAGCTAAGTACTCTGAATTACAGATTAGTTGGCCAAGAAAAGTAGAGAAATCAGTCCTTTGTAATTAGATTACAGAGACAACATTGAAGCTCAAGTTTCAGGAGTGTCATTATAGGACGCTGCTCCAGCAAAACAACAAAGCCTGTAATTAACTCTTTTACACATATGTAGACTGCTATTAAAGGGAAAGCTAAGATGAGTGAGGGTGATGAAATTGATTTCACTGCCTTTTAGCAAATAAAACAATGGCTAACTATAGGGGCGTTGATCACTCTAAAAAAAATGAAAGGAAAAAAGTGAAGAAAAAGAAAATTGATTCTCTTAAGTGAGAAATTCCCTATGATGCTAGTTGGATTGATATTCTTGAAATTGGAGGAGGTTTTTTTTTTTGGTTAAATTGTGTTTCTTGGAGTTGTTTAGAAAAAAAAGGTTTACAATATAATGCCCTTAGAGAGATTCTGCTGTTCCAATGTACTTGTGTCATTCTCATGCACACTGAGTTATAAACAGTGGCTGTGCTATTTTCAATTCAAAGAGAATCTCATGTGATCACAAAGCTATCATGTTTTAATGAGAACATACCCCCTGCCTGACGAATAGTCTTCAGGCTTCTATTTACTTGATCGTTGAATATCCTACAGTATATGTGTGTATCAGCAATCAGTAACTTGTATGTGCAAAGAATACTCTCTACACGTGTTTCTTTACAATTTACTATAACAGCTACAGTAGCTTATTCTCTCAGATGTTTGTGATAGGAAAGAAGTTATTATTCTTTTGTAAAACTTTCACAGCTTTACTGCATTGTTATTCAAAGGATCCAAAAAATAATTGTCAGTCAACAGAAAAAGGGGAACCGCATGATTTATTTGTGACTTTAGGGAAATTTCAGCATTCTTTGACCGTGAAATTTGTCTTCCCACAAGAATCAAAGCTGAAGAAAGGTGTCCGTTCTTACCCACACCACAGTACAATTGTCAGACATTGTACTGACCTGCAAAGTTCTGATCACTATTTGAACATCATATACTTTTAGATGGGGCTCCTGGTCTCTTCTATATACCTTTACAAAGATAAACTCTCAAAGACATGGCTTTTCATTTGTAGACTCCTTGTGGGTGGTTGTAAGGGCAGAATTTACAAGGAGAAAAGCAGCTATGTGTTGTAGGTCCAAAGTAGTGTTTGTAACACTGAAGTCACAAGATCTCAGTAAGTATCTCAACTGATCATTAACCATGTGCTTTGCTCTTTTGAGGATACGTCAAATAGCAGTTAAGCCACCTGTGGGATGTTTTTTTCTAGCCCTGAACCTCATTTTTTTCAAAGATTCCATGATATTGTTCTTGCAGATAAATATTTACTCTTGCCAATGGCTGGAACAATGGTTACCCTTGTTTATCCTTTCTATCTCTGGTGTTGCTAAATGTGAAGGAAGTAATTGATAAGCTTATCATTAAGCAAATGTAGCTGAAATGAACAAGGCCTTCACCCCTTGTTTAGACTTAGATCATTGTACACGGAGGTCTGGGCAAAAGCTGAAACTGACTGGTCTTTTCACCCTAGTGGAATGTAACGTGAAAAGTACATTTATACAACAGTAATATCAATTATTTGATTTTTATCAAGGACAAATACAGATTTGTATTATTCTACTGGTACTGTAGCTTATAAAGGACTCACAGGGGACACAGTCTCAGCAGCTTGACCCTATCCAAATCTCTAGTTAAGAGCTAGCTATATCAGTTCTCACCCTGTGTTAGCCCCAGCAACAGAAGGTTAGTCCCCACTCCCAGCCCCATCATAGCCGTGGTGTCAGTAAAACTCAAAGTGACTGGCAGCAACACCAGGTACGGTCCATAGACCAACACTGTATACCAGAACATTTTTGAGGGACTAGCTATATGGTGTCAGTAAATGCTGCCCCCTAGTAAGTACCATTGGGGACCCTACTATAATTATTTGGGAGCACTGCCAAGTGTATAGCTTTCATCCATGGGGCAGATTTACTAAAGGGCGAAATGGCCATCGGTAGCGAAATTTCTCCAGAAAGCCCATCAGCAGGGACATCGACTAGAACAGGTGTAGAGGACAATTTGCTAGTGAAAGACCGTCAATAGCAGAGCTGCGTGCCCTTTCATGCACTTTCACCAGACTCTATTTTGCACACACGAACAACTGTTACTCCGCAAATTCACAAGAGTGAGAATTTTGGAAAACAAAGTGCTCCAAGTGCCAAAATGAAATTCATCAGCGGGAAGGCAGTTCGGGAGATTAGTCGCCCCAAAGAAGAGGAGATTTGTTGACGGGTGACTAATCTCCCCAAAATTGCTGAGTGCTTAAAATTGCTTCCCAATAAAGATTAAGATGGGAGCAGGAGAACCATATATGGGTGTGTGTTCCTTCTTTATTACACTTCCAACATCAATTTGAGGAATTAGGATACATTTTATTCAGTTTTGCCAGTGTATAGTGCCACCTAGTAGTAAGTTTGTTTATCGCTTCAGTTGTCTTCAATGCTCTAGCCAATTTATTAATTATTTATTCAATTTAATATTTCAATTAATTTTTTTATTTATTTATTGAATTATGACTTATAAATGCTATTCCATGTGTGCTCCAAAAGGTTTATTTTTATAATTTTGTGGCCCATGCTCAGTAACGTAACCAGGTGGGGGCAGGCCTGGGTGCGGGCCCCCCCACCCCCTCCGTTCTGATTCTTTTTTGTGGCTGCAGCCGTCTTATGACGGCTGCAGCGAGGCGAATCTGCCGGGGGGGGGGCCCTGGGGGGTGCGGGCCCTGGTACACTCGCACCCCTTGCTCCCTCGGTAGTTATGCCACTGACCATGCTGAACAAAATGTTGGTGTATCTTGGGGCAGGGAGTTTAATTATGTTTTGTAGATTTTAGTTAGAAATTTGGTATTGTCTATCATTTATTACTTGCATTTGTAAGTATGTAAGATTGTAATTATAATTTCAATTATCTCTGGGGTGAGATTCTTAGCACTTCTGGATTTCTGTTAGGGGAATCAATTTGCTTTTAATAAAGTTACTAATTCTAGTTCTTCTATTGTCCCAAATTTAACACCTAGTGGATGTGCCTTTCTCATCCCAGGAAAGAATTCAGAGTTGTCAGTTAATGTTTGTAGCAAAGATGGTAAGCTTGTTAAGTTGTAAATTGCTTTTTTTTGCCATATCCTTAAAGTAGCTCTAATTAGTGGATGTTGTAACTTGTCTTTAAGATTGTTTTGGTCTTCAACCCACAATATATTCTCTAATGGTAGGAATATGGAGTTCTCTTCTAATACGTGCCAATCCCAGTTGTACATCTGGGCCAGGTGGATCAATAAGTAGTTTAGGTATGTATCCAGAAGGCTAAGTCCACCTTTTGCCTTAGGAAGCACAATAAGGTTATATTTAAGTCTGGGGGTTTTCCCATTCCATATAAATTGTTTTATCCTAGATTTGATGGATCTGTAGAATGCTTGGGGGATAAGGATTGGAAGAACCTAAAAAAAATACAGGATTTTTGGCAAAAAGTAATTTTAATAGCTTGGATCCTTCCAAACCAGGATAACTGCAGTTTTCCCCAATTCTTGAGTAGTTTTTGAAGTGAACTCATAAAGGTACATATTTGTCCTCATAAGATTTACCAAGATAAGCTTTAAGCTTTATGCCGAGATATTTCAGACAGGGATTTGCCCATTTGAACAGGAAATTTTGTTTCAGCATACTGATCTTAGATTTTGGCATGTTAATATATAAGATTTCTGATTTTGAAAGGTTAAATCGCCAAAGACTTTCATAAGATTTAGGATATTAGGCAAAGATATAAGTGGATTGGTGACACATAGGGGCAGATTTACTAAGGGTCCAATTTCGAATTGAAAATTGAGAAAAGTGTTTTTTCGATTGAAAATTTACCTTTTTCTTTAAAATTGGTCTGTTTTCGATTAAATATATATATAGTTCGAATGCATCGAATACATCGAACGATTCGACTGATTTTGGCCAAAATCCTTTGCATTTCAAAAAGTTCCAAAAACACTTAAGACCCAGGAAGTCCCCCATAGCAATTCAGCAGGATTCAGGTGGCGAAGTGTCAATTTGAATCTGTTAAAGAGACAGTACTACGATTTTTGAATTCAACCATTCAAATTTTTTTCAATTTGAATCGAATTTTGGCCTATTCAATAGTCGAAGTAGCCAAAAATTACTTGGAAATTTGAATTTTTTTAATTCAAATTTTTACTTCGACCCTTAGTAAATCCACCCCATAGTAATAGATCATCTGCGAAGGCCACACACTTGTATTCTGTTCCTGCTACTGTTAAGACAGATTTGTTTGGATTTCTTCTAATCTGTGGCAAAAGGTTTCCATCACAGAAATAAAAAGAATTGCAGAGAGAGGACATCCCTGTCTGGTCCCATTGAGAATCTGAACTTTTGGAGATAGGATACCGTTTACCTTCATTTTTGCTGTAGGATTATCGTACAAGGCCATTATTCTATGTCTTAAACCAAAAATGCCCAAGAACTCTATCAAAAGCCTTTTTGGCATCAGTAGTGAGTATTAATGAAGGGTATCCTTTCCTTTGAGCATAATGTATTAAGGATATGACTTTAGAAGTATTAGCTTTACCTTCTCCATTGGGCACAACACTTGGTCGGAATTGATAAAAAAAAATAAGTATTGTTTTATTCTATTTCCAAAAATCTTAGCAAATAATTTAATATAAATATTGATTACAGATATGGGTTTATAACTATTGCATAGCTGGGGATCTTTATCTGGTTTTGATATGATAGTTATATGTGCTTCTTGGGATTGTGGATGGAAACCCCTAGAATCCAATATATAATTGAAATATTCCAAGAGGAGTGGAGTTAAGTCTTCCTAAAACTCTTTGTTGTATAACCATCTGGTCCGGGGCTTTTCCCAGCATGTAAGAATTAATACAGTCTTCAATTTCTCTGGAGGTGAATGTAATTTTAATTGGTTCTTAATAAATAATTTAATTGACAGTTCTATTATTGTCATTATCATATCTATGGTAAAAAGAAGACAGGAGGTTAATTCTTCAGGAAGCATAGAAAATCCTATCTTTTCTTTAACAACTTGTTTAACCAGCAAGTCCAGTTTGTCCAATTGGTATCCAAAGAATTGTTTGCTCATTAAGGTTAATTATGTATAAAATCCAAATTTTACTTGCCTTGCCTCAAGGTCTAGATTAGTTGGGAGGGAATTTCAATTCTGAGACACATGCAATTATATGGGATTAGAAGGAGTTATTACAACACAGAGCGTATCTAGTCATGGAAATAGTTTTAGAGCAAGAGAAGATGTAAAGTTGGGATACATAAATAAAAAGAATGCACATGGAACTACAGAACTGTTAGTCACCATACTCCTATCAAACATATGAGGTTCTGGAAATATAGTAATACTTTTAATTGATTGTGCAAAAATATACAGGATTTTACTAAGAATCAGAACACTGAATACAAGACCTGTGAAATTTAATGGAACAATAAAACTGATAGTTATGAATTCTGAAGAAATTCAGTTTGATTGAAAGTGTGAGTTATATAATATACAGTCAGTAGCTTTATCTTGGTGCATTTAAAGGGAAAAATGTTTTTTTTTCCCCAAAATGCATCAGTTAATAGTGCTGCCCCAGCAGAATTCTGCACTTAAATCAATTTCTCAAAAGAGCAAACAGATTTTTTTATATTTTATTTTGAAATCTGACATGGGGCTAGACATATTGTCAATTTCCCAGCTGCCCCAAGTCATGTGACTTGTGCTCTGATAAACTTCAATCACTCTTTACTGCTGTACTGCAAATTGGAGTGATATCACCCCCTCCCTTCCCCCCCCCCAGCAGCCTAACAACAGAACAATGGGAAGGTAACCAGGTAACAGCTCCCTAACACAAGATAACAGCTGCCTGGTAGATCTAAGAACAGCACTCAATAGTAAAAACCCATGTCCCACTGTGTTCCACTATTCAGTTACACTGCAAAGAAAAAACAACAGGCTGCCAGAAAGCAGTTACCTCCATGCTGACACAAGTCACATGACTGGGGCAGCTGGGAAATTGAAAAAATGTCTAGCTCCATGTCAGATTTGAAAACTGAATATAAAAAAATCTGTGTGCTCTTTTGAGAAATGGATTTCAGTGCAGAAGTCTGCTGGGGCAGCACTATTAACGAATGCATTTCGGAAAAAAAACACGTTTTCCCATGACAGTATCCCTTTAAGGATGCATGATCTCAAAGTTTGTCTAAGGAAAGTGTTTGTAATTCTAAATAACTTTTCAACTTACAGTAAATTTGCAATTTGCAAGGTCTGTCCCTTTCAATTCACTGTCCTGGCGCTATTTAGATTTCTAGAACAATGTAGCTGAATCCAGCTGATTAATATTAACAAACTTGTGAAGAAGGCTGACTTCTGCAGAGCAGAAAAGGACAGAAAAATAACTAAATAAAGTTGAAAATAACTTAAAAAATTCCTGAAAAATATTAATGACTGTATATTTTAAAGGGCAACTAAAGTCTAAAATAGAAAAATGTTAGAAATGCTGTATTTTGTATACTAAATATAAATATGAACTTACTGCACCAGAAGCCTAAAAGACAAATAATTTATGCTTTCAAAGTTGGCACAGGGGCTGTTATCTTGTAACTGTGTTGGACATCTCTGCAATACCAAGACTCCAAACATGCTCAGTGTGGTCTGGGTTTCATTTAGGAGGTTAAGCTTAGGGATCGTCATAAATGATCAAAACAGCACAAGTCAAATAATATCTGCCATAGAAGCCAATACAGCAAGACTGATTAATAATCAGAATATACACACTGCACTGGGTCTGTGGATACAAATATCTACACAGCCATCTGCTGTTTTACATGGAAACAGATAAAGCTGTTGGGTAAAGTGGGGGGGGGGTCCCCCCTGCTGTTTGAAAGTGTGACTGTTTTCCTGCAGAGCAGTTAGGAAACATCTGACAGTTCCTATCCACAGCAGTAAATGAAGGGGGGATTTTACTGCATACAGTCAGGTTTATTACAAAAACGGTACACATTTTTCAATTGAATTATATTGGAGATCGATTTCTTTTTCATTAAGTAAAAATGGGATTTTATTTTTTTGCCTTAATATTCCCTTTAAAGCTGTGTACATGTACATCTTTAAGCAACATTTTACTTTTAGGTTTGTATCCCCTTTAATCACTGTATTAGGCTGCTGGGATTTTTCCAAGAGCTATAATTTACACCAGGAATTCATTCCCCTCCCCTCTGCCTATCTATATTTTTTCAGAATACCCAAAATTGGACAACATTATTGAAAAGTACTTTTTGCTTTGTTTGCAGAGGATAGCATTACGCGTGAAATACACCCATATATTCTGAATATTATATTAATACCAGAAATCATTCTTGTAGAAATACGTGGAAGTGTCAGTTTTCTCCTTATCTCCCCAGGTTTGACACTAAGTAATAACAGAGAGCACAGTCACAATCTGTAGGCAAATGTAAAACATCTAAAGGTTAAATGGTGAATATTTTTGTCTCATTTGTGTAGTCTTAAATTTCCAGCATGTAAAAAAAAAAAGTGTGCTTTAGTAAACTGTACCTTTGCTGTGGTTTTAAACACAAGCAATAAATCTTTTCACACATTTTAGTGAAGAGATAAGATCACAAGTGGAGATAAATAAGGGGAGATTACAGTTGTCTTGTAGTCTGTTCAGAATGAATAACCAGTGAATTATGTATCTTTATTCTGCATAGGAAAGTCGTTTTAGATATGTAAATCAATAAATAAATGCAATGTGAAAATAAAAGACCAGCTGCCCTGAAACCCAAACTGGACCCACTGATATGCACGTTTACCCCAATAGACCCTCAACCTGACCCACCATGTACCCTAGCAGTTACATTATTACTTTTACCCAAAGTCACTGGAAACTGCTACACTGAAACATAATGTTATTATTCATATTTATAAAAGGATTTATACTCTACTCGCCGGTCTATGCCAAGGGGCCCATGGACTGTCCATTATGTTGGGAAGACTGGGCTTTTCTGTCCATAACCTGACTGCTTTGTGAGTATCCATTGATTATGTCGCACAAACATAATTTCTTGATGGAGTCAATTCTTTACAGAACCTTCCTTATACAATTGTATGGGGAATTTTTTTTCAGGAAAGATGCCAGCAAAATCTTGACACATTATACTCACAATGGTGTGTGTACCTACAAATTTAAATAAATATGAAATATCTTGTGAAAATATCCTTATAATATCCTTATGGGAGTTATGCATAATATCCTTATGCATAACTCCCAACATTTTGGAAATAAAAAAAGGGACAAAAAAAGTTGGCGCAGACCATTTTTTGTGGCCACCCCCCTAATTACCATGTTCATTTTGCAAACTTTGTCAGCTTATGAAAGTTTGAACACATTTCTGTGTTTTTTTTTCAGTTATGTTACAATTACTTATTTGCTTATCTCAAAATTGTTACAAAAGTATCTTATTTGCACCTGGTTGCAATTCTGGGCTCTCTGCCAAAAGACAATTAAAGGAGGTCTACCCTCCCGACGCAAAACCCCTCCCCCCCGAAGGCCCCCTCCCCCGGCTTACCTCCCCCCGGACAAATGCCCCTAAATTGCTACTTACCCCTTGGCACAGGTCCTGTACATGGAGTTTGCAGACGCCATCTTCTCCCCAGCTGTCTTCTTCCTGGCGTTTGGTAGCAAATGTGCAGTAGGAGCATTTACCAGTTCAGCTCTACTGTGCATGTGGCGAAAGTCACGAAGTTGAAGATGGCATCCGCAAACGCCATGGACAGAACCTGCGCAGAGGGGTAAGTAGCAACTTAGGGGCATTTGCCCGGGGGGAGGTAGGCTGGGGGGAAGAGGGCCTTCAGGGGGAGGCGTTTTGCACTGGGAGGCTTCTCCTTTAAGTTAGAAGCATTGTATCTTTTTTTAGCTGTTGAGTGCAGAGAAAATCGGTACTTTTCACTACAAACACAGGACTGTGGGTTGAGCTGTCAAAAGCTGAAAAGAGGACAGTTGGGGAGTATGTCTTATGTACTGAAGCGAACATTGATTAGACAAGGAGAAAATTCAGACTTTATTAAATATATTTCTATATGTAACTGTTTCTTTCAGTTTATATTTACATGGCTGTAACCCTTGTTATGAGCTAAAGAGGGTTCAGCCAAATGCTAATACGAAAAGAGGGGGCCTGAGAAGTCTGGCAACCACTGTTTTAGAGTTTCATTATTTCATGCCACGAAAACATGGATCAATTGTTTATGTAACTTTAGCAGAGGTTGTTTTCAAATATTTTAAATGATTCCTTGCAAACATTCACAAAATCACTAAGCTACCTATAAAATATATGCCTATAGCACCAAATTATGTCATCAGTAATAATTGATGGTGGTCAGTTATGTCATTTCTGTCACAATGTCTTTTATCACCTTAAAGTTCCATTATCTATACAAAAGCCTGAAGCCTTGTGTCTCAATAGCGCTGAACTCTTTGGTGGCATTTAATATCTTTTTTAAGATACATATGGGGAATACATTATCCATCATAATACATGATTGATACTCAGTGTTCCCTGTATAACTCAGCCTGCAGCCTTGTGTCTTTATATGGTCACAGTAGTGGGTAAATTATCCCTTGTAATTCATGAGTGATACTCAAAATTCCCTGTAAGCTCAGCTGGCAGCCTTGTGCCTTTATATGATCACACAACTCCTCAGTGACTTCTAATATCCTTATAATTTACAGTGGCATGTACTTACTTATTAAACTATTAAGAAAAACATTTTTTTAGGATGACACTATCCCCATGTGAAGGCAGAGAGTGTTGTGGCATTTTTGCTGTTATCAACCCTAGCTTGCATTACCACAGGCATGCGACTCATTGTCCCCTGAGGAAGATACAGATTTCTCACTAATTTGACATTTCCTATTGTAGAAGGGGAAATCACAGTCAAACAAGACAGTACAGTTTTGAGCTTGAGGGAATATTTCCAACTTTACACATAAAACACATTAAAGAACTCAACATATTGATATGTTTGCTGTGGCATGAAACCGTATACATTAATCAAGGTCAGACCTTACTTTTATTTAAAGAGACAGTTCTAAAAAGCATTTTTATATAATCTGCTTGAATCTTTTATTTCTTGGGGCATAGTTCTGGGCACCGCCAACAGTGAAAACCACGGCCATGAAAACATGTTGAAACATTGTCAGCTACTTTTTAGTTCTACTTTCTAGTTTGGTCCTACCCAAAATCCTGAAAGATCTGATGGTTCATATAGGTTTGGACTAAAAAAACTAGGTCCCATGAGTGGGTTTGGTTGGGTGGGGAGCAAGACTCAGGTCCCAGCCTTTTACTAGGCTCTCTCTATCAGCAACTTTCATTGCTGACACCATCAGCTTCGGTCCAGTTTATAAAATGTTGGGCTTAAGAAGAGGTAGCTGAGTGCAGATATAACACAGATGCCACAATACTCAACCCCATGTACAGTAAATGCTCTTTCAACTTGCCGCAATTATGAGCTCCTTCTGGCATGCTTTGGTTACCATTTTTTCCCAAAGAGAATACAGTAATCCACAGAAGTCAACTACTTACATAAATACTAATACTTATATCACATTATTATCTCAATGACCTGGCATAAACCCTCAACAAAAAAATATAACCCAGTCCCTGGCATTACAGAGCTTAATACAATTAAACTGAAGTGGCCTTGACTGTATGCCAACACAGATGAACCTCAATTGCTTGATACAACCATATATGAATCACTTCTGCTGCTCTCCAGCCTGTGATTATTTAAGCCCATGGGGGCATTAGATTCCTTTTCACAGTACTTCATTTGTACCTTTATAACCCTTTCACTAAGGAAATGTCCCTTGAATACAACCACACAATTCTTTTTTTCTTTTCATGTAGGAAATTGGTCGGTTTGGGAGGAGTACGGCAGTCCCAGGACCAGTAACCTGTTTAGCCAGTTGCATTTGCCATGGTTCACTTGGCATCTGAAGTTCTGGATACATCATGTTCCTACAGACCTATATTTAAATAGCAGGGTTCTTGTTAAAATAGACTTTTCACACAGGGTTGTGTTTTGGTTTCTACATGATTTAATTTCTAAAAAGTCTTATCAAAACATGAGGTGATGTCTGCTCCAGACTGGTGGTAGTGGATTGGGCCGAAGACAATTGAGCACCTGTCTCTAAGAAATCCAGCTGTTAAACTACCTTGTATTTTGAATGACTGCAGGATGCAGTCAATAACATTTTTTAATCTGTACTGCTCAATAATAAGTCCTTGCAATTGCAATAGTGATGCTCTAGTCCAGATGCGGTTCGGACCAATCTGCCATTAGGCAGCAGAACCTGGTTTTCACATGCTGCCTGAATGATCTGCCTCATGTAGTAGCTGGGGAGTTGGAAGATGCTGTTATTGATGATTAGACTGCATCATCATGGCCTCTCAGACTGTTAAAGTTTAATGCATTGCATTGCAGCACATATAACGTCTCCTGTGGGAAATTATTTGCCATCCCTGCAGTAGTGCTACCTGTGCCAAGGTAGTCACTCAAAGGCATGGAGATCTTTTATGAGGTTAGGCCTATCTTTGTTGGCATAGGGACACAACAGGCTGTGCAGAGTTCCTCATAGCACATGCAAATTATATGCAGATGTTACCCTGGTTGAAATTGAACCTAAGGTGGCCATACACAAAGTGTTAACGGGTGGTCAGACCACATCATCAAACAGATACGGCTGTGATCCAACTGGATTTTTAGTCCCGTCCAATCGAAATCTGGCGACTTTCGGCCAGTTATTGATCAGGGAAGATCGAGGGCTTAGACCTTAGGTGGACCTCCAGGTGGACAATCTGAATGGACAGTTATTTCTAAGATGAAACACATGAAACATATGAAACAATCAGTATATCTGATGGCAGACTCCATCCAAAAAACAAAAACATTTTCAGGTGGCATCAGAATTTGTTGGAACATGAAAACGTCATTTCTTATCCTGAAAAAGACAAGTGATTGACAGCTTCGCTTCTAAAGAGCAGAAGGGTTTAAAGTCCTAGTCTTTGTTGTAGGCAACAAAAAGCTCCCTTCAAAACCCAGCTGGAAGTGTAAGCAAGTTGAATCTGAAAATTACATCCAATCAATCAAATTTTTATGTCTGAATTCTTGGATAGTGTAAGGTGTATTACACACAAATTTGGAAATTTGGTATGCAACAACACCCATAAAACAACTATACCAAACCACAGATCACTGATAACAGATCATTTCCTATTTGCCAGAAAGAAGCATTGCATAAGCTGTAACCAACTGAGTAGGGAAGCTTGTTACACTGGCATTGTGGGTAAATGTTGCATTATGTATAAAAAAATGATGCATCTGTCTAAGATCACATTTTGAACACTGTACAGGTATGGGACCTGTTATCCAGAATGCTAGGGACCTGGGGTTTTCCGCATAACAGATCCTTCCGTAATTTGGATCTTCATCTCTTAAGTCTACTAGAAAATCATGTAAACATTAAATAAACTCAGCAGGATGGGGTTTCTTACAATAAGGATTAATTATATCTTAGTTTGGATCAAGTACATGGTACTGTTATATTATTACAGAGAAAAAGGAAATACTTTTAAAGTATTTGAATTATTTGGATAAAATGGAGTCTAAGGGAGACGGCCATTCTGTAATTTGGAGCTTTCTAGATAATGGGTTTCTGGATAACGGATCTCATACCTGTACTTGTAAATGAACCTTCATGTGTGCCATAGCCGATAGATTGCTGTGTTTAGTCCGACTAATTTACCAGCTTTTAGTAAATCCTGTGCATTAATATTACAGTTCCACGTATTTAAAGGGGAACATGAAAATGTAATATAAGATTCAGCATACTGAAATAAGAAACTTTGTAGGTACAATCAATTAAATATGCTGCATCATTTCTGAAATAATCAAGTTTATCATCACTATCCCTCTCTCAGCATCTGTTTCTCTTCATTCTCTCTTCATGCAGCAGTTGGGTGTCAGATATTCATGGACAGTTAGATCCAATATATCTTATAGGGGGGCTCATTTTGCCTAGAAGATGAATTAGAGTTAACTCTAACTGTCAATGACTATCTGACATGCAACTGCTGCATGAAGAGAGACTGGAGAGAAACAGATGCTGAGAGAGGGTTGGGGAATCTAAACTTGATTATTTCGGAAATGATGCAGAATATTTAATTGATTATATTTACAAATTTCTTATTTCAGTATGATGAATCTTATATTAACTTTTTCATTTTCAAGATAGTTCCCCTCTAAAAAACACAGGCCTTAATGATTTATCTTGATGTGTTTTTGAGGTGACATTGACCCTTTTGCTATTGGACATTGTTTTGGCAAGATAATCCTTCTAAACCATCAGGTTCCTTTCTGATTTTCTGCCTGACTGTGCTCGGAGTTCATTGCCTCCATTTAAAATACTCATTAGCCAGTTGTCAGGCCGGTAAATAATTCTAGCAGCAATCATAATTAAGCCAACAGACTTTCTTTTATGTTGTCTTTTTTGGCTCTGATAAAAAGCAGCTGGTGGAAAAAATGTAAAACACTTTATCCCTTTAAATCTTCACTTAAAGCTCATTCGTTGGGCTGGGAATCCTTTGGTGATTGTCAGTCATCCAGAAATGCACTTTTCTACCGTTGAGCTCTCTTGTCTGGGTTGCTTCAGCAGTCATGTGTAATGCTGGCATTGTAACACAGAGATGCTGCAGCGCTGCTTTGCATCACTTTGACCTGAGTGCTGTTTCTAGACTAAAGAATCTTGTATAATAAAGTATTTGTTCACCGTTAAAGAATGTCTTATTCCTTGCAACTTTTAGTCGGTCTTCATTATTTATTTTGTATAGTGTTTGAATTATGTTGAAATTCCTATACAGTTCCTCTTCTTTTCACCTACAAGCCTGTCATTCACACCACTGCCTGGTTGCTAGGGTAAATACAACCCTAGCTGAGCCAAACTGGTGAACTGCCAACTAGAAAACTGAAAAACCACAAAAAAAAACAGTTGTAAATTGTCTACATCATGCTAAAAGTTTATGTAATGGTGAATTTCCCCTTTATTGATAAGGCCATAATGGTTTATTTCTTTTTACTATGATATGCTTAAACAATTTGCAATTTGTTGTCATCAAGCCATAATTTGTAGCCATTGAATTACTGCAATTAGCAATTAGGGTTGCCACCTGGCCGGTATTTTACCGGCCTGGCCGGTATTTTTGATGGTTGATTCCAATGTTATTAATAGGAAAAAAAAAAAAAATATATAGGAAGGCCGGTATTTTTTTCAAGAAAAGGTGGCAACCCTATTAGCAATTAAGCACAATATCCATACAAGGTACAGTTTAGCAGCCTGTATCAGTGGAGCTGGCTTACCAATATTCTCATATGGCAACAGCTGGTGTTTTCATTAGCTCCAGGGGATCTGTCAGCCATTGCTTGAAGCCAGCCCCACACTAAAGGTGGCCATACACGGGCAGATAAAAGCTGCCGACAGACTGTGTCGGCAGCTTATCTGCCCGTGTGGGGGGCCCTCCGACTGGCTTTCCCGATCGATATCTGGCCGAAAGTCGGCCAGACGTCGATCGGGCAGGTTTAAAAATCCCGTCGGATCGCGGCCGCATCTGTTCGTTGATGCGGTCCCGCGATCCGACCGCCCGTTCTGATCCGAACGTTGGGCCCTAGGGCCCACGATCGGATCAGCCCGATATCGCCCACCTCAAGGTGGGCATATCGGGGAGAGATCCGCTCGTTTGGCAACATCGCCAAACGAGCGGATCTCTTCGTGTATGGCCACCTTAAGGCTTTACCTAACTATCAGACACCAAGACAGTATGCAGAACAAAATGGAGGGACTGCTCCTGCTGTATTGAGATTAGCAAAAAGCAATACCTATTGTACAATGCCAAAAATGTATGATATCTCTCTGCACACATTAGGAACAAACTTAGGCTGTTCTTGCAGAATTGTGTGTGATGGTGCCTGTGTAGCAGAGAACTGTGCAGGGAGGGTAGAGAGTGTAAACAACTAGAGGGTAGAGAGGGAGAAAGCCCTAGCAAACAGGAGAGGTATTGAGTCATCCTGGAGCAGTTAGAAAGCTGTGTGGCAGGTAGGAGAAGTGCAGAGTCTTTCAGCAGGAGTCAGGGCTAAAATGGTATAGTTAGGCCCTAGGGCTCTCGATTGGATCAGCCCAAATCGGGGAGAGATCCTTTTGTTTGGCAACATTGCCAAGCGAGCGGATCTCTCTGTGTAAAGCTGGCCAACGATGCAAAGATCATCTCCACATCACCAAACTGGCAGATCTTTCCCCGACATGCCACTAATGGCAGGGCTATATTCGGGTTATCAAAACGTTCGGCACTGAGGTGTTGACACAAGGTTGAAATATACTGAACTTTGCATGGATTAATTAACTAACCATGAAGATTGCCAACAAAAAGGAAATGGATGACACAATGAAGATAATTGGACACTATATTAAATAGGAATTAAATAGGAATTGATTGCAAACTTTATTGTTCCCGCCCAGCACCACCTTTGACCTTTCCCACCCTCACTTACCACTATTTAATACAGAGTGTATTGTGTGAACACAGGCTTGATAAAGGGTCCTGCGAGGTCCGAAACGTTGCCGTTTTTTGTCTATCACAGTTTGGTGCCAATAAATATCACTAAGCAAGTTTGAAACAAATTTTCCGTATGCTGCGGTCATTTTGGACTTTATATGATTTACTGACCCGAGGCAGAACGGGTGGCTGACTGCTGAGCACCGGATCCAAACGGATCACACGCAGAGGTGAGCACTCCATTATTGAGTGGATCAAAACCTTCGGCCCTATGGCAGAACAATCGAATTACGACGAGGGCAATGAGCTCCCAATCGATATTGTGGCCCGATATCGATGGGGAAGACCAGTCAGAAGCCCCCATACATGGGCAGACAAGCTGTGAAATTGGTCTAAACAATAGATATTGGCAGCTTTATCTGACTGTCTATGGCCTAAGACAGCAAAATAACAAGGAAAAGTGGTAGCAAACCACGCAACAGGCAGCTGATGAGAAGCTAAAGTAGTATCAAGAAGCAGAGAGCACCATGGAGCAGATGAGAAAGGTAGAGAGTAAAATAGCAAGAAGGAGCAAATAATCATGCAGCATATGGGAGAGGTAAATATCAAACAAGCAGGTAGAACAAGTAGAAAATTATGCAGAAGAAAGAAAAAAGGGAGATCCATGCAGCAGGTGGGATCAGAATAACAGGAGGAGGTATAAAACCATGCAGGTGGGAGTAAATTATATTTGGCCTCATGATTTAGAGTGTCATGGAGACATATTTTTGTGTCCTAATCCATAGATATCCCTCCAGTATATGTAGAAATCCATGCAGTAGCCACGGGATATATCATATTGCAACAAATAACTAGTTACAGCAAAGCAGAGATGTATATCTAAATCGCGTGTGCCCCTAATTGTATTATTCTTCTTATTCTTGTGCTATTGTTTAGGGAATTAATAGTGATCAGACCTTTATGTTGATGGAATTATGCACCCAGGTGAAGGAGACAGGTGCAGCAAAAAATCACTGTTGGCAGTTTGGGACACCTGCACCTTCTGTGTGTGCTTGACATCACATTTGTAACAATTGTAAGCATGTGCTGGGGAAAGGTGCAAGAGTAGCACAGGTGTTTCCAAACACTAGAAGTGACTGTTAAGTCACATTCCTGCCTCTCCAGATGCCAGATATGTTTCATTCTAACAAAGTACAAACTCTCATTCATGTGCATCGGAACGCACAGCTCTGCCTCCTTGATTAACTGGGACATGATGGACATCCAGTCCCGTCTTAAACCTTACATAAGTCCAGGGAGATATCTGAAGTTTTAAAAGGGATGTAAACCTCACAGTAGTGAAAGAAGTACATATAAACAAAACAGGGATTGTTTGTCCATATATTGGAATATATTGAAGCTGCCCAACTACATCAACATTATCTCTGGTATGGCCAGTGCTACACTCAACTTTTAAATATATTGCAATATAATACAAAAAAGCGTAAATATCTTGTAAATTATATCCTTATAAACGGTGAGTTCTGATGTCATCAGT
>CM044448.1:56100094-56146909 GCA_024363595.1 Xenopus borealis
TTGGCAGTAGATGTTCCGTTTTGGACAAAATGGCTGGCAGTGAAAGGGTTAAAGGGGTGTAAACGGAATATTATGGGTTAGGTTTATCAAAATATGGGATTAGAGTTTGCCATGGAAAAACTCACCCACTTTTTGATCATTTCTATGGGAATATTAAAATTGTATTTATCAATTGAGTTCACCGTTTGATAAACACACTTCTAAAAATGAATAGAAAGTGTGTGTATTCTTCTGTGTCAAGCTCTAACCTTACATTCTGATAAATCTGCCCCTAACAAACTTTATAATAATTAGGCTATATTCTTCCATGATAGATAACAGTGTAATCCCCCAGAGACAGCTGATTTAATGTTAAACTGCATGTTCTCCACATAATTCCATAAATACTTTTCATAAGGTGCAAGGTTATTGTATGCATCACTTTGACACAGGGGATTTGAAACGTCAGGTCTGTGTGTTGCTCTTGGCTCTGTGCCTCTTTATTTCAGAGATGGAATACTCAGCAGATCTGGAAGTAACTGATGGAATGTTTGGTGTTGGATGAATTTCAGATATCCATTTTTCTTTTGCTTACTCTGAATCTATAAATAATATAGCTACGTTTTTGCTTCAGATTTCTTCAATGTTCTAAATGTGGAATTCTAGCCACCAGCCTGCAGTTCTCCAAAAGCTACAATACAAGAGGTTTCATGATGGACAGCTCTGTAGGTTACATGGCCATGTGGTTCTTATCCAGATGGATTTTCTTACCTGCCAGATAGATAACTGCTCAATTTTCTGCCAGATACTAGTGGGGTAGGACATCATGAAAGCTCCATGCACTGATCAATAAGCTGCTAACATGGTCTGGAAGGGCTGAGTTGGAAGTTGTAAACTTTTTTTGGACCATACGTGGTCCCCATTGCTTTATACCAGGGGTCCCCAACCTTTTTAACGCGTGAGCCACATTTAAAAGTAAAAAAAATGTTGGAGAGCAACAAGCATGCAAAAAGTTCCCGGGGGTGCCAAAAAATGGTCTGTAATTGGCTATTTGGTAGCCCCTATGTGGACTGGCAGCCTACAGGAGACTCTGTTTGGCAGTACATCTGTTTTTTAGGCAACTAAATCTTGCCTCCAGACCAGGAATTAAAAAAAGCACCTGCTTTGAGGCCACTGGGAGCAACACCCAAGGGGTAAGAGAGCAACATGTTGCTCACGAGCCACTGGTTGGGGATCATTGCTCTATACAGTATCGCACAGCTACAAGCCCATCACAGAAGGACACCATGGTGCTTCCACCTTTCCAAAAGCATAACACTGCTTTACTACTGAACCCACAACAAGCAGTACTACACCTGCTACATGCACCCCAAGAAAGTGCAGTGTAGGCTTAGGGCAGAGACACACGGGCAGTTTTGGGGAGATTAGTCGCCCCGGGGATAGATCATCTATTCTTCAGGTTGATTATTCTCCCTCAACTGCCTTCCCCTGCCTACCCGCCACCTAACATGAAAATCGCCAGCGGGAAGGCACTTGGAGCGCTTTGTTTTCCGAAGTTGCCTCACAGGGAAACTTCTGGCGATTTCAGAAAACTAAATGCTCATCCTGCCGGCAATTTACATTGCTGCCGGTGGGAAGGCAGTTTGGGGCGACTAATCTCCCAGAATCTGCCCGTGTGTCTCTGCCCTTACACTCTATTCAACTATGAAGACACCAATATCCTGAAATGTATCAACCAAGTAAAACTGATACACTCATAAAGCAGCACATATGTGGAAACCATGCAACTGCATAAAATGAAGTTAAAGTGGTAGTAAATCCTGCTGCACTGACCCAACCAGACTTTCCAGTTGTTGCTGGACCACAAATCCCAGAATAATGTAACATATAATGAAGGTTGAGGCATGCTGGGAGCTGTAGCCCACCAATATCAGGGTTGTATTCTTAAAGCAATATTGCACAATAAAACGTTTCCAAAACTTCTCCCCAAATATCCACTAGCTATTTGAGAAGCTGTTCTCCAGTTTGAAATGTCAACAGTTATCCAGTTGCTAGAGTCCCATCTATTAGCAACCAGAAAGGGTTTAGAAAGATAGACAGGAAGATGTATAGAACAGGTCCAGAATAGAAAGCTAAGTAATAAAATGTAACAATAACAATGCCTTTGAAGCCTCACAAAGCAATAGTTTTTTTTTTTGCAATTGCAAAGTTGCTGAGATAGAGCCTTCTATAATATACTATCTGTTTAGTGTGTGTGTGTGTGTGTGTGCGTGTGCGTGTGTGTGTGTGTGTGTGTGTGCGTGTGGGGGGGGAGGGTACGTCTTTGAAACAGCTTTAAAGGAAAACTAAATGAATACTTAAACAACAGATAGTTTATATCAAATTAAATAGCATATTGTTATGAAAATGATTTATTTAAATGATGCAGGGTTTTGCATATGAGCTGTTGTATGCATTATATTTTTATACAGTATAAATATAATTTAATTGGGGGCACTGCAGTGAATACAAATGCAGTAACTCTTTCCCTTGTATTCTTACACCTTACATAATCTTACACATTACCTTACCTTACACATAATCCATCTTGCTAGAGTCTTATCATTGCCATCTTCCTAATAATATACATAACTCCCAACTGTCCCGTTTTTAGCATGGCAGTCCCCATTTTGACAGCTCAACCCACAGTCCCAGATTGTTACTGAAATTTCCGGACTTTCTCTTTGAACTCCTGCACTGAACAGTCAGTAAAAGATACAAAAGTTTCTAAAACTTAATTGGCTTTTGGCGGAGAGGCCCAGAATATGTGCTAACAATTTAAGATAGACAAAGAAACTGTAACCATTAACTAGGGTTGCCACCTTTTCTTGAAAAAAATACCAGCCTTCCTATATATTTATCTTTTTTTTCCCTATTAATAACATTGGGATCAACCAGCAAAAATACCATCCAGGACGGTAAAATACCAGCCAGGTGGCAACTCTACCAGTAACGTAACTAGAGGGGGGCAGGCCCTGGTGCGCAATGTGCAGCTGCCCCCTCCACATGCATCAACAGCAACAGAAATTGGTGGTGCACACAAGCTGTTGGGCGCCCTGAGGGGGTGCAGACCCTGGCCCAACTGCTCCCCCAGTAGTTGACTGTAACAATTTAAGATAAGCAACCCTCTTGGGGAAACTGTGATTTGCACCTTAAAGGGCAATTCACCTTCATTAGCAAAACTATAATAACATATAAAACCACGGAAACGCGTTCAAACTTTTATAACCTGCCAAATGAACATGATAATTAGGGGTGTGGCCACAAGAATGGGTGTGGTCAAAGTATTTTCGCTGTCAAGTCTTTTTGTCCCTCTTTCTACTTCCAATATGTCATGCAGCATGCCCTGCACACACACACTACAGACACAAACACATATTACCATCCACTTCTCTTGTTCTGTAGTCGCTCACATAGAAGAGTAGCTGAGCATTGTGCGACAACCAATAGGAATGCGAGATTGCCACAATACCCCACGCCTGCTGTTCTCTGATTGGTTGCTGGGGGCTGAGGGAGCGTTAGTGCTAATGTATCCAGAGGCAGGGGCTTTATGTGCCTGGCTGGTTGCGCTTCTATTCGGACAATATCAGGGGGTGTTGGGGTGGGGGGAGGCAACCTGGACACTTTACTGCAGGTTTGAGACTGGGAGAGACCATGGGTGTCCAGGGGGAGTGTCCGGTTTAGTGTATGGACTACTCCTGAGATGTGACAGCCCTGCCTTGGGGAGCTGGGAAAGTCCAGGGACGTCTAGGGATCCCGTGCTATACAGTAAGTACTTTCTCTTTCCTTACTCACACCTTGCGATCAACACCAGGCAGCTGCGAGAGGCGCTGCGACAGTTGGGGTGCAGAATAGCCGCACTTACCTTGCGCCACATCACTTGTTGCAGCTCCCGACAAAGAGCAATAGGGACAAGCGCGTCTTTGTCAGCAGCAACTCTCTCGCATTTCTTTCTCCTGCTGCTTAAAAATCGCAATAAAATATGGTTACACTCCCCATCTTGTCGTACACACACCCCCTCACCTGAAGGCCCACGAGCTTCCTGACTCTACTGTAAGTACTGCTACTTGGTACTTTGTTACTCCTTGCCATTCAGCTGCAGCAGCCTTCTGTATAGTAACAATAGTAACACAGTATCACAGCACTGCGAGGATTGTCATTACAGCCTTGCATCATGTCACTGTTAATGTCATACAGCTTTTATATACAGCTGTCTTCTTCATTCAGTTTCTATTCTATTCCTTTAGGTTTTGCTATTATTAATTATCATTAGCACGAATAGACTGGATTTATAGGATACCTGTAAAAATACCCACTTTTCATTGTTAGATAGGTGTGTGGCATTAATTGGGATATTAAGCAATAAGCCTTCATGTTTTCATTTTTTTACGCCACATTTTTTATTAAAAAAACAAACAACTTGTTACTGCAAAGTATACAAATTATTTGCTTACTATAATATGTATCTTGTCTAACATTGCTGAATGTACTATGCCCAACGTTAAAGTAAATGCAATAAAAACAAAGAAAAAAGAACAGTAGAAGGAAAGGGATAGGGGAGTGAATGGGATAGGTTCTCCCCGACTTCTAAAAATATTCCCAGGAAATAATGTCACAGCACATACAAATGTTATACATTCATACAAATCAAGCCCCAGCCAAAGTGCTACTTATACACATATCATATAAATGACTATAATATCTAATCAGGCACTCCTAATTAGATATTATAGTGTGAGATCATCATGGTAAACACAACACTGATAAAAGATTCACACTCACTGGTCCTTTTTGGAATATTTCTTACTCACAGCATCTCTCTCTCTATATATAGTAAATAAAGTACCACCTTTTGAAATATAAGCAAATTATAAATCACCAAGGAGTTCCATGACCATGGAACCGAAGGCCGAGTGCATTAATACAGGTCATGGAACTCTAAGGTGACTTATAATATCCACCAGGGCCAGGCCAAGGGGTAGGCAGAGTAGGCAGGTGACTAGGGCGCAAAGCTGGGTGGGGGGGAATACCTTCTCTGCCGCCTACCCCCTAGTCCAGTCCCTGCTTGATGTTCAGGCTGGCGTGTGTAGCCATTCACGCACGTATGCGAGTCACATTCAAACGTGCATCCTTTTTGCGCACGCCTCTTGGGCACTGCCACCAGCCAGGTTGCCTAGTGCATCTAGCCAGTCTGGCCCGGCGATGATATCCACATATTTTCCAACAGTTGGTACTTTATTTATTATAATACACAGATTTTAGTGAATCTTGAGAAAAATATCAACAAGAAACTCCATTTATAACTGATGATATCACTAAGAACAGTTAAACAGTTTATAAGAATATCATTTACAGCATATTCATGGCTTTTGTGTATTATATATACTCTGAAATGTTGCTGTGCGTTTTTTTCTAAGTGGTTTATCAATCAAACATACAGAGTGCAGGACTTGTTTTGCTTTTTTTTGTATGGAACCTGTAGCAATGGGCTAGTTCTTAACACCTGGTGTTTAAACAGCAATGCCACTTTTCTTTTCTTTGGATAGTGCGTGTTAATATATATAAAAATGTGGATTGTGCGTGTGAATATATAAAAAAATGCCTGGGTATACACACATATATATATATATATATATATATATATATATATATATATACACATACCCAGCCATTTTAATTTTGTTACCTAAAGGGCATCTATCTATCTATCTATCTATCTATCTATCTATCTATCTATCTATCTATCTCTATTAAACACACACAAACGCCTGACTTATAAAAAGTAAATATGTGCTGTCTAATGCTGCCAACCTGATTTGTTGCAATGATTCCTGCACACAATTTGAGCTGAGTGCTGGCGCAGCATATGAATGATTAGGCTAAGGGCAATTAGTCACTGGAGTTTAATAAGGAGTTGTGTGCTGCGTGGCTATATGCACCTGTTACTGGAATGTCCCTCTGTGCTGTGCTGTGCGTTCTCATGTTGCACTGGAAGGAAATAAGGAAGAATCACATTTGTTGGGTGTTCATAAAAAGTACTTTGAAACCAATATCCTACATGATCAGGCTGCTCACATTCACTAAGCAAGAGGCCCATTCACCGTTTTTGGGTTAAGTCTAAGCAAACACAAACCCCTCCTAGATCCAAATGTAATGGTTAATGATAACAATAAAACTCTTTGCATTTCCATGATACTTTTTTTAATGTATACATACACTTTTTGTGGGACACATATATGGAAATATTTATATTTCTTCAAAACACAAGTGCAACACTGTGCACAACACAGATTATGATGCCTGCAGAAAATTGTTCTGCACAAAGAATAATTTGCATGGCAGTGCCTTGTTTTTTTCAAAATATGTGTGCTGTATCTCCCACTGTACTTGCTAACATTATCCCCCCTCCAAGGAGTGTAACTATAGAGCAAGCAGACCCTGTGAATGCTGGGATGTGGCATGGTGCGGCCCAGTGCGGCACTGACTTGTAAGCAGTTGCTTTATTTAGATGCACACTAGATGTTGCACAAAAGAATCTTACTGCACATATACATTCCAGACACAAGTGACCAAATATTGGTTCTGTTTACAGATCCAAAGTCGGTTTTCTGTCTTTCCAGGTTGATATAATTTATTACAGGACTTTACTCGTACAGGATATACCGGTGCTAGTGCCAACGGTGTTTGCTGACCAACAGGGTGTGTTGTTAGGTTTGCAGTTATTTCTAGCAAGTTGACATGAAAAACCTATTGACATAGTTCCACTCATTTAACATAAATTAGAAGCTCAGGGTGTGATCCTGTCTGGTTTTTCTGAACCAGGGCATGTTCATGGCTCCTTCATCACCTCTAGAGCGAGTGTTACATGGCAGATTTTTACCCTCACTGGTTGTCTTGGACTTCTTCCATATTGTCAGCCATCAATTATTATAGCCATGTATTTGTGAGCACCCCTTTGATTAAACTTGATAAGCCTTTAATATTGTCCTAGGACAAATCGATAATGATTAAAATGAAATAATAATATTACATTCAATTATAATATTAATGACAATATAATGATATTTCAAAAAACATGTTACCCAATTACTAAAGTGTAGCCTTGCATCAATGCAGTAATACAGTGCAACTGAGCAGATATTTTTGTTAATTATTTGAATCAAAGTTAATTGCTGATTTGTTGCTGTCAGTGACTACCCTGATAGTAAATTACCATTGACCAGGGTTTTAAATCCCCAGATCACTCAAGGTCTTATTTACATTAAACTTTGCCACCCAAAGAAAATACTATGGTATTAAATTTTGCTGTGATGTTACTATTTTAAGTGCAGTAAAGTGATATCAAGTAACCCATTAGTGATCTTCATAGCCAATGCCATCCACCTGTTCCAACTTTAGTTGAAGTGAGGACTATGACAAAACTTACTTTATTCAGGGAACCAACTCTCCCTACTATACCTGCTGTTCCTCAGTCACAGTCACTTCCCTGAGACTATTATCCCCACTGCTACTATAGGCACCATCTTTCCCTACTATACCTGATATCCCACAGCCACAGTCGCTTCCCAGAGACTAAAATCCCCACTGCTACTATAGGCACCTTTTCTCCCTACTATACCTGCTATCCCACAGCCACAGTCCGTTCCCAGAGACTAAAATCCCCACTGCTGCTATAGGCACCATCTTTCCCTACTATACCTGCTATCCCACAGCCACAGTTGCTTCCCAGAGGCTCTTATCAAACTGCTACTATAGGCATCATCTCTCCCTACTATACCTGCTATCCCACATTCACAGTTCTTCCCCAGAGACTATTATCCCCATTGCTACTATCAACACCATATCTACCTACAATACCTGCTATGCATTTCAGCTGCTGAGCAGTGTGAGTTATGTATTTATTTTTGTAAAGTTGGACTGCTGACTTATACTACAGCTCCTACCCTTGGCTGTCATTGGGAGATGGTAGTTATACCTTAACATCAACTGAAGATATGCAGGTTGGAAACACTTATATAAATTGTTACTGTCCTGTACTGACATACCCATTCCATCTTTCCCATTGGTTTCATCTTATACCCACTGCTATAGGGTATGCAGCAACACCCGGGGTGGTCCCCAATAGGTCCTGGCAGTGGCAGGATGGTGATATTTAGTATAGTACAAAAAGTAGTTTATTGCAAATTTATCCTCGGGGCCTGCGGCTGTCTAGTTCCACTTCTACTTATACCTACTATTCCCATTTTACCGGCCTAGCCGGTAAAAATGATGGTTGATCCCAATGTTATTAATAGGGAAAAAAGATAAATATATATAGGAAGGCCAGTATTTTTTTCCAGAAAAAGTGGCAACCCTAGCTGGGACCCATTTATAACCCAGGGACCTTTTCCTCTAAAAACATGTCTCGACATCAACTGTTAATCCAGTTACAAAAAGTAGATTCCGCTGAGCGACGCCATACAATTGATGGCAGCACAAAAGACTGTACAGGAAGATAAACAGAAGCCTATAAATCTGAAGTGTTGTTTTAGTAGCCGTCATTGTACAGACCACAGGGTTATGACGGAGCCAAATTGATTGTTTTTCTTTTGTGCAATTAATTAAATATGCTTGGTTTAGTGCGTGAACATTTTCTATCAAAGAAAGTATCAACTTCCTACCTGCTGTGTGTGGCTCTGTCTCTAATACCTATCGTGTTATCGCCTGTCATGGGAAAGATATTCACAGAAGCACATTGAGACTTTTATCTCCATCCCCCATGTTGGTTTGCCTTCCTAACAAGCTCTGACCCAGGCACGAGATATTTGCCATCATTTCTTTGTTCTGGAATGTCTCTGTCCTCTCTAGTTGGAATTTGGAGATGAAACCCACAAATTAGTAATATTACCTACAGTATATATATTAATTAATATTAAAGTTCAAACTCATATCTCAATGCATGTGTGAATTACATTGCAGATCAAAGTGTTTTAATTTTTGGTCTGTTATTATGTTATGAGTCTTAGAGGCAGACTATCCAAAGTGTATTCATATTGCACATAAATGAATGTGGGAGTGGGGCATCATCTCAGGAAGCAAAACGCAGAAAACCTTCACTCATCATACCTTATCGTAGACTTTCAATAGGAATTAAATATATAAAAGGAATGTCTCCTAAAAATATTGTAATTTTCCATCTTGAAGGTGACAAAAGAAATTCCACCAAAATAATTAACAAAAATGTAAAAATGTACTTTAATATGGAATATTTCACATATTCAAGTAAATAAACACCCACATTTGTTATTTGTTTATGCCACAAACTCATCATATTTATAAAAAATATTTTTAATATAGAATATTTCACAGATACAGTTCCTAAGTATATAAACTCACATAGTCACAACCAAATTAAGCAAACATACAGTATAATGTGTATTTTTAATATATAGAATATTTCACAGGTGCAACTCCTATGTTATACCTCCCAACATTTGGAAATAGAAAAAAGGACAAAAAAGTGGACCACGCCCATTTTGTGGCCACGCCCCCTAATGCCCATGTTCATTTTACAAAATTTGGCAGGTTATGAACGTTTGAACACATTTCTGTGTTTTTTTCAGCTATTACAGTTTTGCTAATGAAGGTGAATTGACTTTTAAGCTGTGAGTATAACTTCTCCAAAGAGACCTTTTATCTAAACAATTACTTATTTGCTTATCTAGAAATTGTTACAAAAGGATCTTATCTGTACCTGGTTGCTGTTCTGGGCTCTCTGCCAAAAGCCAATTAAGTTAGAAACATTGTATCTTCTTTTAGCTGTTCAGTGCAGAGAAAATTGGGACTTCCCAGTACAAACACAGGACTTCAGGTTTAACTTACAAAAGTGAAACATGTATAACCTCATTTTACATTTCTCAACCCCCAAATTAATTATATCTATAGAATGACATGCTTTTCATGCTTCAATGGCGATACCCTTTTCTACTCATGAAAATTTACCTTGAAAAACATGTCATTTTGAGAAATATAATACTTTTTTTTTCTTTTAGATATTGTTGTGTATTGACACCTTTTGCTTTAATAAACATGCCCCTATTTGTCAGGCAATTAACTTACAACCCCATCAATCTCGGCTTTAAAAATGTGTCATTTCTTGCACTCACAATGCTACGGTTGACTGACAATAAAACGTTTTTATTTACAACTGAGCCCTCATACGATCATGTGTAAGACATTGTTTATAGTGGTTGAAAGGGCAGTTTGTTATTGCTTTTTGGCCCCAGGACGTCTCAAAAATGTTTCGAGGTGTGTGTTGAGAAAGTGAATAGGAGACGATAGATGTGTGGTCTTAAAGTCTCTCTTTTTTATTAGAAACATGCCTTTGCCCTCAGTACCTTACCTGGATGAATTGAAAATGTACCTGTATCTGTCATATAACAGGAGTGCCCAAACTTTACTAATGCAGGGTCTAATTTTTGTGAAGTTTTCCCATTATGTACACAATCAAAAGCTTCTTTTTGCCCTCATGTTCTGAAAAATGGTTTATATTTACAGATAGGGTTGCCACCTTTTGCTGTGGCTGAACCCGGACAGGGGGGCGGGCGCATGACTTCGGTGGGCGGAGCTGTGACGTTGGTGGGTGGGCCTGTGACATCATGGGGCAGAGCTATGACAACGCGATCACCCATTGGCCGATCGCTGCGTCAATCAAGCTAATCCCGCCCGGTTTTCCTTATTTGGAAAACCGGGCAGGAAGTATTGACCCGGGCAGCCCTTCAAAATACCGGGCTGTCCGGGTCAAAACCGGACAGGTGGCAACCCTATTTACAGATGTATGGTGCTCAATGTTGGCTCTGCTGCAGTCAAGAGCTTCCGTATAATATACACAAAAATAGAAACAAAGGCAAACTTAATTCAATGCTTCTGCAAAAGTGATGGCCCTTGATGAAGGGGATTGGCCCTGAAACATTTGCTGGGATCTCACCTTAAATTAAAGAAAAATCTTGGATTTTTTTTCAAAAACATTGAATGAAGTGTTCCTTTGTTCTGTTTTTGTGTGTTGTCCCATTATGCTCTACATCCATAATATCACTGTTAGCATTTATATTACTATTTAAAAAACAACAATTATTTGTTATGTAACTTTAATAGAATAAATATCTGAATGAAAAGAATAAAACAGAAGGGTCATATAGTGAAGCTGTTTGTTGACAGTGTCTTGAAAATCTACTGATCACCACTTAAACATCTTCTGTTAGATCCCACCTACCTTTTGGACACCCCTGCCTTATAATATATTTTGTGCCTATTTAAATAGTCACTTGCATTTTGTACCTAATGTCCCTTGTGCTACATGATTCAGTGAAATGTCTACAAGAAGAATTAATACAAAATAATTAAAATTATTCAAAATATATTGGCAGGCCCTTCAGAGTCATCCACATGGCCTTATTTTTTACTGTAGTGGATATATAATCATATATATATAATATATATATATATATATACTTCAGGAGCAAGGCGGCACAATGGGTGTGGTCAGGATGTGATAAGGCGCAGTAGCGGTATCGTTGGAGATTGATATAGCATGGACAGATATCTCCCCAATTTGACATCTCTGTATGATATATTATATAATAATATATAAGTATTAATACTATATATTATATATTTACAATATATCAAGTAGCATCTGCATTCTATTAAAAAATCAATTAGGCAGCAAAAATTGTGATTACAATCACAGATTGCTTAGATAACAAAACCTGATTTGTGAAGTTGTTCACATACCTCAAGATGCAGTTTTTGCTTGTAAGGAAAGGGCTAGAGCTCAGTGCTGCTTACGTGATTTATGAGGGGCTGCATTGCACTCACGTTTTGGCTGCTCTTGGGCTTCACCTGTATGACATGTCTGGGTCAGTTGCACATTCAAGCTCAGAGAAATCTAATAATCCCAGGCAGTTTTTCTGATGTGGCATGTCATTGCTTTGACTCAAGGTAACAGTGTCCTTCTCGTTGACTGGGTTTAATTAGGGATATTTATATTCATGACACTGGAATTGTTTTGTTACTTCTTGCAAAACTACCCTAAGGTTTTATGACTGAACTTTTCAACAGTGACCACTCAGCCTTTTACCACTGGCATGCAGGATAAAGCCTGTAGAGAATTAATTAGGTGAAAGGCTCAGATTGGTATGCGCTGCTTAAAGGCAACCTTCAACTAAATATGGACAGTTGTTATCTGGATGATGGCTGTTTGGGGTGCCGGTATTTACCCACATAGCAAAAGTTTTTTTTTTTTTTTTTTTTTTAAACCTTGACCTTAAAGGAACAGTAACACCAAAAAATGAAAGTGTTTTAAAGGCATGGTAATATAATGTTCTGGTTAACCTGCACTGGTAAAACAGGCGTGTTCGCTTAAGAAACATAATTATTGTTATATAAACAAGCTGCTGTGTAGCCAAGGGTACAGGCATTCAAGCACAGGATACACAGTAGATAAAATATACGTTCTGAAGAATCCCATTGTATACCACAGAGTTTATCTGCTGTATAACCTGTACCTTTTCTCCTTTTTCAGCTTTGAATGGCTGCCCCAGTGACTACACAGTATCTTGTTTATGAAAACTATTGTAGAATTTATGAAGCAAACCTACCAGGTCTACCAGTGCAGACTAACTGTATATTGTAGTTTAATTACTTTAAAGGAACAGTTCAGGGTAAAATTAAAAAATGGGTAAATAGATAGGCTGTGCAAAATAAAAAATGTCAGGGAAAAATGCAAACTATAAAGGCTGGAGTGACTGGATGTGGAACAGAACAGAACACAACTTCTTGCTTTTCAGCTCTCTAACTCTGAGTTAGTCAGCGACTTGACGGAGGGGCCACATGGGACATAACAGTTCAGTGAGTTTGCAATTGATCCTCAGCATTCAGCTCAAATTCAAAAGCAACAGTTATGATACATGTGGCCCTCCATCTAGTCACTGATTGGTTACTGCCTGGTAACCAGGGTAACCAGTCAGTGTAAACCAAGAGAGCTGAAAAGCAAGAAGTAGTGTTCTGTTCTGTTAGGTCTCACTTACAGTCACTCCAGCCTTTATACATTACATTTTTGCCTAACTATATTAAAAATATTTTTTATTTTGCACAGCCTATCTATTTATCCAGTTTTTACTTTTATACTGAACAATTCCTTTAAGGGCATAGACACACAAGAAGATGACGACAAATCTCCTCTTCTTCGGGGTGACTTACTAATCTCCCCGAACTGCACTTCAATAATAATTTAATTGCACTAGATCTAGTCTAGTCTGTTTCTTTGGTTGTTGAGGAGTGGCAGGTCAAGGCATTCTTATTATATGTTTTAATCACAGTTACAGGTAAGCCGTCGGGCACGCAATTATGGCTGGTCATACCTGAAGCCAAGACTGGCTTTCCATGGCCATTGCTTTTTCAAAGAGCCCAAGAGTGAATTTTACACATAGCACAACACCTGTCTGCACCTCTTGTCATTGACATGAATAGAAAGCGCTTGGAAGGCAGTTCCCATTCATGTCAATGACGGAGTCACTGATGTGTTTTTGTTTGTAAAATCTGCTTCCAAATACTGCAACTTGCTAGATATGTGGTTTAACTTTTGTTTATGCAACAATTTTTCCCAAAAACCTCCTCCTCAGTAATAAAGTTATATTTTAATTGGTTTATAAGTCATTTGTCATGCAAAGCCTTGTATGCCAACCACCTCTAGGTATAAAGGTGTTTATACTCAATAGGACATTAAATATCCAAAATCTGGAAACATGGGGAATACAGGCAAAGTACATTGTAATGCATATGAACCCCCCTTCATTTTCTGATGTTGCTTGGCCTTTAAAGTTCCCACTGATTGTGTTTGTTTAGCAGTTCAAACAGTGTTTGAAGAGTCCAGCTGACAACTGACAATTCTACCTGGAATCAGTTTGGCCTAATTACATGTTTAGCCTATTTATAGAGTCATTTCAATATGTATTGGGAGTAAATACCCCTGGCTATTCATGAAGCCAATTGATTCCCATTATCAGCTAGTAATGACAGGCGTGCCAAAGCAATCATGGAACCTGCTTATTAGTGATTAAATGAATTTCCCAATGCGAAGTGCAGTAAAATACTAATGAGCACTCATAAAGTGAGCTCCTGACTGGCACACACTCATTTGTTACACTTGCTATAATGAAGGGTCCCCTGTATGTATGTATATTGCCTAAATGACAGATCTTAGAAAACAATTGGATATCAGTAAAAGCTGAGATCAGTTGTTTCTAATTTAAGTGGTGTTTAAATAGAATTTAAATAGAGTGGTGCATAAGACCCCACCCAGTTGGGACAGAAGGGGCTGTCTAACTGAATATGTGGTTAAAGGGATACTGTCACAGGAAAAAAAAAATCCAAACACATCAGTTAATAGTGCTGCTCCAGCAAAATTCTGCACTGAAATTCATTTCTCAAAAGAGCAAACACATTTTTTTATATTTAATTTAGAAATATGACATGGAGATGGACATGTTGTCAGTTTCCCAGCTGCCACCAGTCATGTGACTTGTGCACTGATAAACTCCAGTCACACTTTACTGCTGTACTGCAAGTTGGAGTGATATCATCCCCCCTCCCCCCCCCCCCCCCCCAGCAGCCCATCAGCAGGACATAGGCAAGGTAACCAACCAGATAGCAGCTCCCTAACACAAAAGAACAGCTGCCTGTTAGATATAAGAACATCACTCCATAGTAAAATCCAGCTCCCACTGGACACATTCAGTTACATTGAGTAGGAGAAACTACAGCCTGCCAGAAAGCAGTTCCATCCTAAAGTGCTGGCTCTTTCTGAAAGCACATGACCAGGCGAAATGACCTGATATGGCTGCCTAAACACCAATATTATAACTAAAAATAAAATACACTTGCTGCTTCAGGAATGAAATTTTATATTGTAGAGTGCATTATTTTTAGTGTAAACAGTATACTTTAGAAATAAAAACTACACCATGAAAATCATGACACAGCTGTCAAACTAATAGCCTTTTTGGATGTGGCCTTCCAAGATATTTAGTCCCCAACAGACTTCTTTTGATGATATTGTCTAAATACCTGTAGTTACTAAAATACAAACATTTGTGTGCTTGCAAATAGCAGAATGTTGCACATGCTGACACCATTCATAAAGGGTACTTGGGTCCAAACATGCTCCTTGCATTTATTTAATTTAAAGTTATGCTAAGGGATAATGTTCCCACCCAGTCTGCTCTGATGAAACATGCCCAAGTGCCCATTGCAAGTTGTGTCAATAGCTGCAACAACTTTGCAGAAAAAGAATGAAGCCATTATAACAGCGAGCAATAGCACCAGGAGTAATGCCGTCCCCACTGTGTAAAGGTTTGCACCCAATTTGCCAAAACAAGTGAATGCAATTGTTTGGTGCATTGCATGCAAGTGGAGCAGATGCATCACACCTCTTGGCTGAAAAGTTGCAGAAATTCTGGGGGAAAATGGCTAATTGCATATAAAAATGGCAAACAATGCTGCATTGTTAAATGAGCCAAGAAATATTGGACAATAATGCTTTACCACTCGTTAGTAAGGCACATAAAGTAATTCTCCATTTTCAGCATACATGACTTCTCCTTTTAGGATATATATTTTCCTTAACCATGTTGATTCCTTTAAAGCGGATCTCCGCCCCGTCTCAAAAAAATGACAGAATAAGTATTGCTAGCAACTTTCCAATATACATACATTACATAAGTTATATGTAAATGTACTTGCTGATGGCAGTGTCTAACGGGCTTTTTATATTCTCTTCTCTGCTGTTTCTGACCCCTGAAACCGTGTAGTAGAAGCCAGGTCACATGGCATTGTAGCCACTGATTCTTTGCTGTTCCACATGATTGGAAAGTGCCACCCATGAGAAGCACTGAGATATTCATTCATTTATATTTCCATAAATGATTTACCTTTGTCTTGGTGAATGATTTCTGCCAATAATCAACTGACTGGAATGTGAATTAGTGATGGCTTGCAGGGAATTTCTGTGTCAGGCTATTGGGGCTGTTTTAGATGCTTGGGGGGGGGGCTTGAAATAGCCCCATGTGACATTGCATATGAGGAGTCAATTGCAGCACAGCTCTTGCTTCAGAGGAGGACTCCAGTCTCATTCATTGCCTTGGGCCTCCTTTTCCCTCTAACTGCTACCATGCATTTATTTCCAGGGAATTGCGACTGTGCTGCAGCATTTAAATTGCAATAGCCTTCATTTATTTGTAAGCACAAGTGTTTGTCCTTAGGGCTGCTTCATTGTTCTGCTGCATTTAGTACCCTTCCCCGAAACCCAATAAATCTGCATCTAAATGAAATATCTTCTGTCTGTTCAGCGCTCTCTTACCTGTTGTTCTAAGTTGCTCGGCCAGTGGATCATAGAGAACCTGACAGGGCCGGCCAAGGCTTGTTTGGAGAGTAGAGCAAAGCTCTTTTAGCATTTAGTATTGGATAAACTGTCATTAAGGATAACGAGGCATGAATAGATTAGGTAAGTAAACTACAGTAGACTGATATACAGGCAGATAGCAACACAGGCACAGTATATATGCGCATTAGACATACAGACAAGTACAGTAGATAGTTACTATAGCTATATAGTGATATACAAACTAGATAGTTAAAGTAGATATGTACATTAGATATACAAACAGAGAGAGAAAATGTATCATCACATTATTTACCCTGTGAAAGTGTATAATGTATAGATAGATACTGAAAGATACCCAATATACAGGCACAATGTTCATTTATCCAGATACCTGCAGTCTAGAAAGCTTTGGAACACAATAGCAAACAAGGAGAGCACACCTGTTCTCAAACAATAATTAAATTTAATCCAAACAAATTACAAATAATATCTAAGAAAAAACAGAATCATTCACCAAAAAATACAAAAATAGAAAAAAGGAAAAAAAAGGGAAAAAAGAGAGACAATCGCCCAACGCATTTCGACCATAAGGGTCTTCCTCAGGGGCAAACAAGGACAAAAAATAAATAAAAATAGGCAGGATTTATTTAGTATTATGTATTTATTTTTTGTCCTTGTTTGCCCCTGAGGAAGACCCTTATGGTCGAAACGCGTCTCTCTTTTTTCCCTTTTTTTCCTTTTTTCTATTTTTGTATTTTTTGGTGAATGATTCTGTTTTTTCTTAGATATTATTTGTTTGTTTGGATTAAATTTAATTATTGTTTGAGAACAGGTGTGCTCTCCTTGTTTGCTATTGTGTGCTTAATAATTTTGGTGATCCTAATGGGGAGTCTCCCTGGGATGAGCACCCGATATAATTTTGAATAGGATGTGCGCTGACTCTGAGCCTTTGTTGATTTAGAAAGCTTTGGAAGGCATTTAAAATATTTCTTATTGTATTTACTGATTTTCTCAGTAATTGTAAAACAGTACCTTGTACTTGATGGTAAAAAAACCTGCACGAATCCATATTGGTGGCAAAGCATTCCAACTGGGTTTATTTAATCTTTATTTGTATATTATATAGGTGTATTGTTTATTTATTGTTTACTTACCTAAGAGGTATGGAGATCCAAATGACAGAAAACCCCCAAACCCAAAGTACTGCTCATAATAGATCATGTTGGTTTCTACCTTCTAAATCCAAACCCATGGATGTTCCATTTGAAACTAAATTGACATTTCCAACTGCTTAGAACCAATCTATCCCATAGTAAGATGTTGTGGTTGTGTCTCACAATGCAGGCATGTTTGCTTTGCCTCACTATAAAAGCAGCATTGAGCTCTTAAGAGAGCATTTAATTATCTTTTACTGTGTTTTGGTAGAGCCCTTAATTAGAAAACATCAAAGGGATGAATCACTGCTTATATAAAGAGTTTGCCCTCTTACCTGTTCTCTAAAGTAGGTCACTACCCTCTCTGACAGTCAGCTGCAAAACCAACAAAGCTAGCAGTACTTCTCAGGAAAATATACTCTGAATGGGAAGAGCATACCGCAAGCAAGTAAAGTGCAGAACTAAGTTTAAGAATGGCTAGACTTAGACTAAATTCCAAAAGTGCTTTTTTAAGATGGTGTCAGATGTAGTCACCTGGGTCAAAATATAGTGGGACTTCTGATTTGTAAACTACATGTAAAATTTTCCCTCGGATGTGAATGACAGAAATATAAAAAAAGATAAAAACTGTATTTTTTTTCCTCTTTCAAATATGTTGACTGTCGAGTGTAAACGCAAGCTACATCATATGACCTAATCTGATTCGACATTACATTATAGCTATAGGGGGGTCAGATTTTGTAGCACCCATCTTGTTCTGGTGCATGTTATTGCATGGTGTTGCATGAGGATTTCATGGTGGTTTCCTTTCTTATATTTGGTTATGTGCAAGTCACGCTGTAAAGGAAAGAACTATAAGCTAACGCACTCATCCATTTACACTTTCATTCTGCCGACTAATAGATGTTCTCTTGGAGAGTGGAGCTATGTGGTCTGTTGTATCTCACGTGCATTCTTTGTAATAATTTCACATTCTTTGGCAGTTAGGTGGGTTTTTTTTTTAGATCTACAGTGGATATGATGTTCGTGTAAGCAAAAGTAGCTTGCTTAAAGGTGGCTATACATGGGCAGATATGATGGCAATTTGGCTAATTCAGAGTTTGTAGCCTGTGTATGGATCCCTTCAACAGGCCTGCTAGATATCTGGCTAAATATTAGCACATATTCACCCTGGACTAGGGTTGGCACCTTTTCTGGAAAAAAATACCGGCCTTCCTATATTTTTTATTGTTTTTTCCTTTTAATAACATTGGAGTCAAGAATCATCTTTACCAGCTGACAATACTGACCAGGTGGCAACCCTACCCTGTGCCCACTCCATTCCTAACTGCCCAGTAAAATTGGAAAGTTGGGGCAGATTCAGGGCAGTAGAGCAGAGGTTTATCCAATATCTTTAATAAGGGGAAGGGGAATTGTGCCCTCTGTGATTGGTCACTAGGCATGTTGCTCTTGTGCCTACTCCTAGTTTTAGGCCTGCCTCACTGGACTCCCATCTGTCCTCCTCTGATGGCAGCCTTGTGTATAAATGCAAATATGCTTACAAGTAATGTTATTTACCCACAATGAGCTTTAAAGCTCCCCATGGACGCAAAGCTCTTCTCTGCCGAACGACCGATCTTAGGGCGGTTAGTGAGATACAAACGATCATACATCTTACGATTTTTTGTCCGACATCGGTCTGAAGATTGATCGGACAGGTTAGAAAATCTTTATCAGTCCCCATGCAATCTACCTATGTTTGCAGGGCCAAGCAGGCAGCGACCCTTCAGTTTTGCTGGCAATATCACCTGAAATGGTCTTTTTAGTTGATGGACACATCGTACATTTAAACAATCGTTTTGAGACAATCGTGGTCTCAAGATAACCATTGGATCTTTCAAAAATCTTTACGTCTATGGCCAGCTTTACTGCTATACTGGACAATCTAAGGCAGTGATCCCCAACCAGTAGCTCGTGAGCCACATGTTGCTCTCCAACCCTTTGGATGTTGCTCCCAGTGGCCCCAAAACAGGTGCTTATTTTTGAATTCCAGGCTTGGAGGCAAGTTTTAATTGTACAAAAACCAGGTGTACTGCCAAACAGAACCTGAATGTAGGCTGACAATCCATATAGGTGCTACCAAATGGCCAATCACAGCACTTATTTGGCACCCCAAGAACATTTATCATGCTAGTGTTGCTCCTAGGGTTGCCACCTTTTAAAAAAGTCCTTACAGGCCGGCAGGGGGGCGGGGCCAAAAGGGGGCAGGACGTGATGTCAAAGGGGCGGGACGTGATGTCAAAGGGGGCGGAGCCACGCGTGCGATCGGGCTGAAGAGCGAGAAAGGTAAGTTTTTCATTTGATTTCAGGCAAGGCAAGGGCCATTTTAAGGGGTATTACAAATTTACCGGCAGCTACATTGCCGGTAAATTTGTAATACTGGCCCCGGCCTTGGCTGGTGTTTTACCGGCTAGGCCGGTAAAATACTGGCCGGGTGGCAATCCTAGTTGCTCCCCAACTCGTTTTACTTCTGAATGTTGGTCACAGGTTCAAAAGCTTGGAGATCCCTGATCTAAGGTAAAGAATGTGTCAGCTCCATTTTCTGTGTATAGAGGCCTATATATGTATATATATGTATATGTGCCCTAACAAAAAAAAATCAAATCTACTTCTAAATATGGAATATTTTCCCTTGCATTCATGTTGTTGGCTGGTCAATCACGGAATCACTGTATCAGCTTCTTTTCTAGCGCTTTGCTTCCTTTTCTGCAGAAAGAAAAACAGTGTAAAGTGCAAGTTTTCCTGTTAAAATGCTGCAATCAGCTTTCATTGTTTCTAAGTGACTGTAAATAAAAATATTGCGCTTGCACAGGGTATGATCTAAATTCAAACTGCAAGATACCGTGTGACACAATATAATAATATAGTGCAAAATAGGAATCCCTAATTAATGTAGATTCCCTGCATCTAAAGGCGCTCACTTTTTCTCTCTGCAAACAGATGGGAAGATGCTCTTTGATTCCTGCAGGAATGGCTAGTAGTTATGCTAAGCATTAAACCAAAAGGGCTTGACACATACCATCTCGGTTAATGGGAATTATTAAAGAATAACAAGTGTAGCTTGATGCAGAAAAATGTTTTGTTTACCACTTATAGGTATGTAATTACCCCTGCTAAATGGCATTAGTCAGCTGACCTGTGTCTGGTTTTTCTTATAGTTGGAATTGGCAGGGATAATCTGGCCCCTAAGGGTAAGGGCTTGGATAGTTGTCCTTCCATTCTCACTGTAGTAATGGATGCTGTTTGGAAAAAAAATGCATTGGAAGCAGCAGTCCTGCCCTGCTTTATAGCTGATATTCTAGCTATCTCTATAACAGAGCATTCTGTCACACTGGCACAGATCCTGTCTGATACCCATTGTAAGCAGCAGTTTTGCCCTGCTTTATGGCTGACATTCGATCTGTATAACAGAGCATTCTGTCACACTGGCACAGATCCTATCTGCATGCCTCCCAACTGTCCCATTTCTAGAGAGACAGTCCCTCTTTTGACAGCTCAACCTGCAGTCCCTCATTTGTTCTGGAAAGTCCAGTTTTTCTCTGCACTGAACAGCCAGAGAAAGAAACAACGTTTCTAACTTAATTTACTTTTGGCAAAGAGCCCAGAAAAGCCACAGCAGAAGATATTTTTTTTACTAACAATTTCTAGATAAGTATTTGTAACAATATAAGATAACAGGTCCCTTGGGAAAAGTTAGACTCACAGCTTAAAGGGCAATTCCCCTTCATTAGCATAACTGTAATAACTGAAAAAAAAACACACAAATATGTTCAAACTTTCATAACCTGCCAAATTTTGTAAAATGAACATGGTAATTAGGGGCATGGTAAAAAAAAAAAGCAAGGCAACTTTTTGTCCCTCTTTATTAACAAAATGTTGGGAGGTATGTATCTGGTAGCCATTATAAGCAGCAGTTCTGCCCTGCTTTATGACTGAGATTCTATCTGTATATCTGTATAACAGAGCACTCTGTCACACTGGCACAGATGCTAATTGGTAGACATTATAAGCAGCAGTTCTGCCCTGCTTTGTGGCTGAGATCCTCTGTATAACAGAACATTCTGTCACACTGACACAGATCAGTAATGTAACTAGGTGGGGGCGGGACCTGCAGCTGCCCCCCCTCCATTCAAATTTCTTTGCAACTGCGTGCGCGATTTGCCGGGGGGGGGGGGCCTTGCCTGCTTCCTTGGTAGATACACCACTGGCACAGATCCTATCTGGTAGCCATTGTAAGCAGCAGCCCTGTCCTGCTTTATGGCTGATATATTCTAATATTCTAATAAAGGGATACTATCATGGGAAAAACAAATTTTCAAAATGCATCTGTTAATATATTTCATATTATATTTAATTTTGAAATCTGACATGGGGCTAGACATATTGTCAACTTCCCAGCTGCCCCAAGTCATGTGATAAACTTCAATCACTCTTTACTGCAAGTTGGAGTGACATCACCCCCTCCCCTTTTCCACTCCAGCAGCCTAAAAGCAGAACAATGGGAAGGTAACCAGATAACAGCTCCCTAACACAAGATAACAGCTGCCTGGTAGATCTAAGAACAGCACTCAATAGTAAAACCCATGTCCCACAGTGTACTATTCAGTTACATTGAGAAGGAAAAACAACAGCCTGCCAGAATGCAGTTCCCTCCTAAAGTGCTGGCACAAGTCACATGGGAAATTGTTAAAATGGCTAGCCCCATGTCAGATTTCAAAACTGAATATAAGAAAATCTGAGAAATGGATTTCATTGCAAAAGTCTACTGGAGCAGCACTATTAACTGATGTGTTTTGAAAAAAACATGTTTTCCCATGACAGTATCCCTTTAACTTGTAAAATGATAAAGATAAGAAATAAAGGAAACAGAATCCTAAACCTTTTTTTAAGTTAAAAATTTAAATGAAAACCAGTTAGCTAAAGTAACAGAAAACTTCACAGCATTTCCATTAAAAATAAAGGGAATATTAAAGCTACTGGGATATGTAGTTTAACAAGCCTGGAAGGCTACAATTTGAATATTTTCATTTATTTTCTTTTTAAATTCTGGCTCCCACTCATCTACCTTTAGCTTCTCTTTCCTTTAGGCTTTGCACTTCCAGCTGCTCACATTACATATTTTTTTACAGTGTTCTTTGATGATATATGAAATTAGATCTATCTTCTGGGAGACAAATATACTGTCTAGAATGCTTGTTACCTGTGGGAGTTAGGCAAGTTATATATTGTTGTTGAGACATTCAAAATTAAAGGTCAAGTTATTACATTTATAGCCGAGGAACCAGCAACCTGTAGTTAAATAACGACTTCAGAGATTGAGTGTGTATGACTAAAGGGACAAGTACAAGGTTAGGAATATTTGACGTGAGTATGACAAGTATGTCCATTACTGCGCTCAACTATTTGCCTTGAGCAAGAAAGGAGAGATTAGCGGCTCAGATAAACTGATCCCCACTCATTTTTCTGCCTGTAATTATTGCATTTTTAATAATGTCTGTGCCTGTGCCTGTCTTTGCTTTTCTACCTCAACTGTTGAGTTTACATTTATAGAGAATGACTCTATGTGTGTAAGCTTGCTTTAATGAGCATCTTCATTTGTTATTGAGAATAAGTAAACAATGACTGCATTTTTTAAAGGCATTTGTACTGAGAATATTTAACATTGCAATAAAGTAATAATAGAACAAAATCTGAACTTTGAACATAATGCTGCTAAGCACTGAAAGTTCTTGTCTGTAGAGCGTGCAAAATGCTCCTTTTTTTGCCTTTTTTCTAGTACCTACACCCTGCGCTTCATAGTTCTAAATGTATTTTATTATGTTGTAAAACTGAATATTACTGTGAAGCTGTTTGTAATAGCATCCTGGAATGTATAGACCAAAAACAACAGCAGCACTCTGGAATTATAGAAAAAGTGAAAAACTTTACTGAAAGTATACAAGGCAGCATTTCAGCTGCTCAGTCTCTTTGTCAAGCCATAAATGAACAATGTCAACATGTGTTTATTTACCCACAAACATAGGTGGAGTCACATTACAAATAATTCACAGTGAAACATTTCAGTGCACTCAAATTATCCATAATAAAATCATTATATTTGTGATATCTGTTTATAAAATGTTTAAAACAGCAGTGAAAAAAACATTCATTTGCAATTTGTTAGAAATGACATTGTAACTTTTTGCAAAAAGTGTAACTAATGTTGTAAAACCATTAAAAACATTGTAACAATATCCCTAGGACATAGAGGATACTTATAAAGGACAATGCAAATTGGATAAACAGCCTTAATTTACTTGTCTCTATATTAACATCTTGAAAGTAAATATCTCCATTGCTGAATTCCAGGGATAGTAACCCCAAAATTACTCTGAATCTGGAGGTCCAATATCTTTAACTCATAGGGGCAGATTTACTAAATTCGTGTAAAAGATTTGAATATTCGCTCGAATAGTTACTATTCGATTGTGCGACAATTTGAATAGAATATTTGGTCGCATCGAATAGATCGAATAAATATATATTCGAACGTTCGACTATTCGCCAGTCGAAGAACTTGCCCTTTAAATTTTTATTCAACTGCGTACTTCGCCAGATTGAAACTATCGAATAGCAATAGAAGCCTATGGGAATCCCCCATAGGATTTTTTATAAGTCTTTTGCCGAATTTCAATCATATGATCAAACGCTTCGAACATTCGATTCGTACGATTTTGGCGAATATTTGAACGTTTTTTCTGTGACTTTTCGTAGAATCGTTCGATTGTACGATTCTGGCGAATAGTCGAAAATGCACTCAAAAACCAGCGAATATTTTATTCGATTTTGGTGAATATTTATTCGCCAAATATTCACCAGTTGAATTTGAAGGCTAAAATACCTTGACAATTCAACCCGTAGTAAATCTGCCCCTTATTGTCCTAGGACCTAACATCAAATAAAGAAAACTTATAAGTATAAAACATGGACATATGTTAAAAACAATCACTGTAGTAAAGTAATTTAAATGCTTACTCATATAAACAACATAGGAGTGTACTCTCTATTCAGACCGCCTGGCGATAGAGTACCCAAAGTGTTAATCCAACGCATCTCTAATTATTTAAAAATTTGTTGTCTATCTCCACCCCGTCTCAGTGGCTCAACATTGTCAATCACCTGACATCTTAACTGTGAGATAGTAGGTTTCATTTCATGAAAATTTGCAGGTATTGGTAAATGTAGTAATTTACAACCTATTGTATATTAGATTTATGTTGTTAAATCCTTTCTTTAATTTTCTGTGTGGTCTCCAGGGGCGATCCAGACAATATCGCCGCCTGGTGGCCTTCAATATGCCACCCCTCCTCCCCACGGCGCTCACCTTTTCAGCGCTGGTCAGGTGTAGGGGGGGGGGGTCCACGGTGCAAGTGAGTGCTCTGCACTAGAAGAGCCGAATTTCCGGGTTGAAAACTGGAAATTTGGATCTTAGTTACCAGGAGCGGCTTTTTTTCCCACCCCTGGTACCGAGGGGGGCGCTACCTCAACTCGCCTCATTGGCGGAGCGCTCCTGGTGGTCTCACCCACATAAGCTAAATCACATGGGGGGGATGTGTGAACACCCTCCCTTTAGTAATATTGTTAGAATGTGCACAGGATAAGCAAGGGAAAGTCCCGTTTTGGGGGGCCCACAAAAATTGTTATTTCTGTCTCTGTTGTGGACCTATATCTGCCCTCACCAGAGGGTCCCAAAAATTTTTATTACGCTAATACGCCATTAAGGGAGATGAAAGAAATTCCTCAATATGCGCTGCATCTGTTTGCAACACCCGCCAGTGTTTCCTCAAAATGTTCATTACCTGATCACTGGCCACTGAATATTGGCTAACAAAAGACAGTACATTTCCATCCTGGAATATAACTACTTCAAGTATGTTTTATTTCTACCTTACCTCTACTGAATTTAAATAAAATATATATTATTTTAAATATTTCATTTTAAAGTTTAAAAAAAAAAAAAACATTTGAACAATTAGCCAAAATGAACCACCTTCCTCCTGCTCACATTATTTGCAGTTTTTTTTATTATTATTTGTATTTGTAGGCCGAAAATATTTACCTTTTATTTTCTCTACATCCAACCTGGAATTTAAACTCATTTATAATTGCTATATGTGACCCCAGAATGTCATAATAGGGCTCAATGCAAGGGCCACATCATCTAACCTGCAGCTCTCCATCTGTCATGGAGAAATATTATTTTCCTGCCAGTCTTGTATCCACAAAGTGAACTGAATATAAGGCTAGTTTTTTTGGTAGTTTAAGGGGCTTGCAATTAAAAAAAAATTTAATTTGTAACATTTTGAAAATGTAATAGCGATAGAAAGTGGTTTATTTTCTTGGCATGTGTGTCTGGTACACATTAAGGTCCTAAAAAAAGTGTCAGGAAGGCAAAAATGCCTAAAGCCCTTCAGTGCTAGTGGGTGCCACCAGTTATAGCAGACCCAATCGCAGCAGAATAAATATGTGGAATATACAAATAAACAATATATTGAGTTTGATATCATTCACATCAGTAGTAGTTAAAAAAAACAGAATGTAGCCTCATAAATCTGCCCCATTGTATCTGGCTTCTCTCAGAAGTACCATCAATGCGGTTACTAGGCAAAACATGGCAGAGGGTTTTTTTGTACCTTTATTATACACTGGAAAACTTTATGGAAACCCTGAAATATGTTGTATCTAAGTTGCACTCACACATACCAGCAATAAAAAGAGAGGCCATGGAAATAAAACTTTTTCAAGGTTGGGGAATATCTTTCAACTTTTAATTTACTTGTTCCAAAGACCTGTTTCATTATTGTACATTAAAGTACTAGATCATTGTAATGTGCCATTAGCAGCTCAGAATCCCAAATATTGATTTAATGTATAAAGAAAAGTAGTACAAATTGAATTATGATGTTATGGTATTTAATTATATTGCTTCATTTTCAATGGGGGCTTGGCCTTAAACCAGTCAGATGGAGAGAGAGAAATATCTTAGGCTATATATTTGATAACTAAATTAAAGGAACAGTAACACCAAAAAATGAAAGTGTTTTAAAGTAAAGAAAATATCATGTACGGTTGCCCTGTGCTGTTAAAACTGATCTGTTTGTTTCAGAAACACTACTATAGTTCATATAAACAAGCTGCTAAGTAGCAATGGCGGAAATTGAAAAACGGCTATATGGCACAGGATAAGTAATGGATAACAGATAACATTAAGTTCTACAGAGCTTATCTGCTATCTGCTCTGTAACTTTTCTCCTTTGAATGGCTGCTCCCATGTCTAAACAACAGCTTATTTATATAAACAATAGTAGTGCTTCTGAAGCAAACACTGCAGTTTTACTAGTGCAAGGCAACACTGCATTATAGTTTTATTACTTTAAAACAATTTAATTTTTTGATGTTACTGGCCCTTTAATGGAGGGAAAAAAAATCAGCAGAATTTTATTCAGTTGAAGTTTTGTTTTTTGAAGGTGGTACCATGACTCAATTTGCCCTCTAGGTAGGGTACATCTGGGGCTACTTATTCTGTATGAACCACTCACCTTGCTTTCTATCTGGGCATGGTATATCAGACATAATCAATTTATTTTGTACCACTCCTCTCAACCATACTAGCAGACTATGAAAAAACACCCTCAAACATTCATGTAGAGAAACAGAGAGAAGCTTCATCCTTCACCTAGTTCTGCTGAGTGAGCAATGCTATATTTGCCTCCTCATCCTGCTGGTTATTTTTGAAGAGATAATACCAAACTACAAGTGGGATGTATACTTTTCAATTAAAGATGTAGAGTCAGCAGGAAGGGAAGTGAATTAATTTTTGAGTGCAACATCACAAGCTAATATCTCTGTACTCTCTGATCTGTCTTGTAAAACTCAGTTGAAAAATAGTCTTAAGGGGCAGATTTACTAAGGGAGGAATTTCGAAGTGAAAAAACTTTGAAATTCGACCCTCAAAGTTTTTTTAAAGGGCTTTTTTGATTGAAAATGGACCTATTTCGATCGAATATGTCCATTTTCAATCAAATAAAATCGTTCGAATCGAACGATTCTAATGATTTTGTGCAAAATCCTTCGAATTCTTGGAATTTAGGACAGGTTCTATGAGGTCCCCCATAGGCTAAAATGGCAATTTGGCAGCTTTAAGGTGGCGAAGTGTTGAAGTCAAAGGATTTGAGCCAGTACTTCGAAAATTTGACTTGTCGCAAATTAAAATTTTTTTAATTTGAATTTTATTTTAATATTCACTTCGACCCTTAGTAAATCTGCCCCCAAGTGTAAAAAGGTGTATTCCTTTTGAGTTTGACACTAACATAAATGGAATAATGAGACCCTGTTCTAAATTATAAGGATAATAAAATTCATGTATGACCATAGGCTACAAGGCTGTAGACTGAGGTCAGCTTGTACATGTTTTATGGATTTTCCTGTCACGTCACTATATAGTACTAAGTAATGTTAATCCATACTAAAAGGCGGGCATTCTGTGGGGGGGAACCAAGAGAACCCGGTAATTCAATTTGCCAGGACAATTTTCCATATGTAGTAATGTTCTAGATTTATCAAAGTTTAGAAAAATATCTATTTATTCTAATATTTATTCCTGGTAAAAAGATGTGGAAGAAATTGCAGTTGCTTTGTTATAAATTTCTCACAATGTGGAATTCTGTTCATGACTTTTATGGCTTTTTACATAAGTGGACTGATTTTGTGAAGCGGACTTTGATTTTTTTAGGCGAAATTGTTTTTGGGCGTTAAAAATGTTCTTTGAAAAATGCATAACCAGGTACAAATTTTTTTTTTTACATGGAGAAAAAAAACCTGAAGCTTTACAGAATATTACGAAAGGTATATAAATGTGAATAGAGATTTTAAAAACATTAAAAAACATATTTCACTAGGGGAAAACAATTGCTTTACTGGGAACATAATGTAATTCCTTAATTTTTCCCCAACCTTTGATAAATCAGGCGTTTTTTTTTTATTTGCGTTTATTGTAAAAGTTGAGCTTTTACAGTCTGATTGAAATGAATGGAAGAAGGCAGTTTTTGTTTGCAGTTGACTTTTTGTATTGCTAGGAAATGCAATATTGTTTAACCCAGGATCCCCAACTGCTGGGCTGGCCACAGCCAGTCTTGAACTGGCCGTGAATTAACGAGGCATGTGAAATTGGACACCAGCATGGCAGAATTGGATGCCGGAGCGCCACAATTGGATACTGACCCCTCCCGACCTCCCCTCCCCCCACTGACCCACCGGCCCTTGCAAAAAGAATTGGGGCTATACCAGTCCCTGGGCCAAAAAAAGTTGGGGAATCCTGATTTAACCCATTTGACTTTGTATCACGTACTTTTTCAAACTGTAGTATTAAAATTTTTATTTACCAGTGATGTCCCTTTACGTGTTTCATCACACAAAATTATCTGTCGAGGTAAAACCAGCCTATACCGTGTTCCTCTTAAACAAGCAAAATAAACAAACTCCATTAAGTCTGTCTCTCACCTCCCCCCAAAAGCATAACAAGCTAGAGTTCTTAATTGTGTACAGGATAATAACGAGCTCATTACAATCAGTAAATGCTTTGGGCGCCTGTCAGTTGGCATCAACACTATTCATTTCTTAATGAAGCCAGACACTTGCGCTCCCCACTTGCCATAGAGAGTTTTTATAATGTCTTTGCAATGTAATTGAGTTAAATAAAAGCAATGAAATGTGTTCTTTCTTAAAATCAAGCAAAACAAAATATGATTCAGCTTGAAACCCTGTGTGTATACAGCTATCTGTTTATCCAAGTTTGTGTTTATTTGCTTTTTCTCTGCAATAATAATTACTGTATACTTGATGGTAACTAAGCTAATATAAATCCTTATTGATGGCAGTAAAAAAAAGGTTTTTAGCCACCTTAAAGCATGGTCCCAATCATATATTTACATTTTTTGTAAAAAAAGAAGTGGCGGGATGGCATCCTGCCAGATCCCACCCCAATTCAAGCACTGGCTCTAGGAGCTATGTATTGACAATTAGAAATGTACCATAAATCATCACAGTTCAGTTTCAGCACCAGCTTTCCACTAAGGAAATGGTCATTATCATATTTACTTTTGGCTGATGACCTGGGTACAGCACAAATATTAGTTGTGTGGGAGGCCACCGCAACATGTTAAGGACTTTACCATTTCTTTATTGACTGTCTGGTGTATGGGTTCACAAAGTATATTACAATATGGTAGTTAAGGCTGATACAGCTGTAAAATTGCCATATTTCCTTCATAAATATATATTAATGGAGGGCACTCCGAAAATTGAACAAAATGAAAGAATAAGGTCCCAATCACCAGCCGTTAGGCATATAATGAGGTGCCACAAACCAGGGGTGTACCTACAACAGGACCCCACTGAAACATAAATGCAATATGGATGTGCACACTCAAAAAAAACTCTCAAAGAAAGCAGGGGATAAATGCAAAAAAAGTTTTACTTGATACATTAACAGTCATCGAATACATTACAAATGTGTCAATATAGAGTGATTCACAGCATGGAAAATCCATATACATACCCCTTTGGGACACATAAGGCAAAAAAGATCAAACCACAAGTGGATCCCCTTGACAAAGGCTTGTGTGCCGAAACGTTGGGGTATTCTCACTTGGGGCTTGTGTATCCGCTGCTTGTGGTTTGATCTTTTTTGCCTTATGTGTATTCGATGACTGTTAATGTATCAAGTAAAACTTTTTTTGCATTTATCCCCTGCTTTCTTTGAGAGTTTTTTTTGTGTGCACATCCATATTGCATTTATATTTCCTTCATAATTAAGGAACTCAAACAATGCACCATTAAGATTCTCTCTGAAACCCACATTTGTCTTGTGGTAGCACTGGCAGAATTATTTATGATTTACTCCCAATTTAGCTTGTGTTACACTTCTGAAACTCTGTTTTAGCTTAGGGCAAAGTAATTATAGAACATCAGAGGCTGAATAAAAGGCCTAAGAACTATAACACAATAGCTTCTTTGTAACGGTACATGGTGTTTTTCTGTTGTATTTGGATAGACTTTTTGGGTGGAGTAAATATGGAAAACACTATCTCTCATGGTGTGCCAAACACAACACTGCTCTGGGCAAGCTGATGTTCCCTCATTTATAAATATTTGTATTGTAGTCTTCACTATATTCTAATATGTTTTATCCCACAATGTTGCTGGTTAGACTTTTATTTTATTTGTTATGTTATTCTGTTTGGATTTTTGAATGCTTTACTTAAAGTTTTTAAACGTACATTTCTAAAAAAAAAAAAACCTTGCTGCTTGGTCATATGTCCTGGAAAATGTGTTGGCACCAGTATGATTGCACCTATGAGAACAAAGATCCAAACCTCCCAACTGTCAGCCCAGAATCACGTTTGCTCTTTGGTCTCCTGTACTGAAACCAGAAAAAAGATACAAAGTTTCTGAAACTTAAGTAAAATAAGAGTCTTTTTGGCAGAACACTGAACAGCTGCACATTAATACATTTGTAACAATGTAAGATAAGCAAATAAACAATTGTCACTATTTAAAATAAGCATGTCTCCTGGTGAAACTGTGACTCACAGCTTAAAGTGCATTTTCAAGTGCAATGTACATGGTAATTAGGGGTGTGGCCACAAAATGGGCATGGTCAAACCATTTCGCCATGCTACGTGCACTTTATGTTTTTGTCCCTCTATTAATTTTGTTAGGAGGTATAATAATCCACTAATAGGCTTATAAACCACCAGCATAGAACCACAGTTGGTGGTAAGGGTCAAGTGAGGATTGCCATAACTAGTTTTCATCAGGTCTGGCATCCGATAGCAACCGAGCAGCGGGTGGCATAGCATTTATAGGCCATCTTGTTTTGAAAGTATATGGGTTATCTTAATCTACCCTTTCATTGCAAGCATTGAAGAGCCATGCTGGTACAGCTCAGTAGCTCCACCAACCACCAAACACACACAACAGCACAAGGATTAGTCGCTGGACCAACCAAGTGTGACTTAAGGCCATCTACCAAAAACTGAACCAAACGTGACCATACATTGAAGCTACGGAATCCAATAGGCTACTGAACCTTCAAACAGCTGGGGTCATAATCTAAAATCAGGCTTGCAAGAAGCTTATAGCCTACAAACTCTGGTACCAACCAGCAATGATGCACACTCCACTGGCAAATGAGCCAGCCACCATACATGCAAACCAGTGGTGTACCAGCTAGCTATTATGTACTTCAACACAGATGTGCAAGGCTTAAGTATGCAGAACACCAGAGTGGAACTCTACTTAACAAGCAATAGTACATATTGGCACTGCACTGGTACCTGACAGAAGTCAATTTCCACACATGCAACAACGGAGCACAAGCCAGTTATTGAACTTAGAAAACACTGGTCCACAAGCCAGCCTTATTGATAATAAGCAGTGGCACACAAGACCAAAAACAATGCATGTAAGGCAGAAGCAAAGGTCAGCTGTAACAACATATGATCAACCTCAGCTGCTGAATACCAATCAGCAACCAAAATTAGCTATTGGCTGTGAAACTCAGAGCAAACACCAGCTCATGGTACAACTTATATTAGATTCAACCAATTAGCCAATCATGCCTACTGCTGGTGTAACCAGACCATTGCATGCAAGGATTGTAGACAAGACAAAACCAATGGCTGTTCTTCTGCTAAGGATTGCCGAATGGAAACAGACATGCCCACCAAGGGCCACAGCAAAGAACAGTACCCATGCCTATCAGCCTCCACCTCATAGCCGGTGGCCTATGCACCATAGGTCATAGCAAAGGCTGGCAGTCACATGACAGCCAGCAACCACAAGCCCCCAAGGACTATAATAAAAACTAGTGGCCACCTTAGCCAAGGGCCACGTAAAAAGGCTAACAGCCCAAAAACCCTGGTAAAAGGCAAGCAAGCACCTAAATTAAGGGCCATGGAAACAGGCCAGCAGCCACCATAACCCTTGTAAAATGCCAACCAAACAAATGTGCTAGGGGTAAAAAAAAAAACACACACACATGAGCCGAAGGCTCATGCAACAGGCCAGCTGAACAAGGGCCCTTGTAAAAGGCCAGCAGAACCATGAGCCAAGGGTCATGGAAAAAAGGCCAGCAGCCCCATAAGCCATGGACCAAAACAAGGGCTCTAACACAAACCAATGGCCCTTGGAAAGCCAGAGGCCAGACAAGCCCATCTCCCTGGCGAGAGGCCAGAGGCCACACAAGGGCCAAAGACTACAAGCTGGCTTTAAGCCTAAGGTGCCAGCAGACATTAAAGTAAGTGTCCTTCAACATACCAACAATTAAAGAAGGGAACCATACAGCCACCAAAACTCAGTAGAGAAAGCCTACATCACACAAAAAGACACCATATGAATTGGAAAACTGCCTGTTAAGTGTGGAGACATCATAGGAAAAAGTGGGGTACAATACTGCTACAGCAGAACAAACCCCTAGCCAGAAATACCAGGTGTAATAAGAGCACCCTTACCTATTGTGTCTGCACAGAGAACTTGTGACTCACAAACCTAACACCTCAGATGACATTGATACAAGAAGTCAGAGGAACACCAGTACCCAACCAGATAATATGTGGTAGATCATGGGTCCCAACCTTTTTTGCTTGTGGGTCACATTTAAATATAAAAAAGAGTTGGAGAGCAACACAAGCATGAAAAAGTCCACGGGGATGTCAAATAAGAGCTCTGATTGGCTTTTTGGTAGCCCCTATATGGACTGGCAGCCTACAGGAGAGAATGTTTGGCAGGACATCTGTTTTTTATACAACGAAAACTTGCCTCTAAGCCAGTAATTCAAAAATAAGCACCTGCTTTGAGGCCACTGGGAGCAACATCCATGGGGTTGGAGAGCAACATGTTGCTCACGAGCTACTGGTTGGGGATCACTGTGCTAGACAGTAGGAATAATCCAGTCAGAGCTCTGGTGGCAGGCTGTTTCTTAGGAGAAAACTCAGGGGCATAACTACAGAGGAAGCAGACCCTGTGGCTGCAAGTGGGTCCAGAAGGTATAGGGACCCCATGATGCCCCAAATAAAGAGCAATTTCAATATATATTGATAAAACAGATCAACCTCTGGATGTTAGGGGCCCTAAAAGGAATTTGCTGTGGGGTCCGATGACATCAAGTTACAAAACTGGGCAGACTAATTGTAAGGAAGGAAGGGAGTACCATACTGCTTCAGCAGTGAAAGAACCCATCCAACCCTGCAAGCACCCAGTGTAATAAAAGGCAAATATAACCTCTGTGTCTGCACAGAGGACAATATCAAAGAGGCCCAGAGGAGAACCTGCCCCTTAGCTGATAGCAGTGACTAGTCCGCAGGATGGAAACTTCAGCTAGAACCCCGATAGCTTTCAGCTGAGGGACATAATTAGCTTATTAACATGCAGACACCCATACAAAACTTAAAATATTAAATAGCAATAGCAACGGGGCTGAAAGGCAAACCTGGATGGAAACGCCAGTCAAAGCCCTGATGGCTCTCAGCTGTGGGACATAATTAGTTAAATAGCACACAGACTTCCCATTTTAACTCACATTAGATACTGAAGAATCATACTCACCAGCTTCAGGCTGTTTTAACTAGCCCATATGCATACCCATGGCCCTTTTGCAGAAGTTCTGTAAAGTTCTGTAAAGCCTCAAATAACTCAAAAGAAAAGAGGAGGCCAAAAAGCTTACAGGTAACATTGAGGGAACCCACATCTGACCATGGGTATGCCCACACCTGCAATAAGCGATAATTTACAGATTATGCATTTTGGGGCATCAGGTAAATTCTTCTCCCTTACCTGGGAATCCGCACATAGGTAAAAAATAAACAAAAAATACAAAGGAAAAACTCTGTGGTTGATTTTTATCAAATATTCACCAAAAAGAAAAAAAAAGTGAGGAGGAAGATCCTAACTCCCTGTCCAGTAGGATAAAAAATAACTGTGGTGAGGAGGAATTCATGTGGTCTTATAGGTCATGATTAATTTTGATTGGCTATGTTATAGGTCCTACCTCCTGGTCTGGGAGGGGCAATCCCCATGTGTACTGACAAGGAGGGATGTAGAAGAAATCTTATTTGTAGCTATGGTTTACTAGACCTATACCTGACTTAAGGTGGCCATACATGGTACATTTTGCTGTGCGATCTGATAAAATCATCTATGTATCATTACATTGATGGAGTGCAAATGATTGTATTGTTCCGTTTGTGTGTTGCTCCCCAACTTTTTATTTCTGAATATAACTCACAGGTAAAATAGTCAGTTGTTTGGTTATCAGGTGTTTGTGTTAAGGTTTAGGAACTGTATTTTTGGATTTTCAATGGAAAAGTGCAAGTGCCTAAAATATTATTATATTTTCATCCCTCTCCCCAGGTGGCAGTTTGGAGTAGAAAAGATTTACACATGGCTATATGAATTGGAATTTTATCTGCTATGGAAACCTGGCTGGCAGTGTCCTGCTTCCTGATGCTGAGTCTGATAGCGGATTGGGCAGGGAGTGTTCAGTCAAGAGATTTTACAGTGCAAGATATAGTCTACCTTTATCCCTCAAGTAAGTCATTTGTTGTTAAGTGTTTTAAACCCGAAAAGGAGTTTGGTCATTACTGGAAATCACAACATTTTGTAAACCTGTTTTTGCAGAATTCGATATGTGGCCCGTGCTCCAGGTCTATTATCCCATGGTCACCAATCAGCTTGCTTACAGCAGGCCCTTAAAGGCTATATGGAAACATTGCACCTGCTACTCTTCTCCCCACTGAAATATAGTCTTGCCTAACGCTCCTCAATAGAAAGCAAAAGAACAGTGTTTTAAAAAATATTATGCTCTTGCAATTGTTATGTTTTTTTTTTTTAACTACAACCACCCATTGGCTGAGTGAGGATGCTGAGAGTTGTAGCAGGGACTGTATGCTTGATATCTCCAGTAGTGGTGTTGTGGAATGCAGAAATACTTTACCCTTCAATGATCAGGAGCCAAAAAAGGTTCACTCACAGCTGGAGCAGCAACTGCTACTGACTGCTCTTGACTCTGCTATTGTCCCAACAAACCATTCCATACATGTCTCAGAAATCGGCACAGCTTCTTCTTTCTGCCGAGACAAATCTAGGAGCAGTTAGCAATGCCTTTCTTCCCACATAAGCCAGACGTGTATAGCTGGAGCTATTGGGCATAGATCTTAAAAAAACCGATTATATTTATGTGCATTTGTATTTATATAGTGCTACTTATGTACACAGCACTATACTGTTTTTCTTATACTTAATATATTTTTTTATTAGTGGACTGCCCCAAGCAGTCCACTAATAAAAAATTTCAGTAAATTACTAAATTAATACTACTAAATTAATTACTAATAAAAAAACCTCAGTAAATTACTAAATTAATATTCATGGAACTGAGTTATAACTGAAGTTATGCATTACATACTGTGCTAACATTTTGCTTTCTCTTTGTTATTACCAAATCCATATTGCCATGTTTTATAAATGATTATGCCATCCTAGAATATTTGCTTAAATTGCATCATACAGCCACCAAAATCTAGTTGCTGTATGCTTTCTTCTACTGGAGAAAGCAGACTTATAGAAAGCAGACTTATAAAAGTGCATTCCAGTGAATTAGGCCCATGATTATTGGGCTGCTGAAGGATGGAAAATTGGGCATTTGGGGAGAAAAAGTTTCCTATAATAATGGCTGGAACAGGAGATAACATACATTATAAAGAATAGTGTGCGTTTGCTTAATGTTTCTACTTTTCTTATTCTTTACAGCAACACCGTATCCTGGTGGATTTAAATGTTTTACCTGTGAAAAGGCTGCTGATAATTATGATTGCAATCGTTGGGCCCCTGATATATTCTGCCCTAGAGGTAAGCGGTTCATGGCATGTTCTTTTGGTCTGAAATAACTTTAGACATATAGGCCATAGTAAATTTTGACTTCTGTAGACCAAGTGGGGGAAATATGTACACAGTTCCCACAACTTGCAGTACAGAGTGTCCGAAGTTTATCAGAGCACAAGTCACATGACTTGGGCAGCTGGGAAATTGACTACATGTCTAGCCCTATGTCAGATTTCAAAATTAAATTTAAAAAGTTCTGTTTGCTCTTTTGAGAAACGGATTTCAATGCAGAATTCTGCTGGAGCAGCACTATTAACTGAGTTTTTAAATTAATCCCTAGCTAGAGTCATGAGATTGCACACATCTGCTTTACTGAGAGGGAAAAAAGTCACTTTATTGGAAATATTCCCATGATAAGACCACAAAAGATCAACCAAAGCAAAGTCAATCTTCCTTTAATCTGTGTGACAGAAGATTCTGTTATCCACTTAGCATCTCTGAATAGATAGTGAGTTTTTTATTTCGTGAGATTGGCTGGCTCTGCATGCAGATGCACTGAATACTCACACTGGATACTGCTAGCATTTCCCTAAATGAATCCCCATTCAGGAAGCCACATCAGGCACTTAAGGTAACAAATGTCTGGTTGGGAATACAAAGGCTGTTATTCTGATTTATTTCACATGATCTCAGGCCAGAGAACACTGGGCATCATCTGCCTGCCTCGTGTCTTTCCTTTTATACTAGGTGCCTTGTAGGGAAGCCAGAAAACTGTTTTTTTAGAGTTAATTATTGCCTGTCCTGCGGAAATTTGTGCCAGTGATAATTTCACCATTCTGTGCATCAGTGCTCACTCTCAAATTACCAATGGGTAAAAAAAACCCTTATGGCTATTGTTGGGGCATTTCCAGTTCAACAGTACTAATTTAGTCTTGCTAGAGTCCAGCTAAAAAAGAGCAAGGCTGTAATATAATAAAAAATGTGTTTTTCTGCTTTGTTCTAAATTTTCCTTTTCAAAGCATATTAAATTTACAGAGGTACTTTACTTAATAGTGCCTGTTATTGTTATATGGAGCTTCTAGATCTGCCATTGTAGATGCCACCACCTCTGTGGACAAATGGGGACATGGCCTATTTTCAACCCTAGGGCCTAAAATCAGCTAAAGGGGGACTGACTTGATCAAGAGTGGCAGCCAATGTCTGTACAGACTACCATTTTTACATAATGGGCTAAAATCTATGAATTGGAAATAGCCAAGTTTTTGGCGCTCTTTGTGTTGTATTTAGTAGGATGGTAAAATCTGATTTGTAAATCTGATTTATGATGGTGTGATGCAATAGGTGATGTAAGCTGCACACAAATCAGAAGGACACCCTGGAGACAGCTGGAGCTGCAAGAGGTGTGATTTTGGCAGCACTTAAGCTGGTTAAGCTGTATTTTAGCCACAAGTCATATCTCCAGCTTTGTTCTTTCTGTCAGTGTGCAGATCTGCACTGTGTTATGCAGCAGAATGTATATCTGAAGCAGAAAATAAACCACAAACCTTGTCAAACACAGCTTATTCCAGACCAGGCTGGGGCCCGTGCAGTGACAGAGAACAGGACCCTTAGGGAACAATAGAGATATAAATATGTTCTTCCCTAATCATTTAATGCTGATTTTATCTCAGGATCTTAGATTTATGTATGTATGGAGACTGTGCACCTCGACATCCTTTGCTTTGTAGAGATATGATCTCTTTTTTTTGGAAAACTTGTGAAAACTTATGAAAAAGAGATAAGGGCTAACTCACATTGATCATGCCCTGTCTGTTCTCATCCCCATCTGCTTCATAATGAGTTATGGGTTTTAACTTGGGAACATTGGACTACCTTAGATAACCTTATTGCAGCATAATCTAGTGTAGACCAATGTTTCCTAGTGTCATTAGTAGGAAGTAGCACCTTTCATCATCTTGCAAGTGCTGTTACCCTTTAATTCTTTAACAGTTTATACTGTATGTGGGCATTGTTATACTGTATGCCTAGAATCGTACTATACATGCTAAAGTATTATTCTTCGCTTGTAACATCAGTTATATCCCACTGGACAGACAAATAGGGGCAGATTTACTAAATTCACATGCAGGATTCGAAGTTCGATCGAAATTTCAAAAAGATTCTAATTCGAATTTTGAAATGTTTTTGAAGACCACTTCGACCAGTGAATTTTTAAAAATCGAATTACTTCACCTTTAAATTTTTAGTCGACTGCCTAGTTCGCCAGATCAAAGCTCCTGAATTGGGTTTCATTATTTTTGATTGAATAAAAAAATTCTATCGAATGGATAAAATCGTTCGATTCGAACGATTTTATTGATTGATCGAATAGTTCCTATTCAATCGTTCGACCAATCGAATTGTGGTAAAATCCTTCGAGTTCGAATTTGAAGGCCTTTACTTCCCCAACAATTCCCAACTATTCCCATGGTCGAATTCGAGGGTTACCCTTAGTAAATCTGCTCCATAGTGTTTTTGCTGCTGTTCCCTAGACTAATTAGACAATGAATTTGGCAAGTTAGGTCACATGAGCCAATTAACAGACAGAGTTCTGTCTTTTGCTTTCACACTTCTTCCTGTTACAGTTAGGGGCAGATTTACTAAATTCACATGAAAGATTCGAAGTTCGATCTAATTTTCATACCATGCTTCCTTGGCCACACTTCATTACAATTTTGGAAAAAGTGTGTATATTGTGCTGGGCCAATGTATCATAAGTTGTTGGGGCCACCAAAACCATTGAACTGATCATGTGCCTCTTATTTTACACTACATCTATATTATACAATCTATTTGCAGAATGTAGGGGTTCTTGAAATCAACTGCTTCATTTATTCACTGTGCAATAAATTTTTTTGCTATAGGTGGGTTGCCAATAAATCTTTGCCAGCTCATACAGAGAGCTGTTAAATCTGTCCGGCAAGGATACTCTCTTCATCATGCTATAGTGGGAACATATTACTTTCTTTTTTTTATGAATTAAAGGCTAAAGTGATTAAAAAGTTAGGATGATTATTCAGCAGACTCATGACAAAAGAAGAAATGTGTAATAACAACAACAAATAAAAAAATTGGCCAACACACTGAATTCTGTCAAGGAACAATACTGGCAAACCCATTGGCACGAATTCCATGCATTCCTCATGGACATTCATTCGCCATACACTATAAAGACTGCCAGCTCAGACCTGGGTTAAGTGATTCTTGTAAAATTCTACTGAATTCATTGTCAAAATATAAGTCACAGAAGAAGCTATTTACCACGGCTGTGGGTGCAAGCAAGAGAGCACTAAGGTGAGCTGATTTGCATCTTTTAAGGACAATACTTGAAGCAAGATACAAAGCACAGTACTAGTGGACTTAATTCAAACATTCCATGTCACCTATTGTCCTATGTTGCTACTTAGCTTGGACGTTTGAAACACACACCAGCTTGAGAACCTTCGAGGGGCTGCCTATGTGTTGCCCACCTACCTTCCCACGCTGTATGCCTAACATAGTGAACCTGTGGTGCAAGGTACAAAGTGCAAAACAAGCAGGCTATTTGCACCTAATAACTGAAGCTGCATTCTATAAATAGTAAACATTGTCAATTCTTGTAAAGGTCAAATTACTGCAAACTTTTTTTTTTTTAAAAGTAATACAAAAAATCTGAAATTAGTATTTATAATCAGAAACCAAATGCAAGCCACCTGGAGCTTTATAAAAATGCTCCTTTTTTTTTAAAGCTGTTAAAACCTCTTAAACTCCCATCCAAAAGTGTGGCTTGAACCTTCCATGGAGCAAAACAATGGAATGGAAATGTCTAGCTGCTAAAAGGAATTACTGACACTCATATATGACTACAAGGATTGGGGCCACCGCACTAAACAAGAAAAATCTTCCTTGTAATAATAATTCCATTTAAATGTTTCTCCACAAGTAACATTTTTGTGATGGCGCGTGTCAAGGAAAATCAGCTTCTATTGTCATGTCTCATTCAAGGGGCTCACCACAAGTATGACAGCCTGTCTATTTTCCCTGCTCGGTAAACTTTGCTGATGGGATTCCTTTATTGTTGTGCTGAGCATAGAGGTGACAGATTTTGGGAAAACAGAGCAGTAAAACTGTTTGCTTTCGCAGTTGTGACTTCCAGCTGTAGAGGCTTTCCAGTGTAATTGTCAAGTGGTAGTTCATGGAATGCACGCAGTGTGCCATAGAATTCTCTTTTAGTGGAAGGAGTCACAACGGAGGTTTTGTTTAGTGAGGTATATTTAAGCTAGATGGTGCCAGTGAAGTGGCTGTGCTCATCAACCTTTGAAGGATATCATCAAAAAGAGACTCCATGTTTCCTTTTGGCTGAAGAATATAAGACCATTGTTGGTCAAACTCTTGTCTGGGGCCCCATTGGATAGTTGTTCAGTATTTTTCTGAACTATAGAACAACGTCCCTGAATGTGTGGTAAACTGTAGCAATGCATTGATACGACTTGTGGCCGCAGATTTTGGATATTTTTTTTTTTTTGGTACACCATACATCACATGGTTTCATTGCAGAGGTGTGAGGTTTTTGTATAATATATTCAATGCTAGCCCTCAGTGTAAATGCTCCAGCTACATGGTGCATTCTGGTTGGGTGGCTAAAGCAGTTAAATAGGTGCATAGAAGATGTGGGCAAAGTTTTACTTGAATCTGAAAGGCAAGTTCCTCCTAAGTAAATGAGCCTGGAATATTTCCTAGATTGTGCCGTGGCTGCTGCTTGTGTGGTAGGTTCATTGGCTTCCCCATGCATGGCCTTATCCATATTCACGTAGAGTGCCAATATTTCACAAATGACCCATGACACCTGTGATACATCTGAGTCTCGTCTCACCCATTGTATTCCAGGAGAATTGGCTAAAGGAGGATAAGCAAATATTTGTAGTCTTGACACTTTGCTTTGGACTTTGTATGGACTTTGTATGAAAAAACATTGGTTATCCCTTCTGTATCTCCCAATATAATTCTCATTTGACAGGACAGATTGGAGATTAAATATGATTTTCAGACAGTCTGAGGATTAGTGGGAATGACACCTGTTTATCAAGGGGAGATTAATTTGTCCCAGGAAAAGAGGAATATACACAGAGCCTGATAAGGCTGAGCAGTTGCCTGTATACACAGGCTGAGCCAATAACAGGATGGGTGGTTCATACTTGCAAAGGAAGATGAGGCTATCCCCTGTTCTTATCTTGTTCCTATGTAGCTGGATACAAATCATTAAAAGGCTTCTCTAAGGCTTTGTTGCATTTAAAGGGTCAGGTAAAGGGCTTCCTGGTCAATCTCCAGCTGCTCAGTGTAAACATATTGTCCTGTCCCCCAGTGCCATATTTATCTGCTAATGTTTATCAAATTCATCTCAAAATAAGGTAAAATAAAAGATAAAATAACAAAACAGGATAAGTAGGAAACTCTGGTTGCTTAAAGGGCATGTAATCGTATCATAAAAGTATTTGCAAGGCTATAACCCCCACATACTCCAGCATATTGCAAGGGCTAATGCATGCCTGGAGCTTTAGTCAATGAACTTTATTGGGAAGGGATAAGAGTGAATTATTTGTTTGGCGGATGCTACTTAAATTGCATTTATTATTAAAAAAAGCTTTAATTAATGCTTATATATGGCTGTATAAAAACCTATGTAATGTCCATATGAATAAAGAAGTTTGGTGTTTCTGTTTTCCCAGAGAGCAAGTACTGCTACACTCAGCACATCATGAATGCCACAGGGGAGAGTGTGCTGGTGACAAAACGCTGTGCATCTCTGGAGCAATGTCTAAATACCGGCTGCAGGGATTCTGTCAATAAGGACCAGAAGGTGGGTATGAATAAATGCACAATAAGTAATAGGGATGGCATGTACAATACACAACAAGGAAACTCTTGTAATTTTGAAATCCCAGCATTCTCTGATGACCCAATGGTTAGTCACAATGCGTGGGTTTCTTATTCCAGGATCAAGGTACTAAAAAAAAAAATCAGTTGAAATGGTAAACCCTCTACAAGATTGGGTTCCTCCTACTAGATAAACTTGCGGTGGGCCTAAAAGAACTCCTGGCTAGTAAAAGGTGAATAACTGTATTTAAGGGCTACTGTACACTCAGATTTCCGTACAGTGCGTAATATAATGAGATATTAGTATAGTTTTATGTTTTTTCTCTGTAGAAGAGACAACTTACAGTGTCAGCCCTTCTATGGAGCTACATTTATAGTCAGCTGGCCACACCCTCAGTAATGATGAAACATGCCCCCTAGGCTGTTATATCATGCGTCTTCTTGCTTTTTGTTATTCAAATAGGTATTTGGACAGCTACTATGGGGTTATAAGAAAGGCCAGCCAAAACAATGGCAGCTTAGGAAAAACTAAAACTGCATACTGAGCAAATAACATGTGCAGAAAGAAAATAAACATATAACTCTTAGTATTTTCATATAAAAGGGAAAATGAATAAAGTTATAGTAGACTTTCAAATTGGCCTTCTAGAGAAAGCCCATCTTTCCTGTTTAGGTCACCAACATGACTAGTTTGGCACCAACATGGTAGACCCTGAGAATTTGACCCTTGGGTGAACAACTGGATCACCAAGGAGACAATGATGTGCAGTTGGCCATTGGCTATTACTCTGCTCTATTAAGTCTAAAGGTGGCCATTCACGGCAGATAAAGCTGGTCCTTAATACAAAATCGGCAGCTTATCTGGCCATGTATGGGGGCTTCTGAAGGTTCTTCCTGATCTATATGTAGCCACCACATATGTCGGGATGGTTTAAATTTTTCTGCCGACCCGTCAGAGCCCTAGGAATGTTGGGATTATTCCAATATAGCCCTGCCGTTAGTTGGCATATCGGGGAAAGACATCACCAAACAAACAGATCTTACAGTGTATGGCCAGCTTAAGAGATTTCTGACCTGGCCTAACTGGGAAAAGCCCAACCAGTTATCCACTAGTAATTAATTTAACAGAAGAACACCCTCCCCCACTGTATTTGCATATTAAACCTCATGCCATGACTAACTTACCTGTTTATGTTTTGTGCTTTAGGTTTGCACATCATGCTGTGAAGGGAATATTTGTAATTTGCCGTTACCCCGAGATGAAACAGATGCCATATTTGCAACAACATCGCCGCTCAGTACCTCAGACAGAAGCACAGTGCAGGGTCCAACAGTGTTAGCATGCTTGTTCCTGCTGTGGCTCTATGGGACATAAAGGCTTTGGCAGATACACCAAGGCAAATATGAAAGGCAACCATTTATGCCAAGTACTGAGTATTCCAGGCTGTCCAGTGCAATCTGTTATGGATGTAACTCGATGCATCTGGAAAGGATGATAATGATATCTGTCTCCTTTCTTCATCTGGAATGGGTCACTGGAACACATAACTTCTGCTCGCTCATACAGAGCCTCTGTAGCACTGTGGAACTGATTGTGAAAATAGGAGTATGGAATTCTATTTGCTGTTTTCACCGCCAACCAGGTAGCGCCACTATATAGACAGTGGGAAGTGTGCTATCCAATCAGAAGGAAGAAACTTCTACAGAACACCAACTGGATTTCCAAAAATATTTTCATTTCTGTAGAGCTCTTTCTCTAAGAAGAAGACGTGCTTGTTTGGTGATCTTTATAGTGTCCAATAACAGAGCTGCATCTGTTATCTGCGAGACCCCCGTTGGATACAGTCAATTCTGAGCAGTTTTGTGGTTGGCTGAAGGTTCAAGTTTTAGTATTTTATATGAGATGTAATGGCTATTTATGTTCCAGAGTATAGAATGATCATATCAGATATCTGATCAATATAAAACACAGTTTATAGCATTTCCTCCTGCGGCACATTGTATATATCTTTATATATCTCTGATTCTACCAATGTATATTATTGCTTTGTGCTATTTATCTATTATTTTATAAGTTGAGATCAAACTGTGGCTGAGCTTCCAATGAACTATACTACCAGCAGGTGCATGGAACTGTCTTTGGGTGTCACAGTTTATAGCTAAAGGGCTGAAGCCTGGATAAATTGCCATAAAGGTCTCCATGAAAGGTGGACAACTTATTAGCATTTAAACTTGTGGGCAGTGGTATTCTGGGGTGGAGAAGTTATGTCTGCTGCAATAGTACTTAACAAAGTGTGATGGACAGAGAGCAAACTCTTGTGTCAAGTTCATGTAAGGGAAACAGTGGGGCTGGCCCTCTTGAGTGGGGGGCCTGGTAAGATCTGGAGAGAATTCAATGCAGATTTGCTCCTCAAGATACACCAGAAAGCCCAACATGAAGGCTAATTAGGATGGAGAAGGGGTGGGTGCTCATTTGTACCCTGGATAACCCTAGAACTATAGCAGGGTGTCTGTTACCTCAATGTTTCTATATATCTGTAACATTTTATGAGCTAAGACTGAAGGCCAGTCAGGGTGTGAAAATGTATTTTTACTCTAGATATTCTTGCAATTATGACAATGCCAAATGCACCAATGTTTCCACTATTTCCATAACCTTATTAGAAGAGAAGGTGGGTGATAAAAGCAAGAGGGGTAAAGACTGAAAATAGCCCGACATACACTGTTCTTATCCCACATGTTAGAAGTCAAGCCCACCCCTTTTCCAGTAAGCCCTGCCCCCTTTTCAATGCAGAACTTGGGACTGCCCTGGGTTTGTAAGTAACTGCACTTAGTTTCACATTGCAGGCAAATGTCAATGTTGTGCTTAATTTGAATAAAGCACATGTCTATATAGATAACATTCTTGTAAAAAAAGTTTACAGTATTTATTTGTACATATTTATATTTTTTCTGTAATATACATTGTTCTAAGCTTATGTTTGCTATATTTTTATGATAACTGGAATTTTAGGATTTTAAGGCATTTCATAATTGTTGTTGAAATCCTTTTGAAACCATAACTGTTTAAACAGTTTCACATAAATAAAATTGTCAGATCAGAAATAATAATGCTTTGGCGGCACAGATTTTATTTTAATGAAAAATTAAAGCTGGGTAAATTTGACCAAGAGGTAATACAGGTATGGGGTCCATTATCTGGAAACCCATTATCCAGAAAGCTTCAAATAATACCATTTTTCCCTGTAATAATAAAACAGTACATTGTACTTGATCCAAACTAAGATATAATTCATGTTTATTGGAAGCAGTCTATTGGGTTTATTATATGTTTACGTGATTTTCTAGCAGGTTTAAGGTATGAAGATCACCCCATTGACTAGAATGGCTCCAAGCAGTCACACACACATTCTGAGTATGACAAATGTGTTGATTTGGTAAAAAAAAAAAATCAGCATTAAATTGGAAAGTTTTGTTTGCAGTTTGAGTCAACACAATGTTTTGCTATATATATATATATATATATATATTGGGAATTGTTTTGAGCAAATACAGTTCTGTTCATGGAATAAAGCTCAAAAAAGAAAGCTCATAATAGTTTTTATTTCCATACACGCAATGCATTGAGAATGCTGCCTATTCTATTCCAAATTAAAACATAAAGAAAAAAATGTATTTTATTCCTGTACAAGAAAATGGAATATTAGGCTGTTCACAAAAAAATAGCTGCATTCTTCTTTACAAACGCAAACATTCGCTGTATAAACTGGAAAAGATATCAAGATTTTGCTTTTCTTTGAATCACTGAACCAATATTTATTTATATGCAGAACTGCTGAACATCTGTGTTGTATGGAGCCAACCAACTTCTGACACACGCACAATTCTTCTGCATTTCTTGGCTTTGCTTCAAAAACAACAATTTGATGTCACCCACAAGTTTTCGATTGTTGGTCTGGAACCAAGATGTTGCTCATTTACTTGTGTGTTTGGGGTCACTGTCTTGTTGAAACCCCCATTTCAAGGGCATTTCCTCCTCGGGATAAGGCAACATGACTTCTTTAATTATTTTGATGTAATGAAACAGACCCACAGTCCCTGGTATGTGATAAATAGGCCCAACACCATAGTATGAGAAACATCCCCATATCCTGATTCTTGTACCTCCATGTTTCACTGTCTTCACACTGTATTGTGGCTGGAATTCAGTGTTTGTCGTCTGACAAACTGTGTGATACTTTGAAAAATTGTAATCTCTTCAGCGCATCTTTTTTTTCTTTATTTCTTTAAGTTTTAACTTTGCCCCTGTCACCTGCAGCAGTGTTCTGCTCTACTTCAGTCCCCACCTCCCTCTTACTTGCCCTTTGCCTGGCA
>CM044448.1:56149307-56190535 GCA_024363595.1 Xenopus borealis
GATGTCTGTGTGGTCTTTTAACTGTGATGTGAAGTGGGTGGGATCAGGGGTGGGGCTTGGGTGCCAGGGTGGGCGGGGCCCAGGGGGCCGCGAAAATGTTGTTGTGCGGGGCCCCGTGATTTCTAATGGCGGTCCAGGTGCAGAGAAACAGGGCAGATTTGTAGTGGCAGCATCCCTACCAAGTGACTAATGCTGGGGACAACCTAACAGAAGTGTGTGAAGGTGAACATTTGCAGTCATTAATATATGTTCTTTTGTGTTAACATTTTTAAGTTGTATCCATATTTATGTATATGTGTCCTATATATGGTTCTGCTTTTAAGGTGTGTCACTGCATTGACAAGTCATGTTGGTATTTACGCACGTGTGCTATACTGTATACGGCATGTCTCTTTTGTTAGGGTTTCTTTCACATGTATTGAAGTGTGTCAGTGCAGTGGGTCACTGTCAACAACAGCATGGATAGCACAACAATACCAAATAAAAGGAGGAGAAAAGCAAACTGCTTTCCAAAAATCACATTGATGTAGGTATACAGCAGAACACAATCTATATGTTAATGAGTTGCCTCTCACACGTTTAAACCACCAGAAAACTCAATTTGCACAAGGTTTAATGGATTTCAGGCAAAGAAAGTGATGAGAAATGGACAGTAGACAAGGACTGAAATACTTTCCTATGATTTCAGACACAATATAATGACTTGACCATGTACTGCAGCCCATGAGTGGATACTGAAGTAGTCACTAGTTTCAGGGCTTCTTTTGCTCCTTGAGTTCAAAGTGTGCTCTCATCTTATAAACAATATAAGGCTAGAGGGACAGTCCATTCACCCAAACAATTACGGTTGGGGTCCACCTGTCTAGTGGTTAAATGCGACCTGTCACCCTAAGAAATAATTCCAAGCCCATAACTGGAAGAACCTCCTACAGGTACCGAGCAGCTATTCAAGATATCAGGCAGAAGAAACATTTGGAGGTGCTCCCAAACTTTGACAAATTATTGTCACAATGGGACTAAATGCATCCTCCAACTAGATAGAGACCTTTTCACCCAAGATGGATCCCTCAAAATAAAGCCAAAAACTCCCTCCACAAGTAAACATAGGCATAGACTATGACCCCCTGGGCTCAGATGGTTTAAAGTTACATTTCTTTTTCCCTTTCTGTTACCCATGGCATTACCTTCTGAATTTATATATAAACTAAGTGGTTCACACAATTGGCCACTACTGCATAGGGGCAGATCATATAATGGCACATAATACACCACTGTACCAATGGCTATGCTCTGGATTAGGAGGGTGGGGAATGTGGGGAGTGTAGTGAAATCTACAAATTGCAAAATGGAAAGTAATTCCCTTCCCCCACCCCTACGCCTAAGGCATAGAGGAGGGGCAGGTAATACTGCATACAATTGACACTTGAGACTTTTAGAAGAGTTTATAACTGGAATGGATGTTTTATTACAAAAATAATTTGGGTTTTATGTTTAACTTGAAAAGAGCTCCGATGAGCTAAAATGAAAAGTCGCCAGCGCTAAGCACATATGGTGCTCAGTCTTCTCAATTACTTCTTCAGCTGGTGCTGGTGTCACTTCATGTTATGTTAAAAGTTCCTGAGTCTGATGTTTCCTTTCAAGGAAATGAGATGAAATAAAGGAAACCCAAAAGCCACTCACAATGAGAAATGAGGAACACAAACGCCGGTGTGTAAATACAGTATACATAGACATGCTGAAATTTCATATATAAAACGTATGACTAAGCTGGATCAACTGGTAGCTTCGTGACTAACATCACATATTAGTAATTCGTTTTCAGCCTGTAATTTTCCCTATGAAAACTTAGTGTGAAACTGGTGGTCCAGTGGAAGGGAGGAGGTTTGTTCCTTAATAATGGAAACCAGAAGAGCCAGGGTACTTCAGTAAAGCTGAGACGCTGAACTCTCTAATCATCGGATTAACATGTTTCTCTGCTTAATGTCAGAGACATTTATTAAAGTTTTGTGTTCTCACAGAGGTAATAAGCAGATTTTAAACACATATAAGCATCTATATAATTGTATTCTCTCTACCCAAGCTTATAAAGGGATAATTCTATGGATTCATTAGAAACTGTGGCACCAATTGTGACCCATTCACATACTTAGATGAAGCCGGGGCAATATTCTGGATGCAGAGGAAGTTATGGTCAATGAGGTGCTTGTGCAGTTGTGATTGCTATACTGTCTGTTGTCTTGGCCCTGGAGAAGTAAACACCATACTACTCATACATGCACAAGTTTATAAATTGACTTCTGCTGGCATCCAGTGGTATATTTTTGATACATTTTACTGTGTGTTGGGGTAAGCTGGCTCCTTTGACCACTCAAGAGTCGGAGCTCTGCACTTGTACATAAGAACATTGCATTGCTAGTTACACCATGTCATGCTAAGATATGTAACTGACCTGACTGGGGCTGAACGTTCGGATTACCCCGATATAGCCCTGCCAGTTAGGGGAAAGATCCGCTCATTTGGTGATGTCACCAAATGAGCGGATCTTTGCATCTATGGCCAGCCTAAAGCAGCCGGCATTGGAGCCACAGTAAAACCTGATCTCTTCTTTCTCACTCTCTGGTGGAACTTTTCCCATCTAATATATTCAAGTTTCATGGGGCTCCAATGAAAATTGTCTCTGATAGGGGGGTTCGATTTGTGTCAAGATTTTGGCGGGCCGTTTGCTCTCTTATGGGTACCAATTAGATTTTTTTTATCTGCAGACAGTTGTCCTATCCCAGCCAGATAAGACAAATCAATCTGTGGAACAATATCTTAAACTGGCCATAGACGTAACAATTACGATCTTTCTCGGAAAAGATCTTTCCAAGAAAGATCGTTCGTTTCAACACACACGTGTAGAGCTGAATCGTCAAATATACAGGTAGAAACAATAGAATTCTACTTGTATCTGACGATTCAGCACTAACAATGGCCGATGTTCAGGGTGCTTTCAAAGGCATCCAATCAAAATTTTCCGTCCAGTCCGATAAACCAGCCGACCGATATCTTAATCCTCTGACGATGTCGGTCGGCTCATTTCCCACCATACACGCACCGAATATCGTACGAAAATTCGTTTCGTACGATATTATCTGTACGTCTATGGCCACCTTTAGATGTTACGTTTCCAGTAATCAGTCATAATGGGCATTTTTTTTTCGTGGACTGAGTTCATCCACTGCAGAGTCTCCATTCTTTGGCTACCATCTTAGAGTATTTTTATTTTATAGTCATTTCTCAGATGTTCCTGCTATTGATCACTTTTCTTTGGTAGAAGGTTAAAAATTAATTATCTTTTGCAGTAGCTGCCCAAAAGAAAGCATCTTATAGGTAAAGTGTCAACAGCGTATCAGGTTGGTATTGTTATCTTCTAAGAACATTCCTTTGAAAGTTCCTTTCACCAAGCTAGGACCTAAATTCATTGGTCATTTTCCTGTATCTGAAGTCATTAATCCCAGTACTGTCTAATTGGAACTTCTTCCTGAACTCAAAGCTTCTAATTCTTCATGTCTCTTTGTTAAAGCCTGCCATAGTTTTTAGTCATAATTCTTCTATTCCTCTGGTTACTATTGATGGTCAGCCTGAATATTTGGTAAGTGGATTCTTGCCTTTCCAGTGGTAATACATTTGGTAAACTGGAAAGGTTATGGTTCTGAGGAGGGTTCTTGGGTCCCTGCCTCTGTTTGAGCTGATTGGCTTGTATGTCAAATTTATACAAAATTTCCTGGTAAGACTAGTTGTTCAGTGGCCCCCTCTGTGTGTGTGTTGGGGTAATATTACCTGCAGGGACAGAGGGATCCTCCCAAAGTGAAAAGAGGTGGTTATAGGCAGAAGAGTGAGCTTAGGAACCTTGACATTTGTTCTGAGCATTGGAAACCATGTGTTACAAAATATTAATCAGGTAATCTGCTGGAAAGTGTGATTTCACAATAGTGCGATCGAATGTCTAGTATAATGTACAGAACTGTAAACATAATTGCTAAGTTAATGTTGAGAATAATGCTTAAATACAAATGGAAGTTTGTGTTGTGACATGTCGGTTTACAGAAGACAGCTGAAATCAGATACTGTATTTATACTGTATATGCTGGGGATGGCCAGCTGACTTAGCAACATCTGTACACAATAGAAAATTTCCCAGATTTCTGGGGATGAATTTTTATACTCAGTTGCTGTGCAGGATATGAACAAGTAATAATGTAGCAGCAATGCTTTTGAGCAGTACTGTAGGTGGGAAATCTTGGGACTGGGAATAGCAGCTATAGAAAGGCAACTGTTGATCAAAATGGTCACAACTTTATTTGGTCCCTGGATTTGCAAAAGTTGCTGCAAGTCTACACCTCCCCACAGCCCCTCATTGTGTTTTTTACCTTTTTGTGCAGCTGCCTTGGCATTGTGATTGTAAATGGGGTGGAGCATTGAAAGTCCAGGAGCAGGGACTGGTGAGCAGGTCTAAGTCATTGGAGCCACTGGGTACTTTGCTGGTGTCTTACCGGCCCAGTCCCACTCTGCAGACAAATGAGCACATATAAAGGGTCAGCTAGGAAACAAAAATAAGAGCTGTGCTAACTACTGGTGCCACAGAAACTGATTAGGGGCGGATCCCAGCCACGTTTTTTTTTCTTAAGTAATGTGGAAAACCTAATTTTGCTTTCTGCACTTTCAACTTGCACCCCGACAGTATGGCCACATGTATTCCAAGACAAAACATTCTGATAGGAATCTATTTGGGACAAATCCATTTTCAGCCAATCAAAAAATTTTGTTCTGCCAGTCACTGCATTGATTCATCTGTGGTCATCAGACAAAATGGCTGCCTGCACTTTCAAAGCCTGGAACGGTGCCTTACAGGCCAAGTATAATTATTTTAATGGATGAGTAACAGAATAACACTGGTGTCAAATTTGGATGATCCCATTGTTCTGAGCACCATTTTTACTAGTGAGCTTCTTACTCTACCTACCATACGAGTGAGGCACTGCAAGACTTGATCTTTATCCACACATAATTTATGCATTTTACCTCCCTGTTAATCTACACAGAAACATTTCTCTCCTAGAGCCTAAATTATACTCCCTCCCACCAACTGCTCTGGCCAGATCTACTATAAATCTGATCTAGTAAACACGTATTACAGAAGAATTCCCAGTAACAGGCAGCACGTATGCTTTAAATGCCACGGTTCAGTACTGTATGTATTGGTGTTTATATATTCAGTGAAGGGTGATTGGCCAGGAAAGCCATGTTTGATTAGAGTGAATAGGGGGAAGCACCTAATTCCATTCTCTACCCGTTCTACTGTAGATGTTGTAACTTAAATCATGGTAATTTCACTTCTGCGTTGTGTCTGCTGCATTAATGCTGACACATTTTACTGCTTGAAATACTGTTCTCCTTATAACTGTGTATGTCTGCACATCAATTATTCACAGGGCTTTCAAGTCTACCGAATCCACACAGGGATTCACTAAACCAAAGCCACAAGATGAATATTCTCTGATAGAATAAGCTGGAGAAAAGAATGAAACCAAGATAACTAGATTGTATGGCCAAATTTATCCTGACACCTGTCTGTCCCACATCTCTTTTGTGGTTAGGCTTTTCACTGCACACAGCCCACTCTGGCCTCAAAGTACAAGGTATAACAATGTGCCCCCCCACACCTTGATGAAACCTTCCCTTCTTCTCTAATCAAGTCCATCTCATAAGCAGCCAGTAAATACAGGGCTCCCTAGTGCCTTGCATTCCTTGATGGTCTTCATTCACTCCACTGATCCAGGGCAGCATTTTGGAGCACATGAGTGTGGGAGGGGAGTGGTCTGAGATACACTGTGTGGGGAGGGGGGTGTTCATAACAGGGGAGGGTGGAGCCTTGAGGTGGCTTCCCTGGCCACCCCAGTCTGACATTGCTCTTGGCTTGCTCCTGAATGATGCTTATGACAGTGGTTGTCCATCTCCTATCCCTAACATGATCAATGTATGTTACTTGCGACCTTCATTTCCAAAAGATAACTAATTGGGAAAACATTTTGTCCTCTATAAAAAATAAGTAACCCAGTTCACTGATTACTTGGGATACAAATATCTCTAGAATGTGTTTCAAGTATATGAACTGAACAAAGATCTGACACCAGTCCATGCAGGCTAATTTCTGTACTCTGTAGTTTGGCAGGTGGTGAGTCTCCTGTTTTGCATTGGCATGTATATAATCATCTACTGTACCTACTATCACCCCAACTCTTCTCTATCAACAACTGCTGCTTTGCATGTTACAAATGGCTTCTGCTCCAACTAAGGGACCCCGTTTGTGTCTTGCTAAAGGCAGCTCTCTGTACTGTATGTTTCTAAAACTTTATAGTAGGGGTTGAGAAAACTAAGACTAAAAATGGTTTCGCTTGTAGGGTGAGGTGTAAGTGGTGCCTAAAGGTGCGCATGGTGGATAGAATTACATGACTCACTACTGAGTGGTGAGAGCTGGTTACGTGGAGACATGTTGCCCATGCTACTCCTGGTGCATTGGGATTGATGGATTGCACTGTATTGTTCAGCTATGCTAGAGAACAGCCTGACCTGTCTGAGTGATACATTAGCTCCAGCCCTGAGACTGCTTCATTGCAATATTAGGGATACATTATTTTAATGTATCCCATTAGGATAGGAAAACAGGAAAGTCTTTCAAAGTACAGTATGCCCTTAAAGCACAAGGAAAGTCTAAAATAGAATAAGGCTGGAAATGTTGTATTTGGTATACTAAACATGAACTTACTGCACCACAAGCCTAATCAAACAAATGATTTATGCTTTCAAAGCTGGGCACAGGGGGCTGTCATCTTGTATCTTTGTTATACATATTTGCCTGACTCTGACCCTGCACATGCTCAGTGTGGCCTGGGCTGCTTAGGGATAGTCATAAATGATCCAAACAGCACAAGTCAAAAAATATCTGCCAGAAGCTGATACAGCAAGACTGATTAATAATCAGAATATACAGACTGCACTGGGTCCTGTGCTCTCATGCAACTTGTCAATGCTTCACATCCCTATGCTAAACAGACAGTAGAATGACTGTAGGGAAGAGTCTTTGGCCACTTGATCAATCTTATACATGACAGGTTTTGCCTGTAGCCACAGGATGACTGGTGCCTGGCTCAAGTATGCAATAAGCTAATGGGATATATATTTTAATGAAATATAGTTTCACCAATAGGTGGTGGAGAATTGTGGGGGTTGTTGTCCTGCAGCAGTTGTTTTGTAATTAAGGTGTGGGGGAACTATTAGTGTAACACCATGCCAGACAATGAAGATGGATGTGCACTAAATGTAAATGACCTGTCTGTAAGAGTGACATATTAATGATATGGTAAGAAAGTGCACAATAAATCCTGGACTTTTCTAATACCGGGCCCTACATATTTGTACTGTATATCCACATATACCACATATGAGGGGGCCAGATTAATAGTATATCATATCACCTGGAAAAGCCTTTGGAGCCACTCTGCTTTTTAGATACCATAACAATTTCTCAGAGTACTTTTAAAGACTTTATCCTGGGGCTACAGCTGGGGACTACATTATGGACAGGTTGCAATTTTTCTCACCTTTGAAAGGGAACCCCCAAATTGCAAGAGACCTGATCTCCTTCTCCAACTGCAGCCCTGCTGGCCATGGCATGAGGTTCTGGGGTTGATTAAAGGAGAATTAAACCCATAAAAAATGTCATGTTTTATTTATAGAACCTATTGCACCAGCCTAAAGTTTCAGCTTGTCAATAGCAGCAATGATCCAGAACTTCAAACTTGTGACAGGGGGTCACCATCTTGGAAAGTATCTGCAACACTCACATGGGCTCTGAGCAGCTGTTCAGAAGCTAAGTTTAGGGGTCGTCACAAATTATCAGAAAATGAGGTTGAACTGCTATATAAACTGATGCTACAGGGCTGATTATTACATTTTGATCCTAATTGCACTGGTTTCTGTGCTGCCATGTAATAATTATCTGTATTAATTACTAATCAGCCTTATATTGTGACACTAATATTCTATGTGTACTGTATATTGGGTCCCTAAGCTCAGTAAGTGACAGCAGCACAGAGCATGTGAATCAGTGAATCAGCAGAAAAGAAGATGGGGAGCTACTGGGGCATCTTTGGAGACACAGATCTTTACTGCTAAATGACTGTGGTTGCCTTGGGCTGGTACAGAAGCACAAAACATAATCTACAACATTTTTAGTTAAACTTTCCTTGTCCTTTAATGGATCTGCATTTCATTAACATACAGGTGGGAACTCAGGCTGGAAAATATGCCAAAAGACAGCAGAAAAACAGAGGATTATATTCCATTTACAAGAGATAAAAAAAACTATAGAAACCATAAGCAGCCTGATGTGATGACAGAAAGATATGATCATTAATATTCAGCCCATTCATAAGCAGTCCAGCCTGCAGGAACAGCATCACGTCCATACATAAAAACTCAAGTTCATTCTGAACCAATTCTATCCAGTGTAAGAAATCATGGCAGGTTATAGGGAGGGGTCCCAGGCCCATGAAGTTGCACCCCTGGTTCCCAGCATGCCTTAATCCTTAGTTACATAATGGACTATAATGGTAGCTGAAGTCCAGCAGAATCTTGTAAAGCCCTGGTTGAGCAATACAGATATGGAAACTTTATTTCCCCTTTAATGATGTTAACCAGCAGGTGTGTGAAACCTGTGTCAGGTATTGTTACTTTGAAGAAAGGAAATGTGCATCATAACAGTAATTACACAAAGTAATCATTGGCTTTGGTGTAACACATACAAATGGCTTCCAAAGATCATCAACATGGGAATCATCTCTATTAAAATTACAAAATGCCTCATAACACATTGTTTGGCCTTGACTCTTCTTCTACTAAATGGCTAGTCAATGTGTGTGTGTTCATACATTGCTATATACATTGCAGAGGATGATGGAACTAGTGAACCTCCCATCGAACTTTAGACGGTGAGAGTATTACCTTTACTATTAAAATAAATAGGGCCCTCATGAGGGTAGGGCATTTTATTTCAGCCCCATCATATTAGAGGCCCCTTTGGGTAAATGATATTGATAACTGACTTGTCAACCTTCCCACAGTTATCAAGATTCAGTATTTAGGGGGCAAATGAAAGGTATGCTTTGGGCATTAATAGGGTGTAACTTGGTATGGCGGAGTTTGCTGCAGGCATGGCAAAAATCACCTGGATTTGGCATTAAGCATGTCTCTGGTGCAAATGTTATATATTATGTGTGAAATCTGAAATATATTCAGTAAATATACCACAGGGATATTCAACATGGAGCACTCTACCTGTCTGTAACTCTAAATTCAAAAGCGGCTGGAGGGCTGCAAATGGGCACCATTAATTCAAGCCTTAGGCTAAACGCACAGGGATTATTTTCATATCCATTCTGTAATTATTAGTTATTTTTGCACTTTGTGTTGCACTTTGTATGCGCTTTATTGGCCCATCATATATGGGGCACTCAGGTGAGCCGGTTCAATCGATATCTGGCTAAAAATCGTTGCACTTTCTCTTGGGAAAGGACCAGATCAAGCATGTTGGTGCAGTCCTCTAAAGGCCCTCTATATATATATCTCATTGTTGGCCATATACACAGATTTAATCTATGGCCATCTGTACACATTAATTAACACATGTTAATAGGTGAGACAGGCAGGCACAAGCTGTGCCCCTGTGAGGTTCATGGTGCCACAATCCATATATCTGCACATTGCTGTGCTAATATTGAGACTGAGCCGACAGAGTAAATGTACCAAATGACCCTGAAGCAACACCATACAAGAATTAATGCCAAAAGCATACCTTTGCTTTGCCGGCTAAAATGAAAATCTCCTGCGGAAATCCACATGCGGCGCTTCGTTTTCCGAAATTGCCCGAAGTTGCCTCACAAGGAAACTTCAGGTGATTTTGGAAAATGAAGCGCCACATGTGAATTGCCTCAGGCGATTTTCATTTTTCTTGGGGAAGTGGTTTGGGGAGATTAGTTGCCGTGTAGCCATGGGGGCAGCCATTCAAACAAGAAAATGGCTCAGGTTACACAGCAGATAAGCTCTGTAGAACATAATGGTGTTATCCACATAATGTTATCCACTATTTATCCTGTGCCATATAGCCTTTTTTTCAATTTCCACCATTGCTACTCAGCAACTTGTTTGTATGAACTATAGCAGTGTTTCTGAAGCAAACACGCCAGTTTAACCAGTGGTAGGGCAACATTATATGATATTTTCATTACTTTAAAAACTTTTTTGATGTAACTGTTCCTTTAAAACAGATAGAACACGCGTCCAGTTATCTGTACTACTGTAAAGAGCAAGTATAAGACTAGCACTCCACTATTCCATCTGCTCAGGGCCACATAATGAGGGTGAGGGTGTTTTTTTGTGTATGGGGAACTTGCACATAAAAACATATTTTACAATGCCTTGTATAGTAAAATTTGTAAAAATAGGAAACATGATTAATAAATCTAGTTCCAATTCCATGTATATACTTAATAGAACACCCTGCAGGATATCTACATAACTTTATAATACCCCAGAACACAACACAAGATGTATACAAGTCAATTTACATATTTACCTACAGTGTAAAAACTAGTGTCAATTTCATGTATAATACTCCAGAACACTTGGAAGTACAAGTACAGAGGCAGTTCCATGTATAATATCCCAGAACACATGGTAATATAAGTACAGTGCCAAAACACATGGCAGGATAAATACGGTGCCAATTTCATGTGTAGCATCATCATAAATATAGTAGTACAGTGCCAGTTTTCATGCATAATACCCAAGAACACATGGAAGGATAAATGCAGTGGCAATTTCATGTATAGTACTGTATCCCAGAACACATAGCAGGATTTCCATATGGCAGTATAAGTACATTGCCAATGCCATCTATAATATTCCAGTACAAGGTAGAATCCAGTACATGGTAGTACAAGTACAGTGCCAATTTCATGTATAATGTTCCAGAAAACATGGTAGGATTATTTTACATATATATACTGCACCCAGAATATATGACAGTATAAATACAGCCTTGATTTCATGTATAATATTCCAGAACACATGGTAGTATAAGTACAGTACCTATTTCATGTAAACCCCCCCCCCTGAAGCAGTGCCAAATCCGTATATTTAATGCCCCTTTACATATGGTAGTATAAGTACAGTGCCAATTCCATACACAATGCCCTCAGAACACAGGGCAGTATAAGTGTTGATATAAATACCTCCATCTTGTTTGTTGTTAAGAAATTGATCAGTGTTGGTTTTGGGGGGCTTAGTATAGTATTATACAATATTATTTTGTATATTGGAAGGAAATCAGTACAAGCCATATGTAAAGCTCTTGATATAGCATCTCCTGTAAAACCCACATGTTTATTTATATGTGTTGGTGTTATCAATTTCACTTTGAACTAATCTATTCTGTGCACATCATGATTAATATCAGTAACCTTGACCTTCATTCCTAGCCAAGAGCTAATATATTTGTGTTTGTGGAGGAGACACCAGGTGTAGAACAGATGGTGGGAAGTCAACAGAGGAGAAATGGCTCGGGGGATGTCACTATATTAAAGAAGGCCAGGGTTCAATTCCTTTGTCAACTATTCTGTCAATTTCTAGTGGTTTTGGGGGCAAGTCACTTAATCTCCTCTTGCCTTAGGCAGCTAACTTCATTTCAGTTCTGTGGGAGGAGACTCGCTGTACTTGAAATATGTGTCCGACTCTAACCATAACCAGGGGCCATATGTACAAGTGAATAATAGACACATTATTGTGAAATATAGGAGCTATATATATATATATATATATATATATATATATATATATATATATATATATATATATATATATATATATATATATATATATATAAACAAATGCAAGAGGTCCTCTGCACTCAACCCATTATCAATATATTTAAGACATTGAGACATTCTGTGCATACAGCTACTAAAAAATGCCTTACCCTTTAAACAACAGGGATTGTTTGTCCATATATTGCAATATATTTAAGCTGGTGAGCACAACTTTTTCTTGTTTGTTGTAGTTATACTGGAGCAGTGACCAGCTCTCAGTTGTAGCCCCCACCCTTTCCAGCTATAGTCAGGTGATCCCACTGGTGTCTAATAAAAGGGCATCCATGATTGGATGGATTGGATTGGCCAACTACGTCAAAGTCATCCCATATCTGGCCAGTCCTACTCTCAATTTTCATCTGATTCATTAAGAATTCCATTACTTCATTAAACATTTTACAAAGGGACTAAGTTTTACCTGCAACTTACTTGCTGCTTTCAAAGTAAAACTCCCAATCATGGATGCCCTTTTATTAGACACCAGTGGGATCACCTGACTATAGCTGGAAAGGGTGGGGGCTACAACAGAGAGCTGGTCACTGCTCCAGTATAACTACAACAAACAAGAAAAAGTTGTGCTCACCAGCTTAAATATATTGCAATATATGGACAAACAATCCCTGTTGTTTAAAGGGTAAGGCATTTTTTAGTAGCTGTATACACAGAATGTCTCAATGTCTTAAATATATTGATAATGGGTGGAGTGCAGAGGACCTCTTGCATTTGTCTATATGTATTTTAAGTTAACTTAAGTTGGCTTCTAATATCCTCCAAGGGATGCATTTTTTTCTTTATAATACTGCATAATGGTTTCCCTTGATCATGTCATATGACAGAAGTAAAAATGGAAATATAACAAATGACATCACTGAGCATTGTTTATAGGAATATTCAAGGCAGTTCTGTTTTACTGGGAAACTCCAGTAGTGAATTTTATGTCCTCAGGAAGTGTAGTCCCTATCTGATGCCAGTTAACTTTACTATACACACTATGCCTCAGTAAGATCAAATAATTAGAGTATCACTAAAACGAAAGAGGAGATCTATACCAAACACCTGCTTGAAGAATTTTGCCCATTGGTTTGCTGTATCTCTTTCCCCCACACAACCATTTTTTGCTTCAATATATCCCTTTCTTTTGCTATTTTTTCTGTCTCTTCTCTCTCCAACTAGTGTTTCTGTAACGGTTGGCACCCTAAATTCAGAACCGACACTAAGCACCCTGTTCTTGGCTCTTGCTTCTGCCTATAACAGCCGCCTTTCACCTCTGGAGGAGCCCTTGGCTAATCAGATGCCACCAGGTCTTATTAAGGGAGGTGCAAAGGGAGGGGTTCTGAACAGGCTATGGGGCACAACTGTAATGCAAGACTTTTGGGCAGAAGGTCGTAGTACAAGGTGTAGAGAGAATTCATAGTCAGATCAGGCCGGGTCAGGGCAGGCGGAGTATGAAGTCAGACAGGCAAGGGCCAAACCAGGAGATCAATCAGAGGGTTAAGCAGAATCAGAGTCGATAAACAGGCAAGGGGTCAGGATACAGGATTTCAGAATCGTCAAAAGCCAGGCAGGGGTCACAACAGGAATCAGAAAATACAAATAGTTCAATGCACAAAAGCACCAGGAACAAATTCTTATAGGCTATTTATACATTTTCAAATTTGGCGCCGTTATTTGCCTTTAAATGTAAGAAGACAGCTCCACTGCCGTCCCCCCCCACTAGACTACAAGGGGAGTTATCACAGTTTCTTGCTATTAACCTTTTCTTTTTCTTGGTTCCTACCCTTTCCTTTTAGGTCTTCATAGTGTATGCATAACTTTGTCACATAATCCTCACATAGCACCATCACACTTTGTTGAGAGGGCCCATCTTCATGTAGACCCACTGCATTGGCTTTTAGCTCACATTCAGTTTGCTTTGCCATTCTAGAAAACTAGAAATAAAAACTTTTTTCAATTATCTTATATTTTCCACTTGTGACCCTTTTTTGTAATATTGAATTATAAAGTTTCATTTTTCACCTTCTTATGTCTTTATAACCTGCTTTATAATTTTCCATTCTTTATAATGTCTAACTTGATCTAATTAATAAAATATTGTTTATAATATGCTATATTCTTTACAACTATAATTAGCATTGGCATAGGGGTCACCAACTCTGTAAACTGTTCTAAATTGATACAGGTGAGGAATCCCAAGTTTCATTATAGGCAGCTCTTATAATTGATACAATAGTTGCTAATATTCCACAGATGCTACTAGGCTACGTATTAACTAATGTTCAGAATCTGCACCGGGATTACTGAGCTGTCAGATTGAAACTCCAGAGTCAGGAACATTAAACTTCTACTGGTCAAAAATAAAAAATGGAAAATTAAACAACTGAAATTAAAAAAAAAACGTTTGTAAGGTGAACAAGCCCTAGGATATTAAAAGTATTCCATGTAGAAATGTCACCCCAGGATGCCCTATATACTGTATTTCACTATCCAACACTTTGCAAAACAATTTTGGCTCAAGGTTTTCACATTCTGTAATAAATGAAACGGCATTCTAGTTAGATTTAGTTTGCTTTTTCAACATGAATTTCACCATTCAATTTATTCAGCTGAAACATGGAATGGGGCCAGCTTCGTGTTTTTGTAATAAAATGGAGGTACTTTCCTACAAGATTTGGTGAAGACCTTTTAAAGATTCTTGTGTTTATGGATGGCACCAGGGCCAGACTAGAAGGAAAAAGCAGCCCTGGAAAAAGAATCGAAGCAGCCCATGTATTCACACACATACAAAGCATGATATATATTTCCAACCCCAGGGTTAACTAGAACTAGTGTATTTTCAGAGATATTTTAAGAGTCCATTACCATATAATCCCCAGCAATATTATACACCCTATGTGCTGGAACTGGTCCTTGCAACAAATATCTCCCCCTAGTTTCTATGACAACTATTATATCTGATAGATTAGTGACCCTATACTTACAGTATATTTAAAATTTCCTTTGTGTGCCCCCAGCTAGACCATGTACCCTGGCAGATAAGAGGACTTTAATTACCATGTGTATCACAGGGTCAAAGTGTGGCATACTTGAAGAGACTAAGCTGTCTCGTGCAATTTATGCTACATATCACAGTTTTCCATATACAGGCTGAAATGATTGAGTATGGATCCTCCTGTTGCCAACATACCTATCATAAGCATAAGGGACTGGGTATATAGCAAACAACTCTAATATTACTAACTGAATTTGGTCAGAATTTCTGGTCCCATATGCCAGTACTGACATGAGCACCAACAAATGCAGGCATCAGCTTAGCTGTGGCTGGCTATTATACACAGCTCATTTACATTTCTAAAGTGATTGGTTCATTTACATATGCTTACTTCTGAGTAGATTTTAGCTATTAGACTAGTGCTACAGGAAAAAATAAGCCTAGCCCAGAGCTGTCCAACTACTGTTGTACCAAGGGCCAGAGTTTATATATATAAAAATATGCTCCAAACTATTGCAGTTTATCTTGGGGGGGGGGGGGGGGGGGGGGGTACAGATGGGATAAACAGAGTTTAGATTTTTGACAGTAACTTGCAAAACTTGATTACACTGCTATTTTTCAAGATCTGTAGCAGGACATTTTTAGCTGATAGCTTTCACTGCATTCTCCACCTAGTGTCAGAATAAGGATTATGCCAACAAAAATACATAACGGTTCAAAAAAACATTGCAGAAAAACCTTAACAGTGAAATAAACTAAAAAGTGATCCATTGTTATTGGGCCATTGCTCAGGCAGGGGCAATATATATATATATATTATAAACAAACAATCAGATCTCAGGGCCGCACAGGTCTTAGCAAAAATAGGAAAATTTATTTCAAAAAGCTGACGTTTTGGCTGTATCCACAGCCTTTATCGAAGTGTCACTAAAAATTAATTAAATTAAATTAAATTTTCTGCGGCTCTGAGATCTGATTGTTTGTTGATTACCGCTGGAGTTTGCACCCAGGCACAGTTGGACATTTTTTTCGTGAGTGCCAGTATTTTGTTTTGTATATACTGTATATAATAGTGCTGTGATATAATAAAACTGGTTGTGTTAAATCTTGCACCGGGGCCCATTGGCATCTACTTACATGAATTCTCTTAAAAATTCCCTGCTACTAATGATTTAGTTCACTAAATACAAATAGCTACAATATTATCTCCTCCAAAAGAATTCAGTGGGGCTAGTTTACCAAATGTTTTGTGCTTCTATACCAGCCCAAGACAACTACAGTAGTGATGTGCGGGTAGGCCCGATACCCTCGGGATCACCCACAGTTGGGCGGTTTCGGGCCAACCTCACACCCTTCTTTCCTAGTGGAGGGCGGTTGCTGGTTGATCACTTCTGACTTCTCCCCCCCCACGACCTTACAAAAGCCAGCTTCCGACTTTTATAGACACGAGTTGATGTCATCAGTGGGGCAGGTGTATAAAAGGAACCTGAAAGTCAGGCTTGGGCAGGTGCAAGAAAATCCTGACCCGCACATCACTAAACCACAGGCCTTTAGCAGTAAAGATCTGTGTCTCCAAAGATGTCCCAGTAGCTCCTCATCTTCTTTTCTGCTTATTCACTGCACATGCTCTGTGCTGCGGTCACTTATTGAGCATAGGGACCCACTCACAATATACAGTACACATAGAATAGAAATGTCCCAACATAAGGTTGATTAGTAATTATTACAGACAATTACAACATGGCAGCAGAGAAACCAGTGCAATTAGGATCAGAATTTAATAATCAGCCCTGTTGCAGTTCAACCTTATTTTCTGATAATGTGTGACGACCCCTAAGCTTAGCTTCTCAACAGCTGCGCAGAGCCCACTGAGCATGTGAGTGTCACAGACACTTTCCAAGATGGTGACCCCCTGTGACAAGTTTGAAGTCCTGGATCATTGCTGCTATTGACAAGCTGAAACTTTAGGCTTGTGCAATAAGTTAAGTATATAAAAGCATTTTTAGCCATATTAATTTTTAGGGTTTAGTTCTCCTTTAAGGTAAGTTGAAGTGAATACTCACTGTATTTGCTTTCCTAAAAAAATTAGAATCCATGATCGATACAGTGATATTAACATATGTCTGTAATCTTGGTGCGAGATAAAGCAGAGTCCTTGTCAAATGCCGGATCTCAAAGGTGGAAACCACTGTTGTAAGATATAAAGAGATACCCAGTTAAATTGCCATTGATGGGCATTCATTTTACTAGTTGGTAAGGGTTAGCACCACCACTAACTTTCTTTGGTCAGACAATTTCTATTGCTGTAGTGTAACATGCCATTACATTCCAGAAAGGGAGATAAACAATATACAACACTTCCTTGAAGCATACAGTTTCCCCACTATATAGAGCTGAGCAGTCACAGTTGAAGGGATGGGCGCTATTTGAGGGGATGTGCAAGGAACACAGGAATGACTTTGTCCCCTATAAGGAAATGCTAAAAGGATTACAAGACTGAAATTTCAGCGCCATCCTAAGCCAGTCTGGCACTAAGCTTTTCAGTGTATCAGTTTCTGCAAACTGCCTTTATTTAAGACTAGAGATAACACACATTTTCATATCCGAAACTATGCTGAAAAGGTCTGATTGATAAAGCAAACAAATCTAGATGCTGCAAGAGCTCTTAATTTACAGCTTTGTAAATATTTACATTAATAGAGTTGTATATTGGATTCTGTGCCATTTCTAGTGCAAGCCACATTGACTGAAATAATTTAACTGGTGATAAATTGGATTATAAATGGCTAGTACAATAACCACCATAGGAATATACTACAACAGCTAATCATGTTTACCAATTATTCAATCTGAATGTGTCACATGACAAAAAGTAAAACATGAAGGCCCATTCATGTCACATGATGTCAATGGATCAGTGAAGAAAATATAACACACTTAATATGGCCATGTTTGATGCAACTAATTCAGTGTTGTTTTTTAGTTAATTTTTTACACATATCAAGGCTAAAACTCCTGACTTTTGGGGCAAATTACATGTATTAGGGTGCCCCAATTTTGGCTTTCAAGCAGTCTCTGGGTAGCCTGACTGTAGGGTAACTATTCCTGATGAAAAGTCTAAAACATACCTATTGTTACACAATGCAGATTTTCTGCACCTCTTGCCTGAATCTAGGGGTCCTAGGCTAATGCCCTCATTGTTGCAATCTAAAACAAGCCTGATGCTATCACCTGTTAGCTCCATGGATAAAATCACCTGCTATTATTCCACTTCTCCATATATAAAAATGTGACTTTGGTACAAGAGAGACCAGTAAGATCAGTAACACAGGCAGAAATCTGATTAGATGGGCAAGTTAGCTTAATCTGAAAATAACTATGTCTGCTGAAAACACAGGCCTCGCTGTTTCAAGCTCAGTTGCCTATGGAAACCATTTTGCAAGGCCTCGTCTCCATGTCCTTTCAGACCTATACACATAAGTCTTAAATTTCTTCAAGACAACAGTCCTTGGTAATTGCAGTTTTGTTGGAAACTTCAACTCCAATTGAGTGTTGCTGAAGAAAGGGCTAAAATAACTCATCAGTGCCAATCTATTTTTATTGGTTATTTCCTTTCAACTTCACACATACAACTGGATTAAGTATAGCAGTTTAATGGCAACACTCTTCTCTGGTAACGACCATTATGTTAAAAAACTAGTCACACAAAGAATTTAAATTCTTAATTTGACCTGTATTTCTGTCCTGAGCTTGAACAAATCTTTCTTTGCAGCTTAAGCTTTCTTAAAGTGTGTTTGTGATCAATTCTGCCATATTTTATCTGGCTAAACAATGTCAAACCTTGTGTACTTTTCGGGCTTTTCCATTAATAACATTTCCAGCTCATTAAAGTCTACATAATATATTTTTAGCATTCCTATTCTGCCAGTTCCTGAAAATGATCTTTGGTTGTCAGGGTTCTGATCTGGCAAACAAACAAAAAAATAAATGATATTGCTTATTTCACTGTTTCAATGTATAACTGCTATAAATAAAGAGTTATAAAAAAACTATTGAAGGTGAATTTTGATTTTTTATTGCTAATCTTATTTTCATTCCTTCCCATCTTGAATTCTGAGCTCAGATTGCATGGAGTATGAGCAGGATAGTAGTGTAAAGTGTATAGGCTCTATGAAGCACATACTGTATTAATTCCCCATAGCACTTGAGCATTTGTACCCCTGCTCGCCATAAATTATTTTGTCACTGAACTGAATTTGGCCTATTTTGCAATTTTTTGGTATTTAGGGCTTCCAGAGTTCTTATCCTTCAGGAGGAGGTGACTCCATCCATTATGGCTGATACCATATTTGTTACCCACTCCACACCATCTTGCATTAGTGACTACTTAAATCATTTCTCATCATCGGTAGATGAGAAGTTATGAGGCCCCTGACACAAGGCAACATTCCATTTTTTCCATTTCGGGTCAGATGTCTACACATCCTTTTTCTAGCCCTAGCTTCCAAAGTATGGTAGCCCAACTCCCTAGTTACTAGGCTTCACAGTATACCAGTAACAGTACCTTTTCAGGTGTATGCCTACCATATTATACTGTATGGTACCATCTCGGAAGTAATTCTTATACAGAAAGGAATCGTTTGTAGAGTACATGCAAGCTTCCAGGGCACCCACTTAGTCATACTCTTAGGTTCAGGCATTCAGTATGGGCCCTGCTTTCCACAGATTTAGTTCCTCCAAGAGAAGTCAACATCATTTGGGAACCACTGTCCTATGACAATGACAGTTATTCATTTGATTGAATTAGATTAGGACAACAGCCATATGCACAGAAAGCAATGAGTGCCCTTGAGCCAACATGCAGTATTCATCTTCCAGTACAGTTGAGAGGTCATTTTCTATCCTGCCCTCTCTAACCAATCTTATTTCCCAAAAATATCTGATTAGTTAACGACTCTTTAATGACATTTCTAGACTCTTTTACAACAAATGTATTGAGAAAGCCATGCCCCAATTAGCATAACAACTTGCATTTCTTCTCTATAACCCAGATCACACAGGAGTTCACATTGGTAATGGTCTTTGTACACTTGATAAAGGGTATCAACCCAAAATATGTAGTGTAACCACAACCTGGAATAAAAGTTTTGCAGAGAGTCTGCTGGAGTTCTGCTTCCTTTACTATTTTGATTTACTGACAACATTAACTAACGACCTATGCTTGTAAACTGGTTATTCCATTCTTTTCTAGAGAAGCAGAAAACCATTTTATCCTATAATGGCTGCATATTTTCTCCAGAAGCTCCAAAAAGTTATCACATGTGAAATTCGGTATGTATCACAAAGCAAGTTTATGGGAATAATTTCTGCAAAATATTTTTTGTCTTTCCATTGAAAGAATGATAAATAAGGGGAAATTTAATAGCAAATCAAAATATTTTAACTAGTATAAAATAAAGGATTTTTTCAGACTTTTGAAAAAATCTGCTCCTAAAAATATTAGGACATTTCATCTATAGTTCATGCAAAACTCCTGTTCCCTAGCAGTGAACTTTTATGCATGCACTATCCTCATTATTCCCATGTATTAATATTGATGGAATAAAATTAACCCAAAAATGGACAAGGGTCACTAAATACACACCTTCAGAATCAAAAATTCCACTGGATTAACAGATGAAATATAGAAACTCCTATGAATGTGATGACTTGTGCAGCTAAAGAAATGCACCCACTTAAAAATGGTAGCTGGGATATTCAAGGAACTGCTTTACCCCATGCCCAGAAGCAAAGGAATTTATAGACAATGGAATTCATTCTAATTAATCTATCTGGAAAATAATTATTGTCTAATAGAGGACACAGGGCACAAAAGCCAAGTCTGCTTCTTTATTTAGCTGTCAGCTTGGAGTAAAATTATTATACATGCTGAAATATATGAACTTATAACAAGCCTTTGCTAATTAAACAAACAAAGTAATAAATACAAATTCAGGAGCCCAAATAGACAAGTGTTCCTATTAATATTAAAAACTGCAATGTCCAATTCTCTAACTAGTCACACAAGGCCAACCAAATATTTATTCATAAACTCTTACAAAAGAGACAAACAACTCCAGTGTCAGTCTCCTGATATTATCAGACTGCAAACGTTTCTTCATGTAGAGGTTAGATTTTTCTAAAAGAGTTGCCTAAGAACGATAAATACCTTTAAATTACACTTAAGCTTGCCATATTTGGTTGGGCAGCCAGGCTGATTTAAACCAATTGCCAGGTTTTATGACTGATCATGTTGCTTTCCTATCATCACAGATTGCCTGTCCAGTTTAACAAATTGTATCTGCTAACGCGAAATAGTAAATAGTGCACCAGAGGATAGGAAGTGTTCCACCACTCCTCCTTTCTGCAGTTCTGATTGTTTGGTGCTTTGCTGAATATTGTGAAGGATCTTCCAGTGTTTGGCCTCCATACAAGATACTAGCTTGCCAAATTGGTCACTTATACAAGGCTACAACAATAGCCTTCCTGGTTTATATGGGATCCGTTATCTGGAAACTCGTTATCCAGAAAGCTCCGAATTACAGAAAGGCTGTCTCCCATAGACACAATTATAATCAAATAATCCAAATTTTTAAAAATTATTTCCTTTTTCTCAGTAATCATAAAACAGTAGCTTGTACTTGATCCAAACTAAAATATAATAAATCCTTATTGGAAGCAAAACCAGCCTAATGGGTTTATTTAATGTTCACATTATTTTCTAGTAGAGGTACAAAGATCCAAACTACGCAAAGATCCAGTATCCAGAAAACGCCAGGTCCCTAGCATTCTGCATAACAGGTCCCATGCCTGTATCCGACATGGACTTAATCAAATTAGTTGAAATTAGTTGGGAAAACTGGAAATTTGCCCTTATTTGCCCAAATATTGCATTGAGTTGTAGAACTGATTCTCCCCTAATGTTCTGAAGACCTGGTCCTCTTGTTGATGGCATTTGCTTCTTTTAAGCTCCAAGCATATTACTGAGTTTGGGCAATGAGGTGTGGCTTGCATATGACATTACAGACCAGTCTACATTACTGTGCTGGGTTGAGGTCACTGCTTTGTGCAGGCCGGTCAAATTACTTTAATACCATCTTACCAACCAAATTCTACATGGAACTTGATTTGTGCATTGGGTATCATTGTGTTGATACAGAAAATGGATTTCCAGAGGCCATAGAGAATAGCCCAATACTATTGTACTTTATTCGTCAAACTTTACAGTTAGCATTATACATCCAGGTAACATTTTCCTGGTCTCTGGCAATTCCAGGCATTTTGGTCAGATGCCAGATTTTAAAGTGCTATTCATTGGTCAAGTAAACATTTACTGTTTCTGTTTCCAAACATGCTTCAGCCTGATGGTAGCAATCTTTACACTAGAGCTTATGTCTGCCATTGCAAGTGATGTAACCTTTTTAGTGATTGTTTACCTTTAAAAGAACCTTGACAAATAATTATTCCTCTGTTTTTGCTTCCAAAGACAGTTTATAACTTGGCCCGGAGTATCCTGACTAAGAACAAACAACTATAAAAATTGTCTGCATACTTTGGTCATATAGTCCAGTTCTGGTCTAGATCTACACAATTTAACAATTATATGTTTAGTAGCTTCTGTAGATAGTGGAGGTTAGAATCTACATTGTCCTTTTACTTGATGTCTTGTTTTGATCTGTAAAGAACGAAGAGAAAATCTTCTCTATATTTATTATCATGTACACTCACCTGAGCAGTCCCTGTTGGGCTTTTAGGTAAATGATACATGTTAGAAATTATCAGCATGTTGTGTTCATCTGTCATCAGCCATGTCAGCTTTGTGAAAGTCTGCCCCATCCCTGTCAGATGTCTTCAGGGTTTGGTAGGTTTATCATATGCCCAAGGGCTTTCAATCTATTTATTCAGCTCTTGGGTTGAAGGTAAAGGAAAAACTATACCCCCCGAACAATGTAGGTCTCTATAAAAAGATTTTGCATAAAACAACTCATATGTAAAACCCTGCTTCATGTAAATAAACCATTTCATAATAATACACTTTAGTAGCATGTTACATAGTTAAATTGGGTTGAAAAAAGACAAAGTCCATCAAGTTCAACCCCTCCAAATTAAAACCCAGCATACACCCCCCCCCACTCTTTCACACAAACCATATATGCCCATAACTATACTAACTGTAGAGTTTAGTATCAAAATAGCCTTTGATATTATGTCTGTCCAAAAAAATCATCCAAGCCCTTTTAAAAGCATCAACAGAATCAGCCAACCTCACCGTCCTCACTCTGAAGAAACACCTACGCTGCTTCAAATTAAAATCCGAAGGGGTGGCCTCTGGTGCGGTGATCCTCTTTATGGGTAAAAAGGTCCCCTGATATTGTCTATAATGTCCTCTAATGTCCTCTATTTATAAATATGTCCCCTCACAAGCGCCTTTTTTTCAGAGAAAACAACCCCAACCTGGACAGTCTACCCTCATAATTTAAGTCTTCCACCCCTCTAACCAGTTTAGTTGCATGTCTCTGCACTCTTTCCAGCTCATTTACTGGAGTCCAAAACTGCACTGCATACTCCAGATGAGGTCTTACTAGGGATCTATAAAGAGGTATAATTATATTTTCATCCCTTGAGTGTATGCCCTTTTTTATACAGGACAGAACCCTATTTGCTTTAGTAGCTACAGAATGACGTTACTCAGAATTAGACAACTTGTTATCTATTAAAACCCCAAGATCCTTCTCACTTAAGGAAACTCCCAACACACTGCCATTTAGTGTATAACTTACATTTATATTATTTTTTCCAAAGTGCATAACCTTGCATTTATCAACATTGAACCTCATTTTCCAGTTTGCTGCCCAGTTTCCCAACTTAGACAAATCACTCTGCAAAGTGGCAGCATCCTGCATGGAACCTATAGTTCTGCACAATTTAGTATCATCTGCAAAAATAGAAACCGTACTTTCAATGCCCACATCCAGGTCATTAATAAACAAGTTGAAAAGCAAGGGTCACAGTACAGAGCCCTGCAGTACCCAACTAACAACACTGGTCCAATTAGAAAACGTTCCATTTACCACCACTCGTTGTAGTCTATCTTTTAGCCAGTTCTCTATCCAGTTACAAATACAAAAAAAATGTTCCAGGCCAACATTCCTTAATTTAACCAGTAACCTTCTGTGTGGCACTGTATGAAATGCTTTAACGAAGTCCAAGTAAATCACATCCACAGCCATTCCAGAATAGAGGTCCCTGCTTACCTTCTCATAAAAAGAAATTAAGTTAGTCTGGCAAGATCTATTACGCATAAAAACATGCTGGCACAAACTTATAGTATTGTTATTTGCTATGAAGTCCAGTATCCTATCCTTTAATAATCCTGCGAAAAGCTTTTCTACCACCACCCTCAGACTAACTGGCCTATAGTTTTGAGGCTGAGAATGGGATCCATTTTTGAATAGCCGCACCACATTAGCAATTTGCCAGTCTCTCGGCACCATGCCAGACCTCAATGAATCCTGAAAAATTAAGTAGAGAGGTTTGGCAATCACAGAGCTAAGCTCATTAAGTGCCCTGGGATGAATCCCATCTGGCCCTGGACCTTTGTTTATCTTAACATGTGCCATTGGGTAATCATAAATAGAAAATTGCCATTTTAAAAAATAAGGACAGCCTCCTGGGATCATATGATTCAACTGTGCACACAAACATACCAAACAAACTATAAAGTTAGGTCACACATGCCAATTAACAGACAGGGTTCTGTCTTTTGCTTCTTCCTGTTACAGTTAGAGTTGAATCAGGTGATCTCTGAGGCAACACACAGACCATCACAAAATGGTGGTTCAAGGCAAGAGATGTAAAAGGGCAATATTTACTTGAATATACATCCCAGTTTGGTAAGATTCTTTAATATGTCTTAATATATCTGTTCAAGTATTCATTTTTGGGTAATAGTTTTCCTTTAATAGTAGGGTGCTCCTCAATCTTCTGAAAATGTAAGCCAACAAGTGAATTTGTTGTTACTTTGTTAACAGAGCGAGTTTACTCTCATGCAATAATGTTACCTTTAATAGGTTTCTATGAGACACTGCATGTTTACAGGATAAGATATAACATACAAGCTACGGTATAACAAGCTATACCATCTAGCCGATGCAGGTTACTGTACTTCTCACCCTCTATATCATGCAGGTAGTGAATCTTGGTGGCACATAAAAACAGTTTAATTGTAACATGGTCATTGTATTAAAACACTATATCAAATGCTGTAATGAAGCAGTTGCACCCCTCCCTGCGAAAAAAAATAAATCCATCCAAGCAGAAAATAAGTTGGCAGGAGGTGACAGAAAAAAGCCAAATGGGGTATTAGATGTTCAGTTACCACACTTATAATCATGTATTGCTCCACCACTCCATTACCGCATTGGAATAGTGAAAAGCAGGTGCAACATGAATGGTGAAAAAAGGCAATATCTAATGATGTGCTGCTAGGCAAACTCATATTTTCCAGAACAACACCCTACCTTAACGAAAAGTGTTTGGAAGTTACCCTACTAAAGCATTTCGATATAGGTTTTCATTTTATGAAACAAAGATACAGTAAGAGTGGCTTCTATACGAAGGTTCAATGACAGAGCTGCCCAACTTAAAAATGTTGCCTGAGACATCAGCTGTTGTGGGTCAGCTCATGCAACATTACAAGCATTAGCAGTACCCGTAAATTCTTGGGCTGTCTTGCATAAACTGAACGTTTGAGGTCTCCCCAGAGTGGCTCAATGATATTGAGGTCAGGAGACTGAGATGACCACTCCAGAAACGTCACTTTATTTTGCTGTAGCCAATGACAGGTCGACTTAGCCTTGTGTTCTAGATCATTGTCATGTTAGAATGTCCAGGTACGTCTCATGCGCAGCTTCTGGGCTGATGAGTGCAAATTATGACCATTCATTGTGCCATCTATTCTGACCATATTTCCTGTGCCTTTGTAGCTCACACATCCCCAAATATCAGTGATCCACCACCATGTTTCACAGTAGGAATGGTGTACCTTTCATCATAGCCTTGTTGACTCCTCTCCAAAAGTAGCATTTATGGTTGTGGCCAAAAAGTTACATTTTAGTCTTATCACTCCAAACTACTTTGTGCCAGAAGGTTTGAGGCTTGTCTCTGTGCTGTTTGGCATATTGTAAGTGGGATACTTTGTGGCATTTGCATAGTAATGGCTTTCTTCTGGCATCTCGACCATGCAGCCCATCTTTCTTGAAATGCCTCCTTATTGTGCATCTTGAAACAGCCACACCACATTTTTCAGAGTCCTGTATTTCACCTGAAGTTATTTGTGGGGTTTTCCTTGAATCCTGAACTATTTTTCTGGCAGTTGTGGCTGAAATTTTAATTTTATTGGTTTCAACAGAAGCCCTACTTTTCCACATCTTTAATAAACTTTGAACACTGCTTTTATATTTTCTTGTATCCCTTTCATGTTTTATAGAATTCAATTACCTTTGACAATTCTTTTGCTTTCCCAGAATACAAAAAAACATCAGTGCAGCACTGGATGAAAGATGCAAGGGTCTGTCAGGAGTCCAGAAAGTCACTGACCTTTTATACACACCCACTAATTACAAGCAAACAGATCAGAGGTGAAGATGGTTACCTTCAATCGCCATTCTAACCCTTTTGTGTTAAGTTGTGTGCATGTTATCATGCCAAATGACCAGGGTATGTAAACTTTTGATCAGGGTCATTTGGGTAGTTTATATAGTGATTATGATTTAAAAAGAGTAAACTCAGTTGTTTGACAATAAATTACTTTAGCCAACCACTAACCATGAGTGAAAGAAAAGCTTTTGTGTTATTCATATTCACTGAAAAATGGTTAAGAAATCAGGGTATGCAAACTTATGAGCACAACTGTACCTGCTGCTGAATGATACCTCAATTAACAAAAGCCGAGCTGGAAATCAAGATGGCAGAAAATAATGGAGGGTCTCTCCCTAGAGAAGAACTGTTGACCTTATATTTTAAGATTCCCTTTTATTTTGCAACCTGCATGAAAAAACAGAGATAATGAGCTGCTATAAAGCTGGTGATCTTTTGAATGACAAAAGACTGACCCTCTCTCTCTATGAACTGCTTGAATATATTTTTTCTACGAGTTATGGCTACACCAGCTCAGAATGTGCATTCAGGAAAGCAAATATAATTCCTAAAAAGTTAAAAATAAAGACTTTATTTCTGTTTTCAGATTTTCCATAAAAATGCATCAGGATTTAATAGAACATTTAGTCATAGAAATGTTAGGATTTCAAAGCAAGATTTTCTTGGGTGATTTCAAGCATCTTGTGATAAATTTGTACTTAACACTTGGTTTGTTCTGAGCAGCAGTATTAAAGTCTGTCCCTTAGCTGTGTAAAAGAAATCCCATTAAAGGAGAATGAAAGCTTAGCAGACATATTTTGCTCGAATGCAAGACCTCCTGATAATGTAATGAATCACCAGGTTTTTATTGCTCTGAACACATTCAGCTACCCATAAATCACAACTCTAGCCGTCAGAACTGCAGTCCCTTCTGCGCATGCGCTAAAGTCCCTTCTACAGAAGGAGCATGAAGGATCAGAAGGAGAATGCGCCATAATGAGAGATAATGGAGTTCCTGCCAGTGGCAGTGGGGGTGTGGAATGCTAGCAATGCAGTGACAACACTGTACTTCTATGGAGAGCTTTGGAAGACTGGAGCGTTCAGAGAGAAGGGAAGAGAGGTAAGGAGAAACAGTGAGTGCTTAGAAAACTGTTTGAAAATCATGTTAAAATAAAATAGACTTAATGTTAACCTTTCCCTGTCCTTTAAGAAACCATTTTAGTAATATACAAAAAAATTACTGAGAATATTGCCCCTTATCCTCCGTTGTCAAAGCAGGATTAAGTACTGTTTTATGCAATTAACTTTTTTTAAAGAAGAATCTTCAATGTTTGAAAACATATGAAAATATATTCTAATAGACAGCAGTATTTTTTTTTTTTTTATAAAATTCTATCAAACTTTTTGATATAATGCCATAGATTGGCATTCACAATGTTTATTCTGAATAAACCAAGAGTTTAGATCAAAAGCAATTAAACGTCAATTATACATTACCACATATTACACAATGGGTGGTTCACTTTTACGGTAACTTTTATTATGTTATAGAATGGCCAATTCTAAGCAACTTTTCAATTAGTTTTTATTATTTATTTGTTATAGTTTTATAGTTATTTGTCTTTTTGTCTGATTCTTTGCAACTTTCAAATGGGCGTCGCTGTCCCCTTCTAAAAAAACAAATGGTCTGTAAGGCTACAAATGTATTCTTATTGCTACTTTTTATTGCTGATCCTTCTATTCAGACTCTCTCCTATTCACATTCTAGTTATCTTAATTGAAGAGCTGCTGAATAAAAAGCTAAATAACTATAAAACCACAAATAATAAAAAATGAAAACAAATTGCAAATTATCTCGGAATGTCGATCTCTACATCATACTAAAAGTTATCTCAAAGGTGAACAACCCCTTTAAGGTGCAATAAAATCTAATTCATTTCAGTGGGAGTTTTTCTTGGATTTTACACCCAAAAAACGTCTGTTTGTCAATGAATGGTAAGAAAAATGTTTAATTACTAACCAGATCTTGCTCTGGGTCTTTCTGTGAATTCAGTTAGTTTGCACAATTTATAGTACACAGTTTCAAGAACGCACTGGAGGATAAATAAAAAAGATTATTTATACCATATGGTCTTAATTTATTGTCTGAAAGCACTGTCACTTTTAAGTCATAAAGGCAATTGTATGCTACTTTAAGAAGAGAATTCTTCAATTTTTCTGTATCATCATACAATAGCACAATAACTAATGAAAGCACAATAACTATTGAAACAATTGCTTTTATTAAACTAATTGCACTTAATTGCCAATTAAGAGCTACTGCTGATTGACTTCTGTTCTTTAATGGCCTGGGGACATTTTCTGGTTTTCTGCATAACAATCTAGAATTTAGAGATGTTTTCACACCTGATCCTATTTTGAAACACTTCACTCAAATTGTAAATACCCCTGCTTGACTATTTATAAAAAAACAATTATTTCAACATGTTCTATATCCAACTGTGCTGTATCTGCATTACCAGTTGGCGCTGCTAACAATTTAACTAAGAAAATTCTATTGACTAGACTAGCTACTTTCTATAAAAATTCTGGCTAAAATCGAATTCGTTCCTCACTCACTTAAGCTGCAGATATCTTTTTGTGACCCTCTAGATATATCACCATAGATGCCCTTACTTAAGGAAGGTTTGCCAGAGATAATGTTTTCAAAAATCCCCTGATCATATCCAATAGGAAAACTGAGACAATTGGATCCATGACTGTACGATCCATTATTGGGGGTGTGCACTCCAAAAAGTGACAGCTGCGTCCTAGAAGGAATGCAACAAATCCTTGCCTTAGATGCAGCTGCTGCTCAAATTGTCAAAAAGGAGAATTGATCTACCATCCAAGGAAGGGGACAGCAATTAAAATTAATGGGTTTTATACATGTTGAAGTGCCTTTTTAATATATGTTATCAGATGGTCATGTGGAATTAACTTATGTTGGACAGACCTCAAGAAGCGTTAGAGAACACATAAGATAGCATAAGTCGGCTATTAACACAAAAAAAAGTGATTAAGCAGTTGCATCTCATTTTCTTATTGCGGGCCATGGGGTACAGCAATTAAAATTTCAAACTATAGATAGAGTCCCCAAGATACCTTGGGGTGGAGGTACAATAAAAATGCAGCTTAAAAAGAAAGCAAGATGGATCAGAAAATTAGAAACATTAGGCCCCCTTGGCCTCAATAAGGAATATGACTTTAGCAAGATTTATAGGTAACATATCTTTTACATCGTTTTTAAAACTGGGTTTTATCTGTAATTTTATCCTTTTTTTCTACAGGAACTTGTTCCACAAAGAAAAAGTATGAGTATTCAGATATGATATATGGGTCTAAATTGACACTGTTTTGTTTGGGAGATACATTGTTGTGAAATGCGGAAATGCACCATTAGAGGTCACTGTGTTACAATGTATTTACACATGTTGCTGAGTTAGCTTAATAAAAGACTCAAGGCAGTCTGAACTGTTGCTCAATTTTCAGGTCAAAGCCCTTGTTCCAATAAAGGTGTTTTAAAGGAACAGTTCAGGGTAAAAATAAAAACCGGGTAAATAGATAGGCTGTGCAAAATAAAAAATGTTTCTAATATAGTTAGTTAGCCAAAAATGTAATATATAAAAGCTGGAGTGAGTTGATGTCTCACATAACAGAATACAACACAACATCCTGCTTTTCAGCTCTCTAAATCTGAGTAAGTCAGCGACTTGAGGGGGGGCCACATGGGACATAACTGTTCAGTGGGTTTGCCATTGATCCTCAGCATTCAACTCAGATTCAAAAGCAACAGTTATGTCCCATGTGGCCCTCCCTCAAGTCATTGATTGGTTACTACCTGGTAACCAGGGTAACCAGTCAGTGTAAACAAAAGAGAGCTGAAAAGCTAGGTTAGACTTACAGTCACTCCACCCTTTATACATTACATTTTTGCCTAACTAACTATATTGAAAACATGTTTTATTTTGCACAGCCTATCTATTTACCCAGTTTTTACTTTTATACTGAACAATTCCTTTAAAAGAATCATGTGGCTGGTGCTGTCTGTATACTGAGCAATAAGTTCTAATACATGAGTTGAGCAGGCAGCCACACACAGCTGAGATTTTATGTAATTTCTCCCAAATACGTAGTAATAATAATAATAACAACTTCAGGGAAAAAAAAAATCAGCTTTTTAATACCATCCTTGAACAACTGCTCTCACGGCTTAAATGTGTTAAAGTGTGATTTATTGGTGGGGTTCAAAAATGGGTTTGGGGTCTTTCTAGCAAAATAAGGGCATGTTGTATGACTCAGGGAGGTATCCCATTGCCTTTGGGTCAGAACTTTCTCTGAATTGGCAATTTGCCTGAGGGTTCATTTACTTTCTATCCATATGTGATATACAACTATAAGCTTGTTGGCCAATTGTGGCCATCAAAATTGAGTTTTAGGTTTCCCTTGGATTTATTTTGTATGGCAGCATACCTTTTGATATAATAAAATATGAAATAATAAATAACTGGGCATAAAGAGGCAGCAATCTCTGTACTATGACCCCATGAATGTAATTTTGTTTGCAAATTACTTTCCCAGCTTAATCTTATTTTGCTTTTGTTTCCATCTCCTTCTCAATGCTGCCACTAACCACAGCTTCTTTCAGAGTTATAAGCACATGCCAAGTCCTCATAACTTGCTGTGAATGGCAAGTTGTAAAGGCAAAGAATTACCTGCACACTGGTATCTTTAAGATTCAACAGCAGCCCTACTGAAGCAACCACCTGAGGGGCATTCTTGGGGAATACTCATGGATTATTGTGGCTTGTTTGAAGTACTTCAGTGCAATAAATGAAATGCTGAAAATTGTGAGCAGCTGCGTCATTAAGAAAAACTTTATTCAATTAGCTTTTACTCTTGAATGTTTTCTGCAACCAACAAATCATAATTTAAATTTAGTGGTAATTTTTCATAAATAAAATGCAGCTTTAATCTTTATATAGATTATTTTTAAAGAGTCCTTCAAGTAATAAATAACTGAAGCCCATGGTGTGATTTGGTTGACAAAGTCAATGTTCCCCCAGTTTCTTCATGATAGGACTATCTGAGGGAGCGTTGGTAAATATACTTCCCACAACCACGTGTGTTCCCCAGATACTGTGACGAATTACTTTACAGCAACCCAGGTCCTCCACTTTGAATCCCAGGTGGCGATAGCGCTCATCTGATTCAAATAGGGTGTTGTTTGTGTAAGGCCCAAAGAACTAAAACAGAAATGATTGTTATTATTAATACTGTTATGTATGTGTATAAGCCATTTCAGAAACGCATTGTATCCTTGCATAACAAACAATAAGTGCCACATTTAACAGCTACAAGGTGGCTGAATGATTTTCAAAAGCAGTTAACACACATTCGGCACTTGCAAGTAATACCCGCTTGTATAACATTCAAGTTGAAAGTATTTAAAAAAAAAAAAAAAAAAAACTTACTGCAAGTCCTGACAGTGGGTCGATAAAGTCTGCCCAGTATCCTTCTGTCCTAAGCGCATAGCAAATCTCCTTGGCACCATTTATGAACTATAATAAAATAGAACATTTACTGTAAGTAGCCTTTAAGCAAAAGAGGGACAGATTTATTAAAGCTGCTATTAAATAAGGCAAAAAAGGCACTATATAGTGCAGTAAATTTGATTACTGTTGGAGCAGTGGGGTGTGGCAATTTAGCATTCAGTGGTTAAGTGAAGTATTTTTCTTTAAGCAATTGGTGTATATTTAATTAAGGGGTGCAATTTCCACTTTCAATCTGTATTCACCAAATTTCCCACAGCCGTGTTGTATACAATGTGGCAGAATTGCCTACTTACAAGACCAAGTCTTAGTTAAGTTGCGTATAATAAATCCTAGATGTTCTCCTCTTGCAGCGTTTCTCCTGCCCTTTACTAGTCATTTTGTTCTTACTATGGATTAATTTGCATCCACTCAGTGACAACAAATACCTGTGCTGTGTACATATAAATGCATGCCTTGGGACCTGTAGGAAAGGAAAACGCCACCATTCATTGGATTTTGAAAGAAAATGTCACTCTACGAACTTTCCAATACACATAATTAATATGAGGTTTACTTGTAAATGTAATTGATGCTGAAAGACAAACTTATATGTTCGTTTATATACATATCATTGGTTCTGGCTCATGAAGCAAGTAACAGGAACCAGTTGCTTAAAAGACAAGAAAAGTTGAACTGAGGAAGTAGGCTAGGAAAGTTAAACTGAAAGGGATCCTGTCATAGGAAAACATATTTTTTTTTCAAAATGCATCAGTTTATAGTGCTGTAACAGAAGAATTCTGCATTTGAATCAATTTCTCAAAAGAGCAAACAGATTTTTTTATATTTAATTTTGAAATCTGACATGGGGCTAGACATATTGTCAATTTCCCAGCTGCCCCAAGGCATGTGACTTGTGCTCTGATAAACTTTAATCACTCTTTACTGCTGTACTGCAAGTTGGAGTGAAATCACCCCACAGCCCTTTAGCAGTAAAGATATTTGCCTCCAAAGATGCCCCTGTAGCTCCCCGTCTTTTTTTCTGCTGATTCACATGCTCTGTGCTGCTGTCGCTTACTGAGCTTAGGGACCCACTCACAATATACAGTACACATAGAATGTATAAATGTTACTGATTAGTATTATGGCTGATTACTACGTCAGCAAAGAAACCAGTGCAATTAGCATCAGAATTTAATAATCAGCCTCGCAGCATCAATTTATATTACAGGCCAATCTAATTTTCTGCTTGATCATATGCAACGACCCCGAAGCTTAACTATAGGACTGTTCATTGTACTTTTATTTGTGCTACTCATGGGGTCTCTGATGTCCTTTTCTCCTACCAGAGCCCTAGCTATAACTACAAGATCCCAAATTCATTAAATATTTTACATTTAAAACATGAATTTAACCTCAGTTGTGTCATATGCTTGTTGTATGTACCCTCAGTAAAAACAGTTGAGATCTAACAAATCAGCACTCGTGTTCATTTTGCTTAAGTTGACAGGGAGGTGAACACGAGAAAAATATGACAATTAATGCACAATTAGACCACATTACAGCAGCAGAATCCAACAGACCAGAACAAACTTCCTGGACAAGTCGCCAAGGACACAAAACAGTTCACTAGGCTCTCATTTTCATGCTAATGGGACAGCCGGTTTGCTAATACAGTGACCCTGGGGCAACATTTCCTAGTCTCATGGGTAAAATTAGCACAATATGAATTTCAACTTTGTATATTAAACAAACGTACTTAATGCTTTGAGCTGGTGAATAAAGAGACATATGCTGACACCTAGTGGTATTTTATTGAAACTATAATTGAAAAGTATAAGTACTATTTTTTTTGCGAGAAGCTACTATTGTTAAGATGCCCATCCAGATCCCCAGAACCTAGCCTGCTTATAGTTAACAAGGGAGTTTCTCCTGCAACTTTCTACTGCAGTATCCCCTAAAACACTTTTAGAGGGGATGAGAAAACTTTCATTCACAACAGGTACAAAGAACTAGGTTTCTTCTTGATCACTTTGTTTACAAAAATGTTCAAAATTTGACATCATATCTTTTAAATAAATAAGTAAAAAGGGCAGGTAGAATGCTGTTCTAACAAGATTGTGTTTAAAAATCAAATGTTCCCAAACACAAAAAAGTGCAGAGAAACTCTGTGCATTGTGGTGCAAACAACCATTCTCACGACAGTAATATGCCTTGCAACGTTAAAAAAGGTCTTCAACTGAAGTGTGACTTAGCTATAATCCACAAGTACAAACTTCCAGTATATATGAAAACTGGTTGGACTGTTTAGATTTATGAAGTATGCTGCCACAAGACATTTGTCACACATGCTCCAAATGGACACATGTAAATACTGGCATGAGTGCACCTCTTCTTTACTCTTTGTATGCTATAGCCAATCAGAACATTGTTGCTACCTGGGAGTATAAAGAAATCCCCCAATTGGAAATACTTGCCTTTTCTATCAACATTTCCCTCTCGCTTTCCACCTCTTGACTCCAAGTTGTCATATCATTTGTCGTCCTCTGAGTTACTGTTAGCACCATTAAATTATTGCTGGGGATTTCAGGAAACATAGAAGCAAAATCTAACAAACATAAAGACATAAGTACAATTTTATATTCATAGTATACACGGGACACGATTTCCAGAGAATATAATAACACTAAAAATCATATCTGATCTAACAATATAGGAAACATGTGAATCAAATAATCCCAATCAAAACTGTGCATCATTACTTATTGTCTGCACACATTTTTAATTGCTTTAGAAATTAATAAAAAGTGTATATCACAGCTTTAAGTGTAGGCATACATTTTCTTATTGTAAAGCTAAATATCCCTGTAAAGCACAAATCATTATGGCACAGTGTATACTAAAGAAAGCTGTTTGCAAAATGGTTAGGCTTCAACTTTTTATTTCCCTTGTTAAAGGGATTCTGTCATGGGAAATTTTTTTTTTTCAAAATGTATCAGTTAATAGTGCTGTTCCAGAAGAATTCTGCATTGAAATCCATTTCTCAAAAGAGCAAACAGATTTTTTTATATTTCATTTTGAAATCTGACATGGGGCTAGACATATTGTCAATTTCCCAGCTGCCCCAAGTCATGTGACTTGTGCTCTGATAAACTTCAATCAGTCTTTACTGCTGTACTGCAAGTTGGAGTGAAATCACCCCCTCCCTTTCCCCCACCCAGCAGCCTAACAAAAGAACAATGGGAATGTAAACAGATAACAGCTCCCTAACACAAGATAACAGCTGTCTGGTACATCTAAGAACAGCACTCAATAGTAAAACCCATGTCCCACTGCGTACTATTCAGTTACATTGAGAAAGAACAACAACAGCCTGCCAGAAAGCAGTTCCCACCTGAAGTGCTGGCACAAGTCACATGACCGGGGCAGCTGGGAAATTGACAAAATGGCTAGCCCCATGTCAGATTTAAAAACTGAATATAAAAAAATCTGTTTGCTCTTTTGAGAAATGGATTTCAGTGCAGAAGTCTATTGGAGCAGCACTATTAACTGATGCATTAAAAAAAAAACATGTTTTCCCATGACAGTTTCCCTTTAATTTGATTTTTTCGCCTTAAAGTTAATTTGCAGTGTATACATTAGAGAGGCATGAAGTATCTTCTATTTATATCCCTTTCTGTGCTAAGAGTTCAATGCCCTCTAAAAACACTGTTTTGTGGATTATTTGGCACTGCCTTGTTTTGTGGCAGTTAACATCTTGACTCAAAAATAAGTTTAGACTGTATTTCACTGTAATAAAGGAGAGTACAGTGACACTGCACAACAAAGAGATACTTTTAGGACCTAACTCATACCCTGTTTAGGAAGTCTTAAAATGTATGCAAATGACAAGTGCTTTGAGGATAGCAGGCAAAATAAAGTCATAAATATCCAGAAGGCCCAAAAAAGTCTCCACTGTTCTAAAATATACTTCACTAAATCTATGGAGACTGACAATGTGTGACATAAGACATATAGCTTTGCTTATGGAGCCTCAGTTCAGTACCTTTTTTCAGCAGATCTGGACAAGACTGCATTGCACATTCCACCTTTGCATGTTCAAAGTAGCTTTCCATAGTGTTCAATTCTTGTGGTTGCAGTGAAACTTCACTCCCCTAAGACAAAAGAGTGTAATTTGCAACTTGCTTTAAAAAGATGCAAAAAAAACTGAAATATGAATACACAGGGAAACATTGCAGCCTTGCTACAGAATACAACTTCCATCACAAATCTACCATTTGTATTGCTGCTTAATCTTCTAGCAGAGCATACCTGACACAGCATTAGCCACAGGATGTCCCTGTCCTGTAGAGCTTACAGTCTGAAGACACTGGAGGCGCAGGAAGATAAACTGATTTAGGAAAATGAACCCAGACAACATTTCAAAATAGTGCTATAGCAAGCTGGCCTGCTGCTTCCATCTTTTCTGTTTAAATAATTTTGCCTTTTAATTTAAATTTAGTCCCAACAAAACAAAAAAGGCTTAGATTCATAGAGATAAGATCTCATGATTAACACTCCAAAGGATCATTAAAAAAGTAGTCTCAGTTTTACACGGATAAACCACTGTAAGATGCCGGGGGCAGATTCTTGCTTATAAAATGAGACTGTCAGATATCCTTCCCTACAAACATTGCTTTTCCCTAACAAACTTTGCTTACACAAAAATAAATTGCTCCTGCTACTAGTCTGGGCCTCCCTGAAGCAATAAAAGATGATTTGGTTGGGGAATCTCAATATTAAAATATAACAAGTAAATATCTGGAAAAACTAGTAAGTAAGTAAATGTTTATTTATATAGCACCTTTCAAAGCAATGCTACAAAGTGCTGTACAACAGACTTAAACAAAGAAAAATACAATAACATTTTCATTTGCATTACACTTAAAACTACTTAAAAGTCAAAGTATACAAATAAGTCTTCAAACATCTTTTAAAAATATCCACTGAGCTAGCAAGTCTAATATCCACAGGCAGATTATTCCACAATCTAGGTGCATATACAGCAAAGGCACAATCACCTTTTCCTTTTAATCTTAAAAAAAATCTTAAAAATCCTCAAATCTTAAAAAACTAGTCACTTAGGTGAGCCTGAAGCAGTGGCTCACGGTCCAAGACTGAAAATCATTTGAGGTTAGGGAAAAACTAATTTGCTCTTGGACTCCAGGTAGTAAAGCCTAGAGGTTATTTGGTTTCAGATTTGAGGTGAATACTTACTAGCCTGGAACTATGGCTGAATGACTTAAGTGGGTGATGACCAAATAATGGACCCCAAAGTCAAACTGTAACATAAAAAACTATGAAATATACTTCTTTAGTGCATTTTATCACAAGGACAATGTTTCTAGCTAAGTTGTATAAAAAATATCCTTTGCTGTAGGTTTAAACAGGAAATTTATCAAACTATATATGTGCATGTATGCTATTTTCTCTTTGCTACTTGTTGACAGAATCCTGCACTGACAAATGTAAACATAGCCAGTGACAGTACTTTCTCACTACTTTTATAAATGTAAATTTGATTTACAGAAAGTTTATCATAGCTCAACCTCACCTGGAATTCAGTCACAAACTGAGCCATTACAAATTCATGTCTTTCGCTCGGCTGAGGCTCGGAAAGCAAGTCTGGCAGATTTTTTTTAGTTTCTATTTTCCTCTTATTGCCTATTCCATTCATGTGAACATCAAACCCTACATTACCCGGAAGCTGAAAACGCTGGTCTTGCTGGCCAAAGGGGCCCATTGATTCATCAGGCCATACTGTCCTGGGAACTAACAAGATAAAGCAAATTATTTTACGACTTGTAGGTGCATTTCCATAACACACAGTTCTAAGTGGTAACTTGCAGCACTTAAGATCAATCTACTTCTGTCTGTAAGTTACACACCTACTTATATTGTAAGCTCTATGAGGCAGGGACCTAATTCCGCTTGTCTCTTTAAAGGGAACCTGTCATGGGAAAAAAATTTTTTTTTCAAAACACATCAGTTAATAGTGCTGCTTCAGAAGAATTCTGCACTGAAATCCATTTCTCAAAAGAGCAAACAGATTTTTTTATATTTCATTTTGAAATCTGACATGGGGCTAGACATTTTGTCAATTTCCCAGCTGCCCCAAGTCATGGGACTTGTGCTCTGATAAACTTCAATCACTCTTTACTGCTGTACTGCAAGTTGGAGTGATATCACCCCCTCCCTTTCCCCCACCCAGCAGCCTAACAAAAGCACAATGAGAAGGTAACCAGATAACAGCTCCCTAACACCAGATAACAGCTGCCTGGTAGATCTAAGAACAGCACTCAATAGTAAAACCCATGTCCCACTGCGTACTATTCAGTTACATTGAAAAGGAAAAACAACAGCCTGCCAGAAAGCAGTTCCCTCCTAAAGTGCTGGCATGAGTCACATGACTGGGGCAGCTGGGAAATTGACAAAATGGCAAGCCCCATGTCAGATTTCAAAACTGAATATAAAAAAATCTGTTTGCTCTTTTGAGAAATGGATTTCAGTGCAGAAGTCTACTGGAGCAGCACTTTTAACTGATGCGTTTTTAAAACAACATGTTTTCCCATGACAGTTTCCCTTTAAGAACTTACTCTTTAAATGTAACTGTACTTTATATTAATTTATATTTATTATTCTATCAACCTTTTGTTCTATTAATTTATTGTTCTGATGTTCAGTGCTTTGCACTTAAGTAGCACTATAAATAAATAAAAAATTACATTCATACACAAATAAACCACTGCCAGGATCATAGTCTCTATAAAATAATCTTACAGCATATGCTATTTTTACATAACTAGAAGGATGAAAGCTGCTCCAAGTTAGTGGGAAACAGTATAATTCATCTGACTTAATACGCCACGGAAATATCCGAATAAAACATTTTTTCCCTCAATAGCCAGGACTTTATATTATCCCTTACGTATATCAGGAGGTGTAGCAGCAATGTAAGGCTCATCAGAGCCTGAAGATCCTGCTGTGGAAAAGGCCCGAGTACCTGAAACCCTTCTTATCAAAGAACAAAAACCAGGGACGTAGGTCACCAGTCTGGCTCTGCTACAGAGGGCCTGAAAAACAGAAGAAAAATACCACTTAATATAAGGCAACATGACTAAAGACTTATATTTTAAAAAACAGATATTCAAAAATAAATCTTCACATTCAAACAAGAAACCTATAATTAATGTTACAGAATCCTTACAGCCCATGCAGCACTTAAAACTTAACAGGAGGAAGGTTGGGCACGAAAAGCTAAACATGTCTTTACTTGACTCCTACCTATTACTTAGAGGTTCAACTAAAAGCTATTCAGTTACAAAGAAAACCAATTTAAACCCCATTTAATGTTGGAAATAATTAATTTTCACAAACATATATTGAAAATGCTCATCAGTCAGCCCCTCCTTAGCTAGCAGGGTCTGCATACTTTATAGTTACACCTCTACTATTACTTACATTAGCCATTCTGGGACAGATGTTTATTATTATTTTGTTTTTACCTAAAACAGAAACAAACAGCTCACGTTAGAAATTATATTCCACATAAAATAGTACTACATACAACATTGCTACTTCATACATTACTGTAAAAAACATAAGAATCCGGGAAACCTCAAGTGCATTTCATACACTCTCTTTGATATATGTGTGATCAGTTATCCGAAAACCAGTTATCCAGAAAGTTCCGAATTAAGAAAAGGCCATCTCTCATAGACTTAATTTTATCCAAAATTTTAAAAATGATTTCATCTGTATTAATAAAACAGTAGCACATACTCAGTCCAAACCTAGAGTCCTGCAGTGGGTCGGGTACCCGCAAAATCCTGCGGTTTGCATGTAGAAATTCCAGGTGTGGGTATACAAGCAGATTGGTGGTTATGCGGGTTTAGTGTCGAGCTGCGGATCTTCTTCATAGTGATTTTTACTAATTTTTTCTGAGCACTTGTCTACTTCCAATGATGTCAATTCCGGTTTAAAATGACAACACTTCCTGTTTTACTCCTTTTTTTCTGATCGAAGCTATTTCCGATTATGTCACTTCCGGTTTACAATGACAACACTTCCTGTTTTACTCCTTTTTTTCTGATCGAAGCTATTTCCGATTATGTCACTTCCGGTTTACAATGACAGCACTTCCTGATTCTTGATGGTCAGCGGGTCCGGGTTGCAGATAAGGTATTTGAGAGTCGGGTCGGGGGTCCAAGCGGGTAAAAATCGAGGAGAGTCGAGGATCCGGGTTGCGGGTATGGGTCCCAAAAAAAGGACCCGTGCAGGACTCTAGTCCAAAACTAAGATATAATGAATCCTCATTGGAAGAAAAAACAGCCTATTAGGTTTATTTAATTTTTATATGATTTTCTAGTAGACCTAGGGTGTGAAGATCCAAATTATGGAAAACCAGAGTTCCCGAGCATTCTGGATAACAGGTCCCATATATATGGTATGACATACGGGATTGGTTAAGGCACACTTGTACTGAAACATGTTTAACTAAATAAGTCCATGCCATGTGTCCTATCATATGGGTACAGTCACATACAGACACACATACAAATATATTAAAAAAAAAAAAAAGTATGTAAACAAGTAAAAATTATGTTAAGCCCATAAATGGGAAGTTTCTTTGAAAGGAACTCGAAGAAAATTCATCATTATATTCCTTGTGGTCAGTTAAAACCGTGGCCTCTCTATAACCTTCTATATAATATTATAAACATTAAATACAGAGACAAGTTTTATGAGGACCGACATTTACATTTCTACACACAGGTGCTGGCACCAGCACGGAGTAGTGTTATGTATAACAGCTGTGGATACGTATGTTAGGTGTAGATACGTGTGTTTGTATAATCCCTGTCTTCACTCTGTGGCCTCAATCCCCCCGAGGCCCCGCAGGGCCCAGCTTCCTACCTAGTGCACTGGAGGTAGCTGCTAGTTCCTAGTTGATCTTGGAACAGCGGGTGACGTCATGTTCACGTGACG
>CM044448.1:56210742-56328895 GCA_024363595.1 Xenopus borealis
AATATGGAGTTTTAACTTTTTCAGTAAAATCCTGGTGTGCATCGTCTTCATTTGAAGTCTATATATATATATTTTTTAAATAAGTCCCTTGCTTTTCACTTCCTTGCTGTATCTGACTTTTGAAACAATATAGCAGATATCTACGGATAACAACAATTCTATGGTTATGTAATTAAACACCTCCTTTATCTTTCATGCTAGTAGAATATCCAAGATGCAAGGAGAATTTTCAGTGATTATCCAATCATCTCTATTATTTTATTCTTTGAAAGCCTGAAAAATGAACAGGAGAAAAAGAATATATTTAACACTAACGGCCACTCCATCTCGACTCTCGCTCTATTGCTACGTTTGAAGGATCTCACTCGATTTGCGTAATGTGATTCTTAAATATTTTACAGGCAATTTGTTTCTGTCATAAAACAGCCTCTCCAGAGTCCTTCTTCTGCACTATCATGGTAATAACCTCCTTTAAATTTCCATTAGCACTCACTGTGGTCGCAAGCATTTTCTCTGCAGTCTCATTATCTGATGTGATCTGATGGCTGTAAAAGTAGAAGTGGCTTTGTCTAATTCATTGCAAGAAATGGATTCTGTGGGACGGAGAGCTGATTTTACAGCAGAGTGGCCCTTATGGTGGCAAAAATGTAAGAAGTACATTTGTAACATATTTTCATTATATGCTTCAGAATATTAATATATAATAAATTCTCAGTTTAGACATGAGACAGTTCTCACTGATAGTGTCTTCCATTCAACAGAACAATTGACTTAAAGGGAAATTAAAAACAATTATAAATTGATGCCCAATCAAAGAATACATTCTAAACTTTCCAATATATAACTTTTAATACACAATTTTTTTACTGGTTTTTAAATTGTGTATTTGCAAGCAATATACTCATCACAATACTTTTTACCCCTGACTCTGACTTATTCAAGGAGAACTAAACCCTAAAAATTAATATGTTTTAAAAACATGCCATATTTTACAAAATGAACTACTAGCATCTCAGTAACAGCAGTGATCTAGGACTTGAAACTTGTCACAGGGGGTCACCATCTTGGAACGTATCTTTGACACTCACATGCTCAGTGGGATCTGAGCATATTGCTAAAAATGCCATGTTTTACATACTGAGATTATTGCACCAGTATAAAGTTTCAGCTTGTTAATATCAGCAATCATCCAGGACTTCAAACTTGTCACAGGGGGTCACCATCTTGGAAAGTGTCTGCAACACTCACATGCTCAGTGAGCAGCTCTTGAGAAGATAAGCTTAGGGGTTGTTGCAAATTTACAAGCAGAAAATGAGATTGGCCTGTAATATATGTGGTTTAGCTTGACTTGGCATGCTGGCTTATCGATCGATTCGATCGAATTTTCAAAATTCACTAGTCGAAATGGTCTTCAAAAACATTCGAAAATTCGAATCCGAATCTTTTTGACAATTCGATCGAACTTCGAATCCTTCATGTGAATTTGATAAATTGGCCCCTTAGTTTGGTGCCTATGTGTAATTGTAAATTTTGCATTCTAAAGAAACATGAAATGATTTGATAATAGTGTTGGAATGCTGTCTCCTATGGCTTTGTATGCATCAAATCTTCCCTTCCCTGCCCCAATACTTTTGTCACTTTTGAAGAGTGACAGGTTTCCAGTTACCATTCTCCTTGTTCAGATTCCACCTGTCAGCAGGAGCAATGGGACCAAACAGAGAGTGTATATTATTCTTTTGTGGTTAGTGGTGAAATATTCCCTCCTATCTTCTGGGTCAATGGTTTAACATGTAAAATCCAAGCTTTGTACGGTACATCTTTTGGAATGATATTCAGCACATTCCGTTCTTTTATTTTCCCATTCCTCCCAACCTCTTGGGAACAGAAGAATCATCTGCCTGTTAAATTGTGTCGTGCATTACACTGCTTAGCAAGAGTCTATACTTAATTTCTTGATGTTTAAGATTGCTCTCCAATTTTTTCTGCGTATGTACATTTAAATGTGCATTACTGCTGTGTATGTACATTAAAAGGTCCACATGATTTTATCTGTATTAATATTATCCAGAAGTAAAGTAAAATGCCTTGAACAAGCATTTGGCCCTGGCTTCAGGGTGTGTGTAGCGCATTGGTTGTTGGAGTTTTTTTCAAGCTTGTTCAAGTCTCCTTTGGAGGTCCAGTCTAATAACAAGGCTCGATATCTAACAATGGTGTATCAGTCATAGTTCTAAGAATACCCAAGATAGTAAATAATGTATGTTTTCAGTCCATATAATAACCTAATTATACTTCATGTTGTACTTTCAAGTATATTTAGAAGACCAAATTGGCTTCCTCCCCAAATCTCACCTGAATTGGCCTTCAGGCTGAGCACCCCTGACAATTCTCCTAGCATCCATGGTAGTAGCCCCTGGAAGCTAGAAGACTATTTAGATTTGCATGGTGTAGGATTTATTTACTAAATAATTCCAACATTTTCATTTTGTTATCATAATGCAACATATCTGCCAAGAATTACAGCATAACTTGAACCTCACTAACCTGCCTTTAGAGAGTCAGACTCAGATCAATTCTGAGCCAGATACCAGAGGTGCAAACATTCAAACCAGTTAGTATGGCATGTGGCATGTGGCATGCAAATAGGACATAAAGGAATACTTAAATCCCACTTAAATATGTGCCATTCTCGTTTGTGAGGTAGAAAGGGCCTATAGGCATCCTATGGTCCATATACTGACCTCCTATCAAGGCAAATATTAGATACAGGGCTCTTTTGGGGCTGAATTTTGTACCAAGGAGTAACCAGCCAACTGGGGCAGGGTGCTAATATCAATTAATGTAAATAAGAGCAAGGATATTTTTGTATACTATTCAATGAGGCAGAATTATGTGTCTGTGCTGTAGCTATGTAGCGAAAAGAAATCAGCTGCACTCAACAACTGAGGTACACAAAGGTACCTCCAAACTTTTATTCATGCAGAGTACAAAAAAGCCAAATGTTCCAGGGGCCGCTGCCCCTTTCGTCAGTGATATGCACATTTGTGCACCTTCGTGTACACCAATTCAGTTGTTGAATGCAGCTGATTTCTTTTGGCTACATATCAAATGCACGCTGCGTCATGTGATTATTTTCAAGCTTGCACCGACCTGAGGCCCTGCAGTTTTTTCCTTACAATCATGAGTGTATCGAACTTTTCTTCCGAATGTGCTGTAGCTGTAGCTATTGCAAATAAACACTTGTATGTGTAAATGTGGATGTGTCTCAGGGGATATAATCAGTGTAATTGAACCTGTGGGTATTTGTTTATGTATAGTTCAGTGCTACAAAACAATAAAAATTGTGCCTCTATGCTGCCCATATCATTCGTTTGTGCTGCAAAAGGGATAGGGCTTAACAGAATGTAGAGAGTGTTCTAGGTGGATACAGGTGAATATGTTGGCAGCTACTGTATACCCATAATGAGGTGTGGGCTAGGCAAAAGTAATATAAAGGATAAGCTGGGAGACTGACTGCAGATATCTTTTCTGTTTCATAGAAAGTTTAAGGTGGGTTGGGAGATAGACAATGTTTCCCAGTGAAATATGTGCTGTCTCTTTCCCATTTATATCAAATCCTTTTGTGTGCAAAAATGTTGGAAGTTTCAGGTTAACGTGTCCCTGGCAAGCCTAACAATGCCTTTCACAGAGTGCTTTCATGCCAGCTGGCTATGGTACATACTCAGAACAATAACGTTCAAAAGGATGCAACAAAAGGTAAGAAAGGAAAACTCTTCCTTGTATCTGCTAACAATGCACCTGCCTAACATACTTCACAACAAGAAACTCTTCTTTGTAATATAACACCAATCTGATTTGTTGGCACTTGGCAGGTGCATGATACTGTATACTGTTTACATAAAAATCCATCTATTTTATATACTCTACAAAACTATTCCCAACAAATATAGGTTTACAACTATTTACTGTAGATGGCTAAATTAGACATGGTTACATACAGATGAAGCAACTTTGGTTTGTGTGTTTGACACATAATAACTAAACCAAGATATCCCACTTATCCCATTTAACACAGAAAATTGTGTCACTGCATCCCATCTAATTAAAGCATTCACCAACGTGAACAATGGTGCTTTGGTATGCTAATGAAAAGGTTAAATGCATTAAAGGAGATCACTTTTGATAACACAGTTTCTTCAATTAATCCCAGGTCATTACGCATGACAAATCCAAGTGGCTTAATTTGTAGTTAAATTGGGTTGAAAAAAGACTAAGTCCATCAAGTTCAACCCCTCCAAATTAAAACCCAGCATCCACACACACACACACCCCTCCACACTTTCACACAAACCATATATGCCCATAGCTATACTAACTGCAGAGATTAGTATAACAGTAGCCTTTGATATTATGTCTGTCCAAAAAATCATCCAAGCCCCTCTTAAAAGCATCAACAGAATCAACCATCACAACATCACCAGGCAGTGCATTCCAAAACTTCACTATCCTCACTGTGAAGAACCATTTACGCTGCTTCAAATGAAAGTGCTTTTCTTCTAGTCTGAAGGGGTGGCCTCTGGTGCGGTGATCCTCTTTATGGGTAAAAAGGTCACCTGATATTTGTCTATAATGTCCTCTATATAAAGTGTAATCATGTCCCCTTGCTAGCGCCTTTTTTCCAGAGAAAACATCCCCAACCTGGACAGTCTACCCTCTAACCAGTTTAATTACTCTCTCCAGCTAATTTATATCCCTCTGAAGGACTGGAGTCCAAAACTGCACTGCATACTCCAGATGAGGTCTTACTAGGGATCTATAAAGAGGTATAATTATGCTTTCATCCCTTGAGTTTATGTCTTTTTTTATACAAGACAGAACTTTATTTGCTTTAGTAGCTACAGAATGACACTGCCCAGAATTAGACAACTTTTTATCTATAAAAACTCACTTAAGGAAACTCCCAACACACTGCCATTTAGTGTATAATTTGCATTTATATTATTTTTGCCAAAGTGCATAAACTTGCATTTATCAACATTGAACCTCATTTTCCAGTTTGCTGCCCAGTTTCCCAACTTAGACAAATCACTCTGCAAAGTGGCAGCATCCTGCATGGAACCTATAGTTCTGCACCAAGCTATATCATCTGCAAAAATAGAAACAGTACTTTCAATGCCCACATCCAGGTCATTAATAAACAAGTTGAAAAGCAAGGGACCCAGTACAGAGCCCTGCGTTATCCCACACTGGTCCAATTAGAAAATGTTCCATTTACCAGCACTTTTTGTAGTCTATCTTTTAGCCAGTTCTCTATCCAGGTACAAATACTATGTTCCAGGCCAACATTCCTTAATTTAACCAGTAACCATCTGTGTGGCACTGTTTCGAATGCTTTATCAAAGTCTAAGTAAATCAAATCCACTGCCATCCCAGAATTGAGGTCCTTGCTTATCTTCTCATGAAAAGAAATTAAGTCAGTCTGGCAAGATCTATTACGCATAAAACCATGCTGGCACAAACTCATAGTATTGGTATTTGCTATGAAGTCCAATATCCTATCCTTTATTAATCCTTTGAAAAGCTTTCCTACCACTGACGTCAGACTAACTGGCTTATAGTTTTGAGGCTGAGAACGGGATCCCTTTTTGAATAGAGGCACCACATTACAATCGCCAGTCTCTCTGCACCATGCCAGACCTCAATGAATCCTGTAAAAATTGGGTAGAGAAGTTTGGCAATCACAGAGCTAAGCTCGTTAAGTACCCTGGGATGAATCCCATCTGGCCCTGGACCTTTGTTTATCTTAACATGTTCTAGTCTCTTTTGAATTTCTTCACGTGTGAACCAAACATATTAGATGTTTTACTAGAATTGGGACTATTAATAAGGAAACCTTCATTAGCTGGTTCCATATTTGTCTAGACAGATAAAAAGTATGTGTTCAGAATCTGAGCTTTTTGCTTGTTCTCACCAACCAGCTGACCCACCTCTGATAGGTCTCACCCGTTCCTGCTTCATTTTTTTACTGTTAACATATTTAGAAAATAATTTTGGATTATTTTTACTGCTTACTGCAATATCCTTTTCCATATTGATTTTAGCGTGCCTGATAGCTTTTTTTCATGCTTTATTGGTCTCCTTATACCTTATAAATGATTTCTTTATCCCAGCTAACTTGGAAGCTTTAAAAGCATGTCTTTTCTAACCCACCTCAATACCAAAACTTCTATTGAACCAAAAAGGTTTTGCTTTACAATGATGTTCCATGCTTGCAAGGGGAATATACTGACGTATTTTAAAGACTTCCCATTTTTGTTCTGTGTTTAACCCGGCGAAAAACATTTCCCACTTAATATGTGGCAGAGATGCCCTTATACTGTCAAAGTTTGCACACCTGAAATTCAATGTTTTAGTTACTCCCTTATAGAATTGCCTCTGAAACAGATTCTCAAAGGAGACAATGTTATGATCACTATTCCCTAAATGCTCGCCCACACAAATTTTGGCGGAACTTCAATCTTTACTTCACTCTTTGATGAATCTACCCCTATGTGACAGAATTATAGAGACAAGGTTAAATACTGGCTTGGATCTACTAAGATATTGCTATATTCTGGATTTGGGAGAAATCTAAAACAAAACCTGTAACCAGTGGGGTAACTATAGAGGAAGCAGGTCGCCTTCCTCTATAGCTAATAAGAAAACCTCCTCCTGCCACAAGGATGAGGGACTCAAGTCACTGGGGCTCATTTATAAACACTGGGCAAATTTGCCCATGGGCAGTTACCTATAGCAACCAATCAGTGATTAGCTTTTTGAAGCCAGCTGCAAGTTGAACAATGAATGCAGCAATCTTGGGGCGGGGGAGTGGGCTAAGTTGGGGCGGAGCAGGAAGTGGGATGAGGATCGGAGTGCACTGGGCCTCTCTGAAGATTTGCGGGGGGGGGGGGGGGGCGGCAAAAAATCTTCTGTTACACCACTGCCTGTAACTTACAGCAAAAAAGGTTGGGCTTTGGTTGATACTGTCTTAAAGCCTGCCCCATTATACCTGTGGTAACTGCCAGATTTAAAGACTCTGACTTCAAAGGTAGAAGACCCTCATCATGAACAATCAGAAGAAACACAACCTGTCTCTCAACTATTTAAAGGGCAGATTTTTGCCACATGTGCTTTGTCTTTCTCCTATAACAAATGCCCATTTGGACTTTTAGTTCCCTTTTACCTGTCAGATGCATCTGCTGAAATGCATTTTTATGCTGAGAAAAAAGCATCAATAATTGGGGAAAAGGGATTATATCAGGTGCAGAGCAGGGGTTGATTTCTGTGAGTCATTGTAACGCTCTGCCGGCCTTCCCAGCAAGAAAAGTTTAACATAATTATCGTTCTGTTCCACCTTTGTAGGATGGCAATTTACAGGGGAGGAACTGGGTGTGTTGCAAATTTGCTTTCATAAGGTCCAAAATGTAAGCTGCTAGCAAGAACATTAAATTCAGAGTGAGTCACCTTTAATTAAACATTTCATCTAAAATCCATGGTAATTGTGCTGTTTGTCTGTCTCTTGGCAGAATGATCAATTCTATCTAACTGCCAAAAATCATTACCTAATTGTTTAAAGAGAACAACGTTGAAACTTGAAATCCATAACATAATCAATGCAGGCCGTGGCATGTCTGACTGCATGGCATTGAGGTGCTATGGATTTTGGTTTAACACTTGTGCTATGGAATCTATATCTCCTTTACTGAGACAGAAAGGAGGCATTGTATATATATTGTAACGCCTCCTGTCTGTCAGAGGTAAGTACCGCCCCTACAAGAGTCACCCACTTCCTGACAAAGCTGATGACAAAAGTCACTAATGGAAAAAGCTATGGGTAATTGCATGTCAAGAATCCAGAGGTGCCATTTGTTACAGATGTCATTCTCCGATGCTGGATTATTGGCACATACACATCAGTAGTTTTTGCTATGAGTAAGAGCTCTGTGCCTGTTTTGGTGTCTCCATGCTCTTACCTAATGTTGTGCATCACTGTGCAAGGAAACTGTATGTTAAAACACTGGGTGGTATTAAAATGGATATCCTTGCAGCATCATAGCAAATGGTTGTGCTTCAAGCATTCAGTTTGTGAACTGAGGTTGCAAAACATTTTGCTCACGGTTTAATAGGGCTTGAGCAATCATTCATCACTTCACAAAGGCATCTCTCCTTACTGTACTTTATTACATTCTGTCCATGTTACTCAACGATTTGCAACCATCTTGTGGAGTGAGCTACAGACAGAAGCAGAAATGTTAGTATGATTTTAAGGTTCCACACACAAATGTCTGTTCCTGGTGCAGACTCTCGTGTTCTCTCCATTGTTGGCACTTTAACTACAAGGAGCAGGCATGGCTTGTTATGTACCTTATAGATTTTGGGGAAAGCCAGCCTACCATCCCATATGTTGTGGATGCATATTGCATATATAAGATGTGTGGAAATGCTGAATGTTGTAGTTCAACAAGCATTGGACGGCTGCATTTTGGGAATCTCATCTTCTCCATGGAAATAAGAATTACGTTCTTCCCACAGTACAATTATCTCTGCAGGAGAGAGCTCATATGAAGATGTGCAGCAGAAATGGCAATTAAAATCTCCATAGGGAATGGTCCATTGGAAAGACAGACAAATCGTTTCTCTTCATTCTGAACAAGTTGTGTAAAGATCCTATAATTACAAAGTACCGTGTAAATGTCTTTTATTATCTGCAAAGCCCAAGGGATTATGTCCTTGGTGTGTATCATAGAGCCATCATGGCCACAACATCATGATTACTAGCTATCAAGTTAATTAACTGGAAAAAAATTCTGTCTGTATAATGGTTCTGTGATGGTGTTGCCTGGTGTAGAGGTCACACACACGTACATCTTGCACCCACAATACATAATTGTTCCATAATTTCCCTCAAATAATTCCCTCCGGGGCCACTGAGATTGTTTCCTTCAGAGCAGCCTGTAGAACATTGTCTTTGGAATGCATATTTATTAATAGCACAAATATTTGCACCCACCAATACATTTTGATTTTCTGGAACACCTGTGTTTAATTTGTTACTGTTTTAAGTGTCCCTTTAACTGGAGTCCTGGAGAAAAAACATCCAAATATATACCCCATTCACAAAATATATGTATATTAATATCTATTATTTTAACATAGGTCTCCCTGCCATAGCCTTGTGTATGCACAATACTGTCTCCAACTCAACATCACCAAAAACTCATTATGTTACCCCCATCAGTTGCCACATCTGCTTATGGCACCTCCACAACAGCATATTCATTACTCCTACCTCATTGGCTTGCTGGTTAGGTGTCATATAGGACTCGGCCAGCACATCCTCTCAGTCTTTCTCCCACATACCATCACAGAAGTTTGCCCTTAACTTACTAAAAATGAATGGCTTATGATCTTCTGCTTTTGTCTTTTTTCTTCACTTCCTTCCACACCTCAAGAACTTCTCAGAGCAATGTTCCAGTTTTGGAACAACATCCCTCTCTCCTTTACGATGATCACCTCCCTGCCTTCTATAGGAGATAGCCATGGAGGAGAAATCGAGCTCTGCACGATGGATCGTCTCCCTGCAGAGGAGCGCAAGCAGAGTTTTGTTAAGTTATTTACTAATATAGACTTTGCGATTTTAAAATTAAATATAACTTGGTGTTTTTTTTCATTATATACAAAAAAAAAATTGTTACTGGTCCTTTAAAATTAATATTGTAAAATATTGTTAAAATGACATTTTTTACATACTGAACTTATTGCACAAGCCTAAAGTTTCAGCATCTCAATAGCAGCAATGATTCAAAAATTGTCTGCGACACTCACATGCTCAGTGAGCAGCTGTTGAGAAGCTAAGATTAGGGGCCATTGCAAATCATCAAGCAGAACATGAGGTTGGCTTGTAATATAAGACGATGCTACAAGGCTGATAATTAAATTATACTGTGCCATTTATATGTGTACTTTATATTTTGAATTGGTCCCTAAGCTTAGTAATGGACAGCAGCACAGAGCATGTGCAGTGAATCAGCAGAAAAGAAGATGGGGGGGCTATCGTGGCATCATTGAAGGCACAGGTCTTTACTTCTAAATGGCTGTAGTTACCTTGGGCTAGTACGGAAACCCATACCAATGTTTAACATTTCTAGCCTGCTTCTTTAGTTAAGCTTTAGTTCTCCTTTAAGGTCATGGTTCTTTATACCTTTTTCCAAGTTCTAACCTGAGTGCACTTTTGCACCTATTAGTGCCTTAGCATTTGTGTCTGAGGTCACAGTACATGACTCTTGTGTGTTAGTCTTCATTTACAAGTGTTTTCTCTTTATACTCTGGGTTTTCCCACACTTCAATAAATGCTGTACAAGCAAGGGACTGGGACAGGGACTTGTGAATGAGGAACAATCCCTGTAAATTTATTGAGCAAATGTATACTGAAGGTACATTCATCCAAAACTGCTCCTTGCAGTTGCATGTTTTGCCACCAATGGAAAATGGCACTGGAAAACCCTGAAGCTATAGCAACTTTGGAGTTCTATCTATACACTGGGTCAAAATGCACAATAAAATGATGCCTAAAATTGTTTGAAAGTTTGCCATTTTAATCACCAGTAATGATGCATAAAAAATTGTAGAAACTGTAGAGTCAAAATGCAATTGCAACACCCCATGACACATTGATGCTGCATTTTGGGTAAAGAACATGGTGGTTTACATACAATGCACTTCGGTAAGTACGTATGCCATTTATACCTCTTTGGCAGGAGTCAAAGTACATTGTTTTATATCTTTTTTCATATTAATTAGGATGAAAAGAACCTTACACTTGTGAGAAACCAGCCATATACAGAATGTAGCACTGATCGAGTTCCAGTCTATAAGTATCATGTGTCACTTCACCTAATTAAAGAAGGTTAAAATCTGGCTTCATATATGTAATCAACCCCAAGTTAGTTAAGCCTCACATTATTCCAAGTCTTTGTTGTGAATACAGTTTGTTAGCAGGTAAACAGTAACGTTTATCAAACTGTTACACCACGGGGCAGATTTATTATGTGGCGTAAAAAACTGTGGACTAGTTTGCCACGCATCAACAGGCACTGCTGTGTAAAAAACGGTGTAAAAAAGGTGTAACATGTCATACATTTTTTCTTTGAACAACTTCTGTGGAACTTACTTATAGAAATCTGAAGCAGTGTGCCTATTGATGTATCGGAACCCTTGACCTACTGCACAAAATCCTTAAGGAACATTGGTCAGTAATCCCACTAGCAATTTCCCATTATAAAGAATGGAAATATCAGGAAAAAGGTGTATTGCTCAGCATCTTAGTGGTGTAATTCACACATAAGCATTTGCTACTCTCCGGGCCACCATAACCCTTCCTAGATATGGCATGTTGTGCTAACTTACCTACCCCTGCCCCTTCCCTATCCATTGTAACCTCACCTAGAAGTGGTTTGAAGATTCCAGCTCCTAACCAACATCTGCTTCCTCCTTTCCCTAGTCCCACCCACATACAGCCAAACCATTTTGGGCAATGGTTGGTCCCATTAGGCACTGAAAGCAGTACACTTGGCAGGTATTTTGTACTTCTGTGATAAATCTTTCATGTTTATAGGTGGAACTTTTACTTTATGACGCATGTATTGATCGTTGCTACCAGCAGCAGTGGTCAAATTGCTTTGGATACCTGAGGGCCATTGACATACCAAACCAAAGCATTGTGATCAGTCTAAATGACTTTTATAGTAAAGATCTTATGTACATTCCTTTGAGTCAGGTTTCCAAGCAATAGGCAGGCTAGACCATTCTGAAGACAATTTATGTGATGAGGATTGTAAGTCAATAAAAGTATCTATAGATACAGTATATATTTAATAATCATTGTAGTGAGAACATAGGGTTTCTGTCTTCCAAGAGGAATGAAAAATCCAAGGGCTCTTTCACCTGAAAGGTGATTTTCATAAGAAATGCTGTTTATTGGGTTACAATGAAATGGCATCGGGATTAGATACAGTTTGCTGGCCCTGGCATGTCACATTCCTTCGTGGCTCTCAACATGCACCTAATTTCATAATATGGAGAGATTTCAAGACTGAAGGTAAAAGAAAAGAACACAGGCTGTATCCACTCTGCATTAAGGCCTAGTCTAGGTAAAGACTGGTCAAACCGAAGTTCACTGGAGGTTTTCATCTACAAATCCTTCTTTGAAGGAATTGAGGGAATTGTAGGCTTACAGCATTAGATATCCCTAGTGTAGTTAATAAAAAATTGAATCAAGTATCACAAGGTATTGGAAATGAAATGAGGACCCTGATCTGTTCACGGAATGTTGCCATTATCTGTAACAATCTGACTCTAGCTAAAATGCACATTGCTGCCGAGTGAAGGAACATATGGTAACACTCTTAGATATATTCATAAACATTTCCACATCTTGACGTATTAATGCCATATAGATGGCCATATAGAATGTTGGAGGAAATGATATTTTCTGCTGTTTGACATGATTTTAAATCAGGACAGGAATGAGCTCAGCTTTTTCTGTTCCACATATCCACAAGTTTAACCACTGAGTTTAATATTCAGACAAGATTATTGAAAAGCTTTATAGGGGATTAATCTCTGAGCTAGAATTGAGAGGGGCAAAAGCAACCACTAATGTTTATGTCGCTGTATTCAGTGTATGTAGTGTATTGTGTCTATCTGTACCCATCTCTCAATTCTTCTGTTCATATGTCTGTTTCTTCTCATGTTTTCCATTTCTGTTACAAATCTTCCCCCAATCACTCTATTCATGTCTCCCCAATTAGCTGTTCCTTCTCTCTTTCCCTACCTTCCCAGAACTTCTTTCTGAGGTGATAAAATATTTTTTTCCAAGTAGATGCTGTATTCTCATCTGGATTGCCCTAAGGATCAGAAGCCAATTAGCTGAATCATGGTATGAACTTTGTATCCATGTGTACATGTTGATCACGTAAGGTTTCCTCTAATGCACCTTCATTCTGGCAATGAGTGAGTACATAGAGTACCCATTACATTCTCGGTTACTGAGGTGGGAGAATTGGATATTTTGCTTGTCAGTGTGTAAAAATTAGCAAATAATAAACACAATTGCTAACTAATCTCTATAAAATCAGTCCATAAGTCGGCATAGAGCCACCACAAAAACATAATTTTGTTAGAGACTGATAGGATAAATATATCAACACATTTATAACATTTACATCACTTAATTTTCAAGCGAAAGTTTGTTTATTACATAACATAGTGTATTCTGCATTGGGAATCTACTCTCATTAAAAAACTCTCCTAGGAATGGCTTTCGGTGTCAGAGTAAAACATGATTTATGAGATGATACATGTGTTAATGTCAAGGCAGCTTTAATCAAAAAAAGCATAAAAATCACAGAACACTATAATTATGTCTTTATTTGCACAGAGTGCTACTCAGTTTCTTGCCCACTGAACATACAGCAAAAACCACAGAGATTAAACGTGTTAATAAAAGAAGAGGTCAAAATGGTCACTCTTACTGCTCAAATATTAATGGAAATCTTTAGAGACAAAGTATTAAAATAACATTTAAAAGCTTTCATTAATTTTAGCTCAGTTGGGGGGACTTTCTACTTCAACAAGACAACAACCCCAAACACACCAGTAAACAAGCAACATCTTCGTTCCAGACCAACAAGATTGGCATTATGAAATTGCAGCCCAATCCCTAGAAAATTTGTGGGATGATAAAAAAAAATGCTGTTTCTGAGGCAAAACCAAGAATTGCAGAAGTGGAATGTAACAGTTGCCAGAAGTTGGTCAACTCCATACAACACAGATGTGCAGCAGTTCTCAGAAACAATGGTTATGCAACTAAATATTAGTTTAGTGATTAAAAAGCAACATCTTTTTTCAGTTTATACAGTGAATGCTTGAGTTTGCAAAGAAGAATGCAGGCACTGCTATTTTTTGGAACAGCCTAATATACCCTTTTCTTCACTTTCTGTAAAGGAATAACACTACGTTGATACATTTTTCTTCAGGTTTTGATTTGGAATAGAATGTGCATTTGTGTGTAAGGCAATATTAGCTATTATAAGGAAACTTAAGTACAAAGCAGCTGCAGAAACTTCTAGACAAACTGGCAAAGGCTAAAGCAGCTCTAAAGTCACTGCCCTCTAAAAATATAATTTGTGTTTGAGACAAACCCTCTTCACAAGTCTGATTCCACTGACTGATCTTTTACCTTCCAAGATTCTCACTGCAGGAAAGAGCCATGGACATACTGGTTAATAATGCATTACCTGGAACTGCACTTCTGAAGAAATTTCTCTACCCACCACCCTGCATAGGAAGGGAATTTGTCAACATATTTTGATACTCTGAGAATGCTTTAAATCATGAGGTTAATCTTCTAGCAGTTATCAATCACAACAGAAAGGGATTAGCAGCCAGAGGGAGGTTAAGTGGTTGGTTACCATACAGATTGTGAGATAATTACTTCTGCTATCCCAGGCAATGCCTGTTTAGAGGTCACTTTCTAGTTAATTGCAATTTTTGACACCAATTAGACTACCATGCACTTCATTATACAATAAGAAGCTGTAGCTCCTTTATATTTTGAGACTGAATTATTTTTACTTTAAATTGATTTTAGGAAATACATATTGTATTGAAATGTATAAGAATGTCTTCTTAATGGAGGAGCTAAAGAACTTTTGGTGTTCTCTGATTGATCAGAGAACATATAACATCAGCTACAGTAATAATATTTCTCTCTTCAGCAGAGAAGGTAATCCAAAGGAGTTAATATCAGATAACAGACTACAGTTTGTCTCAACTGAATTTGAAATCTTTCTGAGAGAGAGGAATATTGTGCATAGAAAATCTTCAGTGTATTACCCACAAGCAAATGGAGAAATTGAGCGATTCAACCGAAGTCTGAAAGAAGCACTACAGACAGCAAATCTTACTGGGAAATTTACAATAGAGTTCCTACATACTGTAACTACAGAGCAACACAACAACCTAATCACATCCAGCTGAACTATTACATGGCAGACAGACGTGCTCTAAATCAGTGATTTTCAACCTTGTGCCTCCAGCTGTTAAGAAACTACAAGTCCCACAATGCATTTGCCTGACTGTGGCTGTTGCATTGTGGGACTTGTAGTTCCTTAACAGCTGGAGGCACAAGGTTGAAAATCACTGCTCTAAATTACATGTTGCAGACATCAAACTTCCACCAAATACTGTTCCTACAAAATTATCTACTGCTGACATTGTTACACATCAACAAGCCAAATGCAAGGCTTATACTGACAAAAATTTGGTGCAAGAGAAGTGCACTTTCAGCCTGGATCTTTAGTCAGTATTAAGAAACCAGGAAAACTGAAACAAGGACATTTGATGAAGGACATTTTCCAACTCCAGATGTCATTTGCAACAGGCCTGAAGAAAGTGAACCTATAAGACATACTGAGAGAATCAGAATACTACCTACATGGACCAAAGACTTTGTGATGTGAAGAATGTATAATATTGTTTTAAGATATTGTTTCCCTGTAACAACTGTGGCCCAGTGCAGTCTGTATATTCTGATTATTAATCAGTCTTGTTGTATTGGCTTCTATGGCAGATATTATTTGGCTATTTTGTTTATTTATGATGATCTCTAAAGCTTCCCATAGACGCAACGATATTTCCCTGCCGAACGACCGATCTTAGGGAAGTCCGACCAATCTGTCAAATTATCGTGCGGTTAGTGGGATACAAACGATCGTTCATCTCACGATTTTTCGTCCGACATTGGTCTGAAGATTGATCGGCCAGGTTAAAAAATCTTTATCGGTCCCCATGCAATCTACCTATGTTTGCAGAGCCAAGCAGGCTGCGATCCTTCAGTTTTGCTGGCAATATCGCCTGAAATGGTCTTTTTAGTTGATGGACACATCAGGCATTTAAACGATTGTTTTGAGGCAATCGCGGTCTCACGATAACAATTGGATCTTTCAGAAATCTTTACATCTATGGCCAGCTTAAGCTTAACCTCCCAACTGAAGCCCAGACCACAGTGAGCATGTGCGGAGTCTTGTAACACAGTCACAAGATGACAGCCCCCTGCGCCAACTCTGAAAGCACAAATCATTTGTCTTATTAGACTTCTGGTGCAGTAAGTTCATATTTATATTTAGTATACAAAATACAGCATTTCTAACATTATTCTATTTTAAAATTTAGTTGCCCTTTAAAGGGGTGGTTCTCCTTTAAGTTGATTTTCAGTATGTTATAGAACGGTAAGTTCTAAGCCACTTTTTATTTGTTCTTTAGTATTTATTTTTGATCTTTTTTGAATTATTTGCCTTCTTCTTCTAAGGCTTTTCATCTTTCAAATGGGGGTCACTAACCCCATATAAAAAGCAAATGCTCTGTGAGGCTACATATTTATCATTATTGCTACTGTTTATTACTCAGCTTTCTATGAGGTCCTATTCATATTTCAGTCTCTTATTGAAATCAAGGCATGGTTGTTAGGGTAATTTGGACCCCAATCAACCTGATTGCTTAAACTTCAGTTGGAGAGCTGATAACTCAAAAACCACAAATAATAAAAACCAAATTTCATTTGAAGCAGCGTAGGTGGTTCTTCACAGTGAGGACAGTGAGGTTGTGGAATACACTGCCGGGTGATATTGTGATGTCTGATTCTGCTGATGCTTTTAAAAGGGGCTTGGATGATTTTTTGGACAGACATAATATCAAAAGCTATTTTGATACTAAACTCTACAGTTAGGGGCAAATTTACTATTATGCCCCAAAAAAAATTAGTTTCTATTTGATATTCGATTAGCATTCGATTTTCGAATGTTAATCGAATAGTTTTAGGCTACCTTTTATTCGATATTCGATCATTCGACAATCGAATACAAATCTATTCGATCAGTCGAATGCAAATCTATTCGATCAGTCGAATAAATCATTCGACTGAACGAATAAATCAAACACTTCGATCGTAGGAATCCTATTCGATCAGGACTTAGTCTCGAATATGCCAAAATTCACATATTCACGAATAAATCCTATGTTCGAAATTCGAATCCTTCACGTGAATATAGTAAATCGGCCCCTTAGTATAGCTATGGGCATATATGGTTTGTGTGAAAGAGTGGAGGGGTGTGTGTGTATGCTGGGTTTTAATTTGGAGGGGTTGAACTTGATGGATTTTGTCTTTTTTCAACCCAATTTAACTATGCTAACAAACTCACATAATGTTAGCTGAAACATTATCACTTCATTGGTGTCTGGGTTAGACCAACCATCCATATTTTTTGTCATACTTAAGGGCAGAGACACACGATGCAATTCAGAGAGATTAGTCAACTGGTGACAAATCTCCTCTTCTTTGGGGTGACTAATCTCCCCGAACTGCCCCCCCCGCCTTCCCGCAAATGAAAATCGCTAGCGGGATGGCACACGGAGTGCTCTGTTTTCTGAAGTTCGTGAGGCGATTTTCATTCTAGCCTGTGGGAAGGCAGGGGAGGGACATTAGTCGCCCTGAAAAATAGGAGATTTGCCGCTGGGCGACTAATCTCCCTGAATTGCAGCGTGTGTCTCTGCCCTGAAGCTATTATATTTGCTTTGTTTTACCTATTTAAAATAACTGTTTATACAATTCATTGTTTCCTAATATGTTACATTATAGGAAATTGTCAGTTGGTCTTCTCTGACTTTTCTGAATATTTTCCCCACAACCTGACTTCATTGCCAGGAGTACCCTTTTCTCATACACTATTTCTGTAGATACGTTATTAAGTGTGTCTATTTACTAAAAAATGATTTTATAACATTTATTTATAACATTGGAATTGCTTTGTCCCTATGTTTAAAAACAGTAAAAGCCATAAAGTGACACTTTCAATTTGCTCTTTTTATCCAAATAAATATTCAGTTCATATGAGCCCAAAAAGACTGTTAACAAACAGCAATATTACCATTATCTCTGTGGCTATTCAACCTTAAATTACATATAATTATATTTCCTTTTATTTCCTGTGGCTCTATTAAATGACTTCAATTATTTGCAAGTTAATTTACTCTGTCACTCAATCAGCTCCTCGGCAATGTTTACATGGTTGTTGTCAATACAAGTTATAATGGACACCAGGCTTTTTCCCTCCGTCTTCCAAAAGACCTTTACGCACGGCTGCGCAGCAAAATATGGAATGGAGGTGACATCTCTGGGCGGTAAGGCAGATTTAGCCACCAGAGTAACAAGACATGAAGTGACAAGGACCAGGGTTGAAGTGTGAGGCCTACTTTCCATCTTCCTTGGTAAGGGCTTACGGCTTTGGAAATGTGACAGGGGAAGACCTGGAGCAGCACATAGATGAAGTTTGGAGTTAATTTCTCTTGACAGGGATGGGTGGCTACTCCAGTGGCTCTAACGTGACAACCAAACACAAGAGGGCTGATAGAGAGCCAGGCAAACAAACCGTTATGTGCATTTAACTGTATCTTGGATTCATTTGTACACAATCTGACTCAAGGCTGCAATTCCCTTCTGCATGATTTGCAATGTGGAACTGTACTGACTCATTTGCTCATCTTCAAAGTCCTACACTATATTTCTACATAGCTGGCCAAAACTGTAGAGTTATATTTAGGAATCTTTGTACAGATTGACTATACTATAGCATTTATTAAATATTTTATTTCAAATATAAAGAAAATAAAGTTCAGTCTTAGGGATGCACCAGATCAGTTGATGTTTCTAAGTTGTATGAAATGTATATGTAGATAAATGTTTAATTGATAAAGATCCCAAAGGGGCCAACATAGGTTATCTGCTCTGTAGTAGTGATCTACATTTAAGAGATTGATACTTCCTATATGCTTTAATACGGAAATTAAATATTAAATTGTGTTTATAAAATGGGAATTTATAGATGAGGAGAAATACTTCAAAAGAGTTATACACACTATTTCTACAGCATGGCAAGTCACGCAATGCACATATTTTTGCATATGTAGGGATTCTTTTTGGCTTTCAGATTTTAGCATTAAATCCATACAAGTCGAACATAATTCACACAAGGCAAAAATAATATCAGCATTATGGTATAAAGAGACACTAATTATATGGAACAGCCTGAAGCAAGATCACACCTGTCAGGGCATGTTATTAACTGATGTCAGACAATCCCCAAAGATCAAATGAGCAGCAATCTGACAGGTTCTTGCTGAATTCTTACTGATTCTAGTGAAATCTGATACCATTATCTAGTAATTTTAAGCAGGCATATTATCAGGTTTAATAAGATTAGAGTCATGGGGCCAGTGTTTGACAGTAATTAAAATCCCAAAGGCTATGACCCCAATTTAGACAATCAGACCTCATGGTGCAAAGGCTGAACGTGTCTGTTACATTCACCACCTAATGGTAAATGATGGTGAGACTTATTTAGTCAAAGCCCCTTTGTGTTTCCGCATTACTCCAGGACCAACATAGGCATACATTCAATTTTGGCTTAGCTGTTTGCAAATGTTTCAAGAACTTCTGAAACAATAATTGTGCAGACCAAAGCTTTTCCTAAAATTCTCTTAATTTGTCATCAAAGCTAGCCCTGTCCATTATTTGGGCACCCTAGACAAGTCGCCTTTGTGTTTGGGAACCTATAGTCTACAAAAAGAGATCCTATCCCTTAGTTAGAGACTTGCAGAGACAATCAGGAGGGGGCTAAGTGAAGCATATTGAGATTTTTAAGTAGAGATTTGATGATTAATAGTAATACATTTCATTCTTGTGGTATTGTTTGTTATACAAAAACAAACTCTCGGAAGCTGCCAAATACATCAGGTACTCCACAAGAAACCTACTCCTAAAATGTAGTATTCACTTCAATATGGATATATGAATTAGATAAATCCAACAACAGCTGCAGTGTTGAGGTGAGCTCTTTGATTGGCTGGCTAGTGTGTTCAGGATGTTGATGACTGCCTACCCTACTGTATAAAGAACTCACATGATTAGCTAGTGTGTAATGAATGATGCTTTTCTAGTAAGTCAGGACTCATATGTAGTGATGGGCGAATTCCCGCGATTCGCCACTGGCGTATAAATTTGCGAAACGCCAGCAAAAATTCGGCAGCAAAAATTCACCAAAGAAAACGAGTCGCGCGTCGTTTTTCAAAAACGATTCGCAAATTTCGCTGGAAATTCGCAAATTTTTCGGTGAAGCGAAACGGGTGAGATTCGCCCATCACTACTCATATGATTTGCTAGAGGGTTCAGGTTTACCATGATTGGCTAATGTGTTGAGGATTCACATGATTGGCTAATATGTTCGGGATTTACATTATTGGCTAATATGTTATGGATTCACATGATTTGCTAGTGTGTTCAGGCCTCTCGTGTTTGGTTAATGTGTTCAGGATTCACATGATTGGCTAGTGTATTCAGGACTGACGTGACTGGCAAATGTGTTGCATGACTGATTTTTGAGTATTTTACCTAATTTATTTCCTGGTGCCAGTCGTTAATGTAGAAATGCCAACATATGACATAAGAAGATGAAAAAAGAAAATAACTATTCAACAACATACACACATTACTTCTCTTAGTTTAATACCAGATGTAGTAGATGTATTGTAGCCATCCAGCTGTCATTGACCATAAACCCCTATTTTCCCTTACTTGGTTGCTGGGGCATATAGTTTAATAAAACATGGAGGGTGGCTAGTTGGATGTTCCTCCAGTACTGTATGGTAAATAACATTCAGATGCAATATGGCTGTACTAAAGGTTGACCCTTTGCCTGCAATGATTGTTATTTACCTCCACAGAAATCTTCCCGTGCAACAATATTAATTGCTCTGGTTTGTTGGAAATGCCATTGAGAACTCCCAAGCAGATGTGAGTAAGCTCATTAAAAACACATTTGTAATAAATGAGCACACAGCAGTGACTTCTCACTTTTTCTGTCACTGTGATTAATTAGCATTCCAGAATGTTAACTTATGGTGGAATGTATTTTCTGACTTCTCTATTATTCATTTCTGTCAGTAGCAAAAGGAAACGTAATGTGTAGATTGGCGGAGAAGTCTTATGAAATGACTTCAACAATGAACAATTCCAATACCTGTTTACATGAAGCGGTTGAGCTTTGCTATGCTGGCGCTGGGCACAAGGTTTAAACTTTGCTCCGCAGATGAAAAATCTGCAGTTTAAGAAGCAAATGACCACTGGCACAAAAATTATGGCAGAATCAGATATAGGAATTAGTTCCCCCACGGACAGATATTTTATACAGATCCATATTGATTTTTTTAGTGCATGTTTTGGCCCCCCTACTAGTTGATTTGGTGAATCAAACTATAATCACATCATCTCGCTTAGCACCAATGTTCGTCACTGAACATTTTGTTTTTTGTTTGATTATAAGAACTTGCATATACAATGTAGGATTTTGATTTGTTTTATGATTCAACCTTTTGTGGTGAGCTAATCATTTGCCTGAATACTAAACTTGTGGGTAGAAAATGCATACATAATGTTTACATCGCAATATTTGAATAATCAAATGAGGGACAAGTTAGATTGCAGCCTGGCCACTACCTGTTACAAATGTGAAGTCTCTTCCCCTTTTTCACTCCATGCTGCAGGTATGTGTATATTACTTAATTAGTTATCACAAAAACAATAATACATTTCTATATCCATTGTACATTTAGGTGTGTTCTTCCCACACTGGTGGACCCTCTTATGCTGGGGAAATACCTGCCATCCCTACAGTTTACTGTATACTGAATATAAATTAAGCTTATTATCTAGCCAGTTGGGGCTTCGTCTGAGGCTATTCCTTTATGTTATGAATGTCCCACTAAATAGCATGGCAGCATTGCTCTCCCAGATAAGCACATGCTGCACCATTCAGCCCAGCAAACTCATAGCCCTAACAGCACATGTGCATCTCAAGTGTGATAAATGGAGATTAAATATGAAAAATATGTTGTCCTGGAAAATGCAAAGTTCTCTGAAATGATAAAGGCAGCCACACTGTTTTTGTAAAAGTTAGTACAGAATTCATTTGGTACCACCGCTTTTCCTTAACTCCCTTTCTGCTGGAATGCTCTGATGCACCAAAGCCATTGCTGGAGGTAACACAGATGTTGAGTCATTTTAATGTAGAACTGGAAAGACAACATGTAATAAGAAAATATCATCACTTTGTTCTATACATAAACAGCTGGTGTAAACATGTGTTACTTTTTTGGGGGATAATAGAGTCCATTTGACAGCTGTATTTCTAAATTAATTTCAATCCCCCGGTAACCATCACTTACCATGGTACTACTGTTGGATTGTGTTTGCAATATATGCATGTTATAGGTTTCCTGTTTTAAATGAGTTTGTTAAATACAAACACTGATTACATGCATATGCTGCAGGGCTAATCAGTAATTAATTACGGTGCACAGTATATAACTATAGATAATCTAGTCTGGGGTCTGCAGTATGTCTCAGAGATGAATAACAGTTAACCCAGCTGAATCAGGGTGTTAACTAGAAAACAGATGGTGGGTGAACCAGCATACAGAGATATTTCCTGTTTGGCCAATAAAATTCACATTCTGCAGGGCCGGTTAGTAGCTTACAATTTAGAAGTTCAGTAAAAGACTGTATAGAAACTGTTCCTCAGAAGGGTGAATCTACAGTTTCCTAACTTCAAGACAGCATTTGGATCAGTCCCTGAATCAGCACTGTATTAAGAGTTATAATACCAGCAGCCATCTGTTTTCTCATTTGGCAAAAAAGGGTCTTCCAGCCCTTTCCTGAAACTAAATACAGGTATTGTATTTGCAAGCACAACTGCTTCGGTGAGAGAATCCCACAAGTCAGAGCTCAAACTTAAAAAAAAAGACCTTTTCCCCCAGTTTAAGATTCCATTTTTTCTAATCTCAGTTGATGACCTACTATTCTCTGGAAAGCTCTACTGGTACCAGACATTTTACAGCAATTATTGACTCTCTCCTCCCTTGTATTTAAACCCCTTTTAATACAGGTCCGTTTCTGACTGACCACTGCTGTTTCTAAACTGGCCACAGACGCACAGTTTCATACGATATTTAGTGTGTGTATTGTAGGAAACGCGCCAATCAATATCCACAGAAGACAAGGATATCAGTCAGCTTTTCCATCTGAAAGGTTGTAAAATCAAATATCGATCTGCTGAACTACTGAATCACAGAACTGTATTTAGGTCTGTTGCTGCCCTAGGCATTGGACCTAAATACGCCCCGACGTACAACGTGTGACATCAGTGTGGCGGAAGTGACATCACATGCCACGCGGAAGTGATGTCAAGCACTGTGCGGAAGTGACGTCCCTGCTTCATGTAAATAAACCATTTTCATAATATTATACTTTTTTAGTAGTATGTTCCATTAGGTAATAGAAAAGTGCAATTTTAAAAAATAAGGGCCACCCCCTGGGATTGTATGATTCATTGTACATATAAACATGAGACATCTATTGCTTCCACACTTCTTCCTGGTGCACTTAGGTGTATATTTATCAAAGAGTGAAGTTAGAGATCACCACAGTCCACCATGGTGAAATATCACCCCTATCCATTAATTTCTAGGGGATTTTTAAAGGCATATTTCTCAAAGGGTGAACTTTCACTTTCACCCATAAAAATGCCTTTAAAAATCCCATAGAAATGAATGAAGTGAGGCGGTGTTTCACTCTAGCAGACTATGGTTATCTCTATCTTTACTCTTTGATAAAAAAAAAGAGTTGTAGTATTTCTGGTCAGGTGATCTCTGAGGCAGCACACAGATCATCACAAAATGGTGGTTTAAGGCAATAGGAATAAAAGGGCAATATTTACTTACTGTATATAACTTAGTAAGTTAGGTTGAAAAAAAAGACACACATCCATCAAGTTCTAACTGTAAAGTCTATATATAACCTGCCTAACTGCTAGTTGATCCAGAGGAAGGAAAAATACCCCATTTGAAGTCTCTCCAATGGGAATACTTCCTTACTGACTCCAAAATGGAGATAAGTCAGATAGATAAACTTGTACTATGAGCTTTTCAGGGTTGGACTGGGCTAGTGGGGCCCGAAAGAGCCGGGGCCCATCAGGTGTCCAGCTGGCCCTGTACTACCATGGTTATGAAAAGATGCTTAGTACAAGTTTATCCAGAGACCCACTCCTGCACTACTTCTCCTAACGCTCCTTTAGGCCACTGGCTTGTGCACCCTAAAATTTTATGCGCATGAGGAGTGGAGGGCTGACCGGTAGGCAGCATAGAGATGACTTTGCCCCTGAGGCTGCAGGCCCGGTGAGCCCTGGGCCCCCAGTCTGAATGGGTGGCTTTGTGACAGCTGGAAACACCTTCTGGTAAATGAGGCAATGGCAAGATTATTATATGACCTCCTTATATATTTATACATAGTTATCATATCACCTTAAAAGAGAACTAAAGCTTAACTAAAGAAGTAGCTAGAAATGTTGTACATTATGTTTTGTGCTTCTGTACCAGCCCAAGGCAACCACAGTCCTTTAGCAATAAAGATCTGTGTCTCCAAAGATGCCCCAGTAGCTCCCCATCTTCTTTTCTGCTGATTCACTGCACATGCTCTGTGCTGATGTCACTTAGGGACCCACTCACAATATACAGTACACCGAATAAAGATGTCACAATATAAGGCTGCTTAGTACAGATAATTACTATACGCTATATGGCAGCACAGAAATCAGTGCAATTAGCATCAGAATTAAATAATCAGCCCTGTAGCATCATCTTATATTACAGGCCAACCTCATTTTATGCTTGATAATTTGGCACAACTAGTGATGGGCGAATCTATCCCATTTCGCCAAAAAATGTGTGAATTTCCGAAGCAAAGTTAACTTAAAACTTTTGATAGACTAACATTATTATACATTATTATAAGAAAATTTTCAATTGGACTTCATTATTTATTTTTTTATAGTTTAATTTTTTATTTTATTATTTTATTAGCTTATAGTTATTTGCCTCCTTCTTCTGATTGTTTCCAGCTTTCATATGGGGGTCACTGACTCCATCTAAAAACAAAGTCTCTGTAAAGCTATTTAGGCTCTTACCTATTCATGTATTGGTTGCTAGGGTAATTTGGGCAAAATTGCCAACTGGAGAGCTGCTGAATAAAGAGCTAAAGAACTAAAAAAAAAACACCCAAATATCACACCCTACTGTACATCATACTAAAAGTTAACTCAAAGGTGAGCAACCTCTACAGGTTATATAATTGCTATCCATGTCTTTAAGGTGTGCAGATAGACGCAACTGCTATGGGGCTCACACATACTCAGTGGGTTATTTATCAACACTGGGCAAATTTGCCCATGGGCAGTTACCAATAGCAACAAATCAGAGCAGTAAGAATAATAGTATGTATAGTAGGGAAAATGGAAACAGTAGTGCAAGATAGCAGCTGTAGGGCAAAATGTTGACAGTAATATTTTACATACAGTAAGTTATGCCTAAGCTATGGTGTGGGCCCTCAATTTGTTATGGTACAACCCCTAGGGCCCACTTACAGTCAAAGGCTGAAGGACATGGGTATGCATATACTGAAAATATTTAACAATTGCTACACAATATAATATGTTCCCTCCAAGGGTCCCCTTACAATGCTGGTCCCCAAGAAAAATGTCCTCTCTGCCCTTCCGTAACTAGTCTCGAGTTTTCTTTTGCACTTATTACAGAGTTAATTGGACAGTCTTATTATCCAAACACAAACACTTGTGTCAAGTTTCTTGTATCTTGAGCAAACTCAATAGAAGAGTCAGCAGGGACCGCCTGCAACTGCAAACACAATGGCAGTAATATTTCTTTCCAACGAGCAGTTTAATTAAAATCGATCCCTATGTGGATGAACGCTTTCATGTGCATATTAATGACTGTATTAACCTCCCTGATGGTGCAAGAAGACAAATTAACACCTTAGTTTAATTAAAAACCACCCAAAGCTGTGTCAAACACTTAAGGAGCTTGAAGGGTCAGTAAACAATTTGCTCTGTGTTATAAGACACACAGTCAAGAGACATAAAATCAATTTGTGGTTCCTATTAATTAGTATAATGACTTGAACAACCAAGTGAAAAATATTTATGACAACGAAGCAGCTAGTTTTCTCAGAGGCTAATGAACTTTATCAGTGGTGTAACTAGATGTTACTTGGCCCCACAGCATATTTATTTTAGGGCCCCCAAAATATCCAGAGGTTGTCCTGTTTTACCACTATACTGTATATTGAAATTGCTCATTAAGTAGGGTCTAATGGGCCCCCTATTCTTCCTGGGCCCCCCTGCAGCCACAGGGTCTGCTTCCTCTGTAGTTACGCCCCTGAACTTTATCTTGTTTATAGGACATCAAGGAATGGTTCTTTCTTCACTTCTCACTTAGAAAAGAGACAGAATACCTTGATACCTGTGTCCAATTCCCCTTGTTATTCTCTCTCCACCATGATTAGAGTAGAGTAGCAAGGTTAATGGATACCATCTTTGATTCCCTTTTCTCTCTGGTCGCTAGCGCAGAGCATATGCATTTGAAGCCAGGTCTGGATCAGCTTCAACTAGACATGCTTCATTGGCAAGCTCATACAGAAGAGAACCCAAAATAAAGTGAGATAGCACTTGTGGCAAAATATTTTCTAGCCTGGTACACCAAGATGAGTAGAACAGGGAAGAAAGGCCTTTGGATCAGGCCTGGGGCCATAGGTAATGTTTACTTCTCCTTTAAGCTCATCGCCTGTTTGACACCAAACCCTTCTCCTACTATATTTCTGTCAACCTGCTTTTCCATAATCTCAATTCTCTTTCCCATTTCAGCCTTTTTTTTATTCCTGTCCCTTCCTCTTTCATGGTCACCAGAAGGCTGACAGGTCATGGCATGCAGCTTTCCAAGTTTAAATTAAAAATAGCTGTTAATAGGAACACACTTACATATTCAATATTAGCATAGCTTTGAATACTTATAGTGTTAAAAATGTCTATCAAGGAAGGAGAATACAGGGGGTTGGCATAATGAAAGCTGTTTATGGAAGATTGTGAGTAAGAACATTTGCAGTCCATAAATATGAAGCTGCAAGGCAGATGGTGATATTTTAGTTTAGGAGGGAAAAATGTGTAGAGAAAAAGGCTTACACAGAATGCCTACGCTCATCAGCATAAAATCTATATAAAGTAGCGTGCTGAATTACCTAGGCATATGGTACACACTGTGCTAAAATGGGACCATAAATGGACACATAAAAGGTACTGCCACACTAGAGCTGACAAAAATACTGCTGTAGTGTGGGAACCGCTGTCTTTTGGAAAAGCTGTCTGAGCAAAGATGAATTGGGATTTAGGTGAAGAAGAAAGAAGTAGTGAGAGACGTTTAATAGATGCCATGCAAGCAGTACTATAGTAACTATACTGGCCAAATAACAAAGAATGCAACACAATGTAGAGATCAGAGAAGAATACATTGTTAACCCTAGAGAGGAGGGTCCTCTAATCCTAAATTTAATTGTGTAAACCTTGAATATAAAAGGGATACTGTCAGTTAATAGCTCTGCTCCAGCAGAATTCAGCACTGAAATCCATTTCTCAAAAGAGCAAACAGATTTTTGATGTTTCATTTTGAAATCTGATATGGGGCTAGACATATTGTCAATCTCCCAGCTGCCCCAAGTCATGTGACTTGTGCTCTGATAAACTTCAATCACTCTTTACTGCTGTACTGCAAGTTGGAGTGATATCATCTCTTCTCCCCCCCCCCCGCCCCCAGCAGCGTAACAACAGAACAATGGGAAGGATAACAGCTCCCTAACACAAGATAACAGCTGCCTGGTAGATCTAAGAACAGCACTCAATAGTAAAAACCCAGGTCCCACTGAGACTCCTTCAGTTACACTGAGAAAGAAAAACAACAGGCTGCCAGAAAGAAGTTCCCTCCTAAAGTGCTGGCACAAGTCACATGACCAGGGGCAGCTGAGAAATTGACAAAATGTTTAGCCCCATGTCAGATTTCAAAATTGAATATAAAAAAATCTGTTTGCTCTTTTGAAAAATGGATTTCAGTGCAGAAGCTGAGTAGCTTGCTGGCACTATATAAATATATATACTATATGTTGATAATGTAAGTGGGGCAAAGGATTTTTTTAGAATTAGGCCAGTGGACCACATGTTCTCAGATCTGCTGATCTGCTTCAGTCCACTCTATGTTTGTGTGCTCAACCACTGCCATGCCACTGATCTGTTAGCATACACACATAGCAGATTCTTGTACAGAAATGCATCTTCATAGTAAAACCCACACTGTGTGCATCCTAACGACTCCCTGCCCTTGTGTCAGTACACACATAACACAGGGTGAACAGAAGTACATTTTTCTTGTGTTTTTATCCTGGCAAATGGTTAAATTCTAGTGCAAGTTTGAGAAAAGTTTACCACTTCAGAAAGAACTTGATTTCACCATAGCTGTATCAGGCAAAAACATTAGCTGATTTCTAATCAGAAGGTAATATGGCAACAATCATTTTTAAAGCTGAGTTTATAGCATGTAATGTAACAAGGTTGTTGTTGTTGAAGGAGAAGAAAAGCTTCAATTGCTTTCAGTTGCAACCCCCATGATTGCAATCACCTTTATTTTAATAGACTAAAAGTATAACCAGCAAAAGAATCGATTTTTGGTGTTAACTGAGAAGAACTCTAGACTGGTACAGTTTTCTGCTAAGAGAAGCTCTGGCCTGGGGTAGTACCTCTGCTCTCCCACTGAAGTTTTCCTTCTTCTTTAAGCAGCACTCACACACCCTATGCCATTCTTTAACTCTAAGTTTAACATATGAATACAGCTCTTCTTTATTATACTTCTGCACCCAATTTACACCCCACTGCCTCTACAGCTTAGCCATATTTCTTGAAAGTCATGGAACAAAAAGCCAGATGACTCATGTCATACTTCTAGAATTCTAGGAGTACCTCTGCCCAGAAAGATAATAGATTTTCTTAGTCATCCTTCAGAGAAATAAAATATATATGAAATGTTATTATTCAAGTAAATTTATTGCTAAGATACCAATGAATAAGAGATTGAACAAACAGGGCAATACATATACCGTATGGGCCCCTTTAGCTCTTCTTGTAAGCCACCAGACAATAAGTACATCACAAACACTCCAATATTATTGAGAATTCCAGAATGAATGATAAGACAATTCCATCTTCTTCCCAGGAAGATGAATCAGTAAATAATATCTTAAGAAATTAAAAGCAGACAGCACTATATCATTATTTAAAAGCAGTTTAAAATGATGCACTTGTGCAGAGACCCAGATAATAAAATGTAATTATATTACCCTCATATCTAATCTCTATCTGTAAACATTTGTAGAGCACTTCCAAGAAATATAAAAAGATAGATTTGCCAGAATCGTAATAAATCTCATGGCTACAGCCAACCCCCACCAAGTGCATCAGGCTTGAAAGCGAAACTTTTGCACTGAAAAGAAAATATTTCTGCTTATAGACTGGGCTAAGTTCACCCTCAAATACACTATTATTTGCAACTGACTGCCTCCATTGTTGCCATTTGTTTGTCTTGATGTGATGGTCTGTCATTCTGCAAACACCAGATTCTGACCTGCAGTTACCTAGTTTCTGAACAATGGTATGTTCTAACATGAAAGAGTGCTGAATTTTAGAGGCCACAAAAGCATTTCTTTAAACTGGACTGAATTCCCTTGTGTCTCATTGGCTTGATATTCATTAGTAGACTTCTTCATATTCGTATCTTCTTCAGCAGTTTTTAATGAGGAATAACATGTAGATTTATATTTGAAAGTTCAGGCCACTTTCATAATTACTTAACATCCCAGGCCAGGGTTAGTTTCTTCTACTTGTGTTTGCATGTCTTTTCTCCAGGTTCAGTGTCGGACTTTGGAATTTGGGGCCACTAGGGCCCATCCTCCCAATGTCCAAACTCCCCCCTGCACATGCATGATGTGTCATGACTCAACACATTGTATAAGGCTGATCTTCCTTCTGCATACAACGATCAGTTTTGGGACAAAAGGCCCATAAAGGTTTTTCCAGGTGTCCCGTCGTTCCAGTCCAACCATGTCTATTTCCTTCGTCACTCCATAATCAAATAATTGAATCATGATTGGAGTTTTGCACTTCTGTTCACCTCTTGTCGCTCCCGTCTCATGTTGCTACCTATGTTCAGCAGTGCTGTATACATGAGGGTCAGGCAAGGGGAGTCAGGTAGTTGTTCCACCTTCTGTTCATCCCCTAATGTCATTATGAATAATAAGTTATGGGGTGCTAGTGGGTACATACCACAAAGGGGGCCAATACTTACTGCCTACCCTAGGTCACTTCTGATACAAGCCCTTTAAACTGGAAGTGGTACACACAGTTGGGTTATTAGTGCATTGTCCAGGAGGACTGATTCATAAAACTCAAAGAAGTTGGATGACTGGGAAATATCATACATCATGCTTCTTAAAAAAGTTTTCTCACTTGGGTTTCTGAGCCAAGAAAACCTTATATCAGGCTGACTGAGCTCAGCAGAAAATGGTTATATTTAGATGTCTGCGCAGAAGACTCACAGGAGTATAGTTTCCATGGGGACAAATTAGAATTTGTGACACCCAGTGTGAAAGAAGCAGTCTTTTAAGGCAAGAGTAAGAAAATGTGTAGTTCAATAAGACAGAAGGCAAATTATGTCAGTGCAGGTACTGTATTTAAATACTTGGTCAGACTTTTTACTCTTTTGTAAACACATAACAGTGCTTTGTGTTTTTTTGTAAAACTGTAATTTTTTAATTAATTAAAAAAATAAAATGGTTTTAAAGTCTTTTGTCAATATATTTATAATTGAAAGCAATGTCTATTTAACCTTGTCTGTTCTCTGCTTCCTATCCGTGAAACACTGTTGCAGAAGTCAGATTTCTTTAAATCTGTTAAGTTGCTGGCTTTTTCTACACTGTTTCAGGAAATACGAATGGCCAGACAATTTAATTGATGTTTATTGGTACGATACCAAGAAGGAACCTATTGATAGTTGAAGTACATACCGGACGATCCTTCGTCTTTCCTCCTGGAATAACAAATTGCAAGACTTCCTGAAGGAGCTGGAGACCTTCAGGTATTGTTTTAGTGAATGAATCAGGTCAATGAAACACAGATCCATAGCCATCTGATCATCCCAGGAAAAGGTAAAATGGAGAAACCAGCTTGTGGCAGAAGTACCTGACAGGCTTGATAATTACTCTGTCATGAATGAATGAGAAGTTGTCTGGACCACATGATAAGGCTTGATGTTCAGGGGATCTGGTAGCTGCCGATATGGACAAAATTAAAAGTCTTTAGAGTAAGAAGTCAAATCAAAATTTCCTCCTACAGCTCAAAAGGAGACATGGCCAAAGATTTAAACACCAAGGCCCAAATTCACTTAAGCGCGAAGCGTCTAACGCTAGCGCTAATTTGCCAGCATGACATCATTTCGTAACTTCGGAAATTCACTAACACTGACTCTGGCGAATTTTCGCTAGCAAAGTAGATAAACTTGCGTAACTTCGCACCCTTACGCCAGGACGAAGTTGCGCACTGACGAAGGATTGTAATTACGCAAATTCACTAAGATCAACTTTTTCCTGCGTGTTACAACTTACGTTAGACTTTACTGCGCCTGGTCAGGCCAGGCGAAGTTCAATACAATAGACAGGAGTTTGAAAAAAACGCTGGTGTGTTTTACCATTGTAGGGTGATAGTCTGAAAAAGATTGATTTTTTTTTGGGGGGGGTTACCCTCCTTCCCCCCTACATTTCCAAACATATGACAACATAACTATATAGGGGGCACATGTAGGGCAATAGGACAACTTTATTTAATTTATTAAAGGTTTCCTGGGCTTGTGTAGTGGAATGTAGTGGCTGTAACATATACTTCTATTATACGTTAAAGTTCCCGCCGTATACAAATTAGGCATCGCTAGCATAACTGCGCTTTTCCTGGCAAAGTAACACTAGCGCAACTACACTACCATTCGCTGACCTGAGCATAACTTCGTACTTTAGTGAATTTGCATAGCACTGGCGAAAATTTGCCTGGCAAAGTGCGGCGAATGCTAGCGAAGCCAACGCTAGCGAATTTGCGCATCTTAGGGAATTTGCCCCCAAAGGAAGACTCCAGGCTGGAGACATGGACCTTTAAGGTTCTGTTCTGAAGCTAGGCCCTCCTGGAGTAAACTAAGCACTTGTGCCAGAGACATAATTCTTCTGAGACATACATAGCTTAAACCTTTCCCAAATCTTGTAATAGGATGTAGCGGTAGAAGCCTTCCTGGCCATACGCAGAATAGACACTACTGATTCAGGCAGATCTAGCCTGTGAACTACTTCTGCTCAGTCTCCATGTCTGAAGGGCCAGAGCCCCCGCATCTGGGTGCAGCAGAGGACCCTGATGTAGAAGGTCTCTCCTATCAGGAAGAGGCCAAGGTGGAGCTACTGCAAGCTTGAGCAGCATGGTAAATTACAGCCTTTGGGGCTACCTGGGAGCAATGAGAATCAGCTCTGTCTTTTCCAACATTGCCTACAGTCCCATATACAGAAAAAGGGCAGGCACTAGCAGAGACCAGTCTTCCAGGCAGGCTTGTCAAAACAGTCTACGATTAAGTCTATTATTAAGTATCTGAGAGATATGAAATGTGTAAGGCTTGTATCCTTGAATTCTACAATAAACTACTTTATATTTTGACAAGACTGCCTAGATGACTGGTCTCTTCTAGTTCCTGCCCTTTTTCTGTATACAGTGATCCGCTCCCTAAACTAAGGGTTCAATGAGGTAAACCCTGCATGCCTGGTGAGTTTTACAAGTACCCAAGATTTGTTCTACTTTTTGTACTGACTGCTCTCTACAACAGTGTGATTTATATTCACTGCCTACAGGAGAACTACAGAAGGATCAAGGGGAAAGGAGGAAAAGCCAGTCTGACCCCAAAGTCTGCCCAAGCTAGGGTGGACAAACCTCTTGTAGAAGAGCTCTGCTTCTGGTCCCTGATGACCTTCACTAGAGAGACCTGAATGGAGAATACAAAGGCAAGGAGAGCATGCTTGACTGCCCTCAACACATTGGATGGGACACCCTCCGTTTTTGACAACATGATATTGTCAAGATAATGCCAGACAGCAATTCCCTCTAACCTGAGATCAGCCACCAGGATCACCAAGTGCAGATGAGCCTGATGTATGAGGATATGCAGATACACCTCTCTGAGGTCCACCAAGCAAAGCCAATCGCCTGGAAGGATGGCTTTGAGGATGAAAAAGATGAATTTCATGTTGAAATTTTGAAGACTTGGGTAATTGTTTTGTTTACCCTCACAGTAACACAGCAGTAACCAATCCTTCCATGGATAACAAAAAAGGCAGTTCTAAAGTCCAACAAAAGCCTATTCACAGTCTCAAGAAAAGTAGAAGTAGATAATGGCCAAGAGTAGTGAAGCTGTAGAATCAACGTGCAGAAGACCTTTCCTCTATCTCTGAAGACTAACTGCAAGTCTCTCTTGGTGACTCTTTTTATGCACCTACTGGCCCAGCCTCCCAGTAAATCCCCATTATTCTCATGCAGGTGTGTGGAGACGTATTGAAGCCTGGGTTACAGGAATATGTCCCACTGATGGTGCTGCCGATTGTTCCGCTGCCTATTGTCAGGCACAGACATCTTGGAAACTTTAATATCTCATAAATCCTTTCAGGATTTAGAAAGAAATCAAATCAATATCTTCAGTGCTTTTCACAGGTCTGTCACATTGCTCCCCCAAGTAGAGGTGTGTTAATGTGCATCCCTCAGTAGGCAGAGGCCCAAATGCACTGGTCATCAAAACCTGATCCTGAATGAGAGTTTAGTCAGGGAAAATTCTTGGGGGCTTAGATTTCTCTCCCTTAGCAAAAGGGGACTGTCCTCTTTGCCAGTCAAATAGTCTGGAGTTTATCTGCTCAGTAATTGTATATATATATATATATATATATATACACAGTTGTGCTCATAAGTTTACATACCCTGGCAGAATTTATGATTTCTTAACCATTTTTCAGAGGATATTTTCTTTCACTCATGGTTAATGGTTGGATGAAGCCATTTATTGTCATAAATAAATTACAATACATAATCAGTACATAAACTACCCTAATGACCCTGATCAAAAATTTACATACCCCAGTTCTAAATACTGTGTTTTGCCCCCTTTAACATGGATGTTCTCAGATGGTAAATCTGCCCATTCTTCCTCGCAAAAAGCCTCCAGTTCCTGTAAATTCTTGGGCTGCCTTGCATGAACTGCATGTCTCCCCAGAGTGGCTCAATGATATTGAGGTCAGGAGACTGAGATGGCCACTCCAGAACCTTCACTTTATTTTGCTTTAGCCAATGACAGGTCGACTTGGCCTTGTGTTTTGGATCGTTGTCATATTGGAATGTCCCATGCGCAGCTTCCTTCCTCCAGTATTTTTTGATAACTTACTGCATTCATTTTGCCATCAATTTTGACAAAATTTCCTGTGCCTTTGTAGCTCACACATCTCCAAAACATCAGCGATCCACCACCATGTTTCACAGTAGGAATGGTGTACCTTTCATCATAGACCTTGCTGTCTCCTCTCCAAATGTAGTGTTTATGGTTGTGGCCAAAAAGTTACATTTTAGTCTCATCACTCCAAATGACTTTGTGCCAGAATTTTTGAGGCTTGTCTCTGTGGTGTTTGGCATATTGTAAGCAGGATACTTTGTGGCATTTGCATAATAATGGCTTTCTTCTGGCAACTTAACCATGCAGCCCATCTTTCTTCAAGTGCCTCCTTATTGTTCATCTTGAAAAGCCACACCACATATTTTCAGAGTCCTGTATTTCACCTGAAGTTATTTGTGGGGTTTTCCTTGCATTTCAGACAATTTTTCTGGCAGTTGTGGCTGAAATGTTAGTTTTATTTGGTTTGGTTTCAACAGAACCCCACTTCTTTATTAGAGTTTGAACACTGCTGATTGGCATTCTCAATTCCTTTGATATTTTCTTATATCCCTTTCCTGTTTTATAGAGTTCAACTACCTTTTCCCTCAGATCCTTTGACAATTCTTTTGCTTTCCCCATGACTTAGAATCCAAATAACATCAATGCAGCACTGGATGAAAGATGCAAGGGGTCAGTCAAGAGTCCAAAAAGATGAAAAGTTCCTGTATGGAACTGAAACGTCAGATTTAATAAACCTCTTTTAGTTTAACACATAATTTTGCTAAAAAAATCTGCTGTTTTGCATTTATATTATATATATATATATATTTATAGAAGAGAATTCCAATCCGCACTCGCAGGTCTTATATCAATGAAAAAAGTTATTTATTGTGAATGCCAAAGTAGCTTCTAAATACAAACAGGTGTTACCAGAACCTCTAGGTGGGAATTATCGCAAGTCATACATTGTCAATACTATGTCTAATAAATGCGGCACTAAATTGTACCTAGACAAATAATGTGTGATATTATTTATCATATTCGTATATAATTCATATATTATTTATATATTCTTTGATTTATGCCTTATCACGGTGGTGTCCTAACAGAATACTAGTAAAGTTTAAGTTTCACAGAGTTTAGGTTCTACTATCTGATTCACACATTATGACACTTAGATTCTTTGCACTGTTTAGGCTTAGCTTCACTCACTAAATACAGTCAGGAGCAACACTCCATAGGGTTAAAACACTAGATCTAGGGAACAACACGCTACGAAGTATGATTTGAATATGGATACTTTGTTATGGATTGTAAGATACAGAGTTATGTTTCCTTATGAACGGTTACTTTGTAGCTATACGGTGGTGGGTTTGAAGTGGTAATTAGGTTCACAAGCGGGTGATCACAGGAACTAGTTCAGCAAGTAAGCGGGTCATTTGACTCGCGATATTAATTAATATTCTCACGTATGTTAAGTTTTGAGTGATTGTAGAGGCTTTCACAATAAATAACTTTTTTCATTGATATAAGACCTGCGAGTACGGATTGGAATTCTCTTCTACATCAAGCCGTTTAAAGACTTGCACTCAGGCAAGTTTTTTTTTTGAAAGATTTTATTTATTAACAATTTTTTCTCATTTTGTTTAACATTTAGAGAAAGTAAGGAAAGAAGAAAAAGAAGAGAAAGAGAGATGGGTTCACTCATTGCACAATTTCTTATAGTGTGTAGCATATATCTATATTATCACAGTTATACCGTTAGGTTCCCTCATCTATTAATTTAATGTCTAGCCATTGGTTCCAAACTTTAGAGAATTTTTCTGGGCACCCTCGGGCTGTATATACCAATTTCTGTTTTGGAAGGGAGTCGTCCACTAGTTTTTTCCAGTATCTCAAAGTAGGTGGTTCCATTGCTTTCCATGTTAGGAGGATTGCTTTCTTGGCGTAGTGTAGAAGCTGGTGGAGGCACAATCTGTCTCGTGAAGAGAGACTTATATCTCCCACCTTCCCTAGTAAGCAGAATTCCGGAGTTCTGATGTTGGGCAATCCCAGGGAAGTGTTTATGAAGGTGAGTATTGAGGACCAATAGATTTGCATTTTTGGACATTCCCAGAAAACATGGAGGTAATTACCTTGGTCCACCATACATTTAACACATACATCTGGATGTCCTTGATAAATTCGTGCCAGCCTGTGAGGTGTGTAATAAACCCTGTTCAAAAACTTTGTGTGAATATATCTATCTTTCATTGAGATGTTGGTTTCTGGTATCTGCTCAAGTATTTCCTTCCAGGAGCCCTCATCCAGCCCTGGCATATCCTGTGCCCATTTGTCCCTAATGTGTCCTATTGGATCAAATTCTCCCTGTAGAAGGATGGTGTAGAACCAACCAGTGGGCTTAGTAAGATCTGGCCTATGCAAGTATCCTTCGATGGTAGATGTCTTAATATTCAGTGGATCTGCACTCAGGCAAGTTTAACCACTTTATCATGAGTGCCATTTGTTCTGATTTTTATATATAAATATATATATATATATATATATATATATATATATACACACACACATATATATTTATACACACCAGAGCCAGGCCAGGCCATCCTGGAGCCCTAGGCAACCTGACCGGTCACAGTGTGCATTCGCATGGCCATGCTCTATCACACATATAGATGTTGTAACCAAACATAAAATCGGGGAGAAAGTGGACCGGACAAGGGGTAGGCGACAGAGAGGGTATGTGCCTGTTGCCCCCCAGCTTTGCACCCCAGGCATGTGCCTACTTTGCCTAACCCTTGTTCTGGCCCTGAAACCTACAAGTTTTGCCAATCCAGGGCAATAGTATTTTATATTTTAAGTAGTTGAAAGCATTATTTTTAATGTTACTGTTCCTTTAACAATGACAATATAATAGTCCTGCTGTTGTTAATAGTGGGTGCTGTAGTTTACACCTGTTAGTGTGGTCTTGAATTTGCTACACCATGTGTTATATTATAGATACTGTATAAGGGAGAACTCCAACTTTGATTTCCAATGAATGAAGCATGAAGCAGAACACATAACCTGAAATCCAAATCAGTCTGCACAGCTTGGTAGATAGACTTTGTAGCACTGATACTGCTGAGATAAACATTTGAAGTGCTGAAAAATAAAATATTGATTTTACAAATCAGAACAGAGTTGTACTTTTTATACTAGGCTATCAAGAGGAATAAATAATAGTATCCCTGAAATGATTCCCTAGTATAATCAAGCACTATAAAACTCTCATCAGTCCTTCCTGCAAACTGTATGTAATAAATTAGTAAATCATTTTTCAAAATCTGTACATTTCACTGAAGATTAATTTAGAACCAGAATTCCCTAAATTGCAATTGCCCTGTGATAATATAACAACTATGACGTTTTTCCTGTAACCATTGCAAGAAAAGCTCATTAATTATTGTAATCCTGTCAAGGAAAAACAAGAGAGAAACATATGAAGAAGGCCAGTGAAGGTAGCCTTGAAGGGTTGAATATGCAAACCAAGCACAGAAGCATTGAACATTCAGCGTGAAATACACAATGAAACCATTGAGAAGACCATGCTTCATAAATAATGAAAAATGGTTTTGGCATAATATGCATCACTAATACTAGGTCCCACCTTGGCCTTCATAGTATGAGGTTAATTACAGATTTCAGGATGGGATCTACCCCAGTGCTCTGGGTATATCATTTTTTAAAATGTAATTTTTTCTCACATAGCCTATAATTAATTAGAGGAAATGCTGCTTCAATGATCACTTTGTAGCAAAGACATTCCTTACAAGAGATCCACTGGTTCCTGCAGAGATGCTACAGGGGAAAGTTGTCCTTCATTCAAAGATAAACTGAAGGCTATCAGAATAAGCTCCCAACTTGAAAGCACCATAATAGAACAGAGGATATACAGTAGTTTACCATTCCAGATCTAAAAACATTGGTGCTAAGTTGCACTAGTACAGATACCCATATCAAGTAATCACAACTTTGCTGTGCTAAATGGTTGGAGACCATTGAACATTTATTACTGGTTGTTGCAGATAAAATCTTGACATGCATGGAGAACAGAGACTCGTTTTTGTTGACCCTCATCATCGATTCATGACATAATAGAGCACTCCAATACTGCCTGCCAAAAACTCACTTTCTGAGCCTCTGCAAAAAACATAATCATAACTACTGCATTAATGTGGTACTAGGCGCCTTACCTATTGCCTTGCATCTAAGTGAGATTGCATCTCCATATAGAAACATTTAAAAAGTCTAATCCACTGTATTATCTGCACCTCTTCTTATTTGCACCTGTGATGATTGTTTACCCCAGTACCCCAACCGTGCAAGCTATAATCTCGCATTGACCTAATAATGTGAATGACTCTTACCATAATGATCTGCCTGGTTTCTTGGACACCGATACAATTAGACTGATTGTTGTTGGGCAATGAATTAATGGAACGATTACTAATGATTTTGCAGTATTTCTGAAAATGCTGTAAATACTTAACAATATATGACGATAGTAGTAATATTGGAAATAGTCCCACATATCAACTCCAGCACATAGCTGGTAGCGGGTGGGTGTAGATCATTAAAAGGCAATTTTCTGAAGCCCCATATATTTTCTCAGCCATCTGGCTTCCATAATTACAAACTTTTATGTGATTTACATTTCACTCTAGAGAATTTGTAACAAGTCATTGCATGTTGTTAATACAAGCAGAGCATAAGAATACATCAATGTATATTTAATATTATCAAATGCTTTGAGTATCCAACAGACATCACAATATTATTAAAGGGATACCATATTGTGGTCAAACTATGGTCTGGTATAAAAGGTTCTTTCTTTTGCCTGAAAATGTAATATTGTTTATAAAGATATAGGAACTCTTATCCATAATCCTCAGGATTTAGGGTATCTTTCCATTATTTGGATCTGCATACCTTAAGTCAACTATAAAAGCGTTTAAACATTAATTGAACCAAATAGCATTGTTTTGTATCCAATAAGGATTAATTATATCTTAGTTGGTACTGTTTTACTATTACAGAAAAAAAGGAAAGAATTTTTGAAAAATTTTAATTATTTGATTAAAATGGAGTCTATGACAGATAGCCTTCCCATAATTCAGAGCTTTCTGGAAAAGGGTTTCCAGATAATGGATCCCATACATGTATTAGTTTAGATTTTTGGGGAAATACTGTACTTTTGAAATATTGTCACTGTTTTTGCTGGCAGGAAGAAGCTCTTTCTTGGACTTTATGCTGGGGGGTAGTGCTTCACCTTTTCAATAGGGTCTGTAACGCAAGAAGCTGGATTAGATGTGAGAGCTTCCTTTCATGGCCATGAGATAAAAAGATTCTGGAATGGAGAGAATGGGTCAAGATGACAATGAACCAAGGGAGCAGTAGAGACAAAAGTAAAATAGTAAAGTCTATTCCAGGAACACAGTTGGCAGGATGGATTCATCAATGAGTAGAAAGGCCAAGATTGGGCTGGCAGACAGGTTGAAGGTCAAATATCAAAGCAGAAGAAGTCAACATTGCAGCAAGGGGGAACACTTGATAATCAACCACTACTCTGATTAATGTCCTTAAAATGGACTAAGGGTGAAAGCATCCCAGGCACAATGTCAAGACACACAAAGTGTAAAGACACCTATCACATCAGAAAGACAAGGTGGCCATATATGTTTGTATGCCAGGAACATGTGGGCTGAGGAGCATAAGTCCTCTTAAAGGTTGTACAAATATTTCCCAGAAGAGCTAATAGTGCACCCTCCCTGGTGCCTGAAGGAACCATGTTCAATGCTTATCCTAAATGAATATTACCTTTGCATCACTGATGATTACTGAATAATGAGATGGATTAAGAGCATTGTAATGTTGAAAGGGTCTGGAACACAAATAGATAAATACAGTACATACGCATGTCTGACTTTAATTGTTTGTAGCTATACAAATGTTAAATACAGAACTAGTGACCTTAGCAAAGACTCAACAATTGGGAAAAAAATGGTGTAATTTATTAAATAACGAATTGAGAGCTGAATTGTACAAATATTTTGGAGGTTAGTATATTGAGCAGAACAGTTTGTTTTCATTGCACAAGATTTGCTCTGCACATTTTTGTAACTTCAGTAACTAAGATGTATAAATGGGCCAATATTTTTTTCAATTAGTCTGAAAACAAAGAGGTATGGTTAAGTTATTATGCCATGAATAATTGTGTCTCCCGCCAGTATTTTGTTAAATCCACCATCTGTGCAAGGCTTTGATAATTGTGTCTAAATAATTCTGTAATGGTGCCAAGAAATGGGTCACCAAATTAATTTTGGATGCAAAACTGGATGAATACAATTTCCAGCCATTATTATGGTATTACAAATTGCATCCAGGACAGTAAAAAAAATTATGTTCCAAATGAAACCAACCATTTGCATTCTTTGATCTCCATTTCTAATTTCAGGAAAGTTGACTTCATATAGAGCTACAGTTCACACATTTTCTTTCAGCTCCAATTGCAGTTGGCTCTGTTACATTTTGAATTGTGGACAAAAGTTTAGTGGTCTAAGCCAGTGTTTTGTCTGACTGTGCTTTGATTCTTCTGCTTCAAAGGCTGCTTTTAAAAATTATATTGTTAGAAGTAGGCATTAAAGGAATACATCTCCTGATGGCACACAACTATACAGAGCAGTAAAATATGCACAGATATAAATGAAGATATCAAAATCTATTATGATGCCTTATGCAACATAATGTACAAAAGGCAGAGGTTTGTAAACTGTGTGGCTATCCCCTAGGGTGGCCTAGGGCAGAGCTCATCAAAAGGTTAATTAAGGCGAGATTTAAGGTGGCCATAGACGTTACTATAATGATCTTTCCAGGAAAGATTGTTTCAATACATATGTGTAGAGCTGAATTATCAGATATACAGGTGGAAACAATTAAATTCTACCTGTATCTAACGATTCAGCACTAACAATGGGCAATGTTCAGGTGCCTTCAAAGGCCCCCGATAAATATTTTCTGTCCCACCCGATCAATGAGCTGACCGATATCCAAGTCTTCTGTCGATATCAGTCGGCTCATCTTCCACCATGCACACACACTGAATATCGTATGGAAAATATTTTTGTACAATAATATTGCTGCATCTATGGTCACCTTTAGAGAAGACTGCAACTATGGCTGAATTACTAAAACAGTAATGTCTCCTATATAAATAACTTGGCTTTTAGCTAGGCTGGGACTCACCAAAATACCAAGAACCTCCAGGGAACACTCGAAATGTAAAAGTCTGACAAAAATGGACCTCAGGTAAATTAATTCTTGATACAGTGTAGATGTTTAATGGCTGTAAATTGCTTTGGTGACTAAATCAGACAAGCAGATATTTACATGCATAGATTTTATTTATATTTCAGCAATTCAATGTAAATATTTCATAGTTCAATTAGCAACCTACGTTGCATTTTTAATACTAGAACAGTGCTCCCTTGGTTCACAACCTAAACATCCATATAACTATTTTCGAATAGCTGACTAGTTGAAGCTACATGATCATTGGTTACTATGGTTAATAAACAAATAGCCAATGTAAGACCTTTTATTACAGTACCCCCTTTAAAGGACCAGCAACATCAAAAAATGAAAATGTTTTAAAGTAATATAAATATAATGCAGTGTTGCCCTGCACTGGTAAAACTGCAGTGTTTACATCAGAAGCACTACTGTTGTTTATATAAATAAGCTGTTGTGTAGCCATGGGGGCAACTAGTCAAAGGAAAAGAGGCTCAAGTTACACAGCAGATAGCAGGAAAGCTCTGTAGAACATAATGTTATCTGTTATCCATTACTTATCTGGTGCCATATAGCCTTTTTTCAATTTCCACCATTGCTACTCAGCAGCTTGTTTATATGAACTATAGTAGTGTTTCTGAAGCAAACAGATCAGTTTTAACAGCGCAGGGCAACACTACATGATATTTTCTTTACGTTAAAACACTTTAATTTTTTGGTGTTATGGTTCCTTTAACTTAAATATTCATTTTCATGTTTTTTTCCACTATTTAAGAAAATGGCAGTAAGAAAATGTGATCTCAAAGTTTTAAGGTTTATCAATAGAAGAAATCTTGAAAATTCTAATGAAAATATTCTGTATATAAAACCTGGTGAACTTCCTTAAAAGTCAATGGAAGTTGTATTTTCAACAATCTGGATGTTTCATGTCTATTTTTATATAGTTGACTTTATAAAAATGAATGAAACTAAGTAACTTGAATTGCAAATGAATGCATGTTTCAAGTTTTTCTGTGCATTTTCAATCAATAAAAAAATCCACAAAACACTAGAATGAGACTAATCATAACTTTTTTACCACAAATGTAACAAAAACTTTTGAGAAACAAATCTGGCACTGGGAAAAAAGTGGCAGATTTGCACTTGGTTAATAAATGAGACACTGTTATCTTAATTAATTTATTAATACTTGATTCAATTTCAATATTTCAGTTTTCTCTATTTTTAAATGAGGTTAAGATGGCAATCAATTTCAACTTAAGTGCAATGCTACTTGGCAATAGCTTATTATCCTGTTATGGATATTTTCAGTTTTGATTATAAAGTAATCTTTTCAAAACTGCATCCCTGCTAGGGTTGGGTGGGCTGCAAGTGATCAGAGGACTTGAAAATTCTGATTTGCTGCTTCTGAACTTAGATGTGAGCAGCCTATCCTTCATCTGATGGTCAGGCTTGCAGACCTAAAGCAGACTAAGTTCCCATCCTCTTCCTGGATAGGATGCTAGTTGATGCTAACTTAATTTTGGTTACTAAAAACTTCTAAACTTAAATTCATTGTTCATGGTTGGTTTAATTATTTGGAATATTTTTAGACTGAGGGTAAAATGGTAGGTCATGGAATTATCCATTACCCACACAACAAGCCAGTAATAGTAATTCTAGGAGTTAACAGGTGGGAAGTCATTTTCCCATTTATGTTGAAAGATGAACAAGGGACTTAGTGAACTCATGTCAAAAAACAGAACATCTCATTGTTATTCATTGGACCTTGTCTTGCTGACTATGTTGCACACACAAAATAGAGAGCTTTACTCTACAGAACATTGTGATTGTATTTGCCAAACAATGCATCAGAGATTACAAATTTATGCAGGACAAATAATCAATTGTTCTGTTGGATTTGGACTTGACCTTATATTAAGTGCACTCCTCAGCAGTGGTCACAGGGTTCATTACACAGTAGAAACAAGTATACTGTGATTTACAAATCTGAAATATGTAACAACAGACTCCATAAAAGAATTATTGTTTTGGTCTTGCACATAAACCACCATCTGAATGGCCCAAAGAGAGATGGTGAGTCACTCATATGCAAAGGGCCCACTATGAAAGGCAGTATTTATACACAGACATAGTATGATGTGTATCACTAAACAATGTGTGACATGAAATATCCAGAGTGATGGCTAGAAGAGAATACATCCTTCTGATAACTAATAAAATAATTTTGTTGAATTGTTGCATGCTGCACTTACACTATTGTATATGTCTGCAAACCTACTTTAGAGCTTGGGTTTGTTGTTTTAATTTACTCAAGTGGTTTAGAATTTTATCCTTTATTTTATTTTTAATCCATGATCGCTATACTTTACTATGGTCAGTAGTTGCTTCCATATTGCAGTAAAGTCCTCTGTGTATAGAGAGATTGTAACATGCTATTGGACACTGAATAGACAGCTGTCACGAATCAGCACCCAAAATCCAGTACCAATGCTAGGCTCCCTGGTCTCGGCTCTTGCTTCCGCCTATAACAGCCGCCTTATACCTCGGGAGGAGCCCTCGGCTAATTGGATGCTGCCAGAGAGGAGCCAAGCGAAGGGTTCTGGATGAGCAGAGGGGCGTTATCAAAGTCTTTTTGGGCAGAAGGTCACAGTTCAGGGAACGGACAGAAAGCATAGTCAAAACCAGGCCAGGTCGGTTCAAGCAGAATACAAATGGATTCAAACAGGCAGAGGTCAAAGCTGGGGGATCAATCAAGAAGAGTCAAACAGGCACAGGTCAGATTACAGATTTCAGAATAGTCGGTTTACCAGGCAGGGGTCAGGATTAGGGATGGCGCGAACTGTTCGCCGGCGAACTTGTTCGTGCGAACATCCGCTGTTCGCGCTCGCCAAAAGTTCGCAAACGTCGCGCGACGTTCGCATTTTGGGTTCGCGTCAATTTGGCGCATTTTTTTTGCCGCATTTTTTTTGCCCTCTCACCCCAGACCAGCAGATACATGGCAGCCAATCAGGAAGATCTCCCTGGACCACCCCCACACACCCCCTGGACCAAAAAAAAAAAATGTGCATACCTCCCAACTGTCCCTTTTTTGGAGGGACAGTCCCTCTTTTGCGAGCTCAACCCTCTGTCCCTCATTTGTACTGGAAAGACCCTCTTTTTGGAGGACCCTCTTTCACTGGAAAGACCCTCACTGAACAGCCAGAAAAAGAAGCAAAGATTTGAACTTGGCTTTTGGCAGAGAGTCCAGAACAGCTAACAGGTGCAGGTAAGATACTTTGTAACACTTTTGACATAAGAAAATAATGGATTTTTCTTTTCCCTTGATCCCCCTCTGGCATGCCACTGTCCAGGTCGTTGCACCCTTTAAACAACTTTAAAATAATTTTTCTGGCCATAAATGTCTTTTTTAGCTTTTAAAGTTCGCCTTCCCATTGAAGTCTATGGGGTTCGCGACGTTCGCGAACCGTTCGCGCGTTTGTCGCAAGTTCGCATCACTAGTCAGGATCACAGAAGTCAGATTAGTTAGGCAGGCAGGGGTCACAACAGGAATCAGATTCAAACAAGAAAAGCACCCTGGAACTCTCAGAGATGAACCTACAACGGGCAATGAGTTCTAATAGAAAGTTCCCTTAAGTAACTTTGAATTTGGTGCAATTGCGCCATGAAACCTGGAAGTGTGTGCCACGTGCCCCCTAGTATCAGCTTGCCAGCACAGAAAGAGAACCACGAGGCGTGCAGTCCCCGCCGAGAGTGCGTTGGGCGTCCCTGTCGAACCCCTAGACCACCAGGGTAAGTCCTCACAACAGCAAAGACAAGTAGAACCTAGGACCCCAGCACAGAAATGCTAACAAACTCTATTGATACACCCTCGTTGGACTAATTGCCTAGTACTGTATATCCAGAATGTCTTTCTACTGTCAATTGTACTAGCAAAGCAAAAGTAATCACCCAGGAGCATGAAGCCTAGAAGAAGATGTCTTATCAAGTATCTGATGGAGTTAATGAATGTCTTCATTCCAAACTGGCAATAGGGAGAAATGACTTGTAGCTTCGTAGATTAAGTTTTAGACATTTAGCTTCAGCTTCTATTAACATAACTTGATTCAGACACTGAGCAATGGAAGTACAGGCATTGATTTACTTCCTGATACACACAGAGTTGGCAAGGAAATATAATCAGGAACATAACATGGACAGTGTCAAGTTTAGGACCCTTCCTCCCCCAGCATCACCCCTGTAATTAACCAGTGTACACATTGAGTCGAAAGGGCCTCAGCTAATTTTATTAACCACAAGTAAACTGTCATACGAATGTACATTTTCAAAACGTAACTAACTTTATAATTTACCCGCTGGATCTCCTCCGCCCTTGAAGACTGCTTTTATAAAGATTCCCTGTTCCTAATAATATCGTAAACCCTGAGGCTGTCCCCATTTCTCCATCACCCTCACAAGGGAGGGTGGGTGGTAGCTGCTATGATAAAGTAGTTGCTGACTTCTCCTGTTCACTCCATTTCACACCTCTGACCAATCATCTTCATCACTACAACCCATTGCACTTAACTATTTCAGCTCCCTTCCCAGCCCCTGTTATGGCCCCGTCTACTCCACTTCCTTACTGATTCCCGGGGCCCTCTTGACATGTGACACTGTAATTGCCTAAAAATGGTTCGAGAAAAGTTGAAATAGAGCTGCAGGGCACAGAATGATGACATCATCATGCCTGGCAAAATGGAACATCAATATGTTATTTTATCTGCTCAATCAGCATAGAAGGATATAAAGAATAAAAAATAGCAAATTGTAAACATTGCCTTGCATTTTAATTTTATTGGCCACAACAGCATAGTTCATGTTTATTACATTTCCACACCCCTGATAACATCAGCAGATGGATATAGGTATGCTAGCTATTTGATTTAAGGCATTTCTTGATCTTTAAAATCATTTGGGAAGGCTAAATGCTTCTTTTTATAATGTTTAACTCATCTCATCCTTTTTATGTTTTTTACTCAAATACAATGGTCCTCAAAAACAGTTTCTGATTAGAGTCAGTGATGGCTGTGGGATAAAACACTGTATGCCAATAACTGAAACCCTACAAGGAATATTGGAAAAAAAATGTTTAAAATGCACAATATATTTCCATTTTCAACAAACTCATCAAAATGAATTATTGAAACTTTACTCTAATGTGTAATGTGATTCTCCTGTATTATTTGAGAAGATTATTTTTCAAAATTTTTTTGGAAAGATTCCACCATGCTGATGTGAGCCCTGACAGCCTGTGGAACACATTATGAAATGTAAATTATTTATGGCAATGGCTGATTCAAACTAATACATGTGTACAAACTACATGATACATATGTATGGCACAGTATAACTATATCATTTATTAAAATTTGTTGTTATATATATTTATTTATTTACATGTAAATAAATAAATATATATTCAAACTCTGAACCAATTTACTAATTTAATAACAAATCATACACTGAAGTGTTTTATACTGAAACGTAAAATTAGTTTGCTTTAATGAGACATTGTTTTAAGTGAGAAAGAAAATCCTAACTAAAATATGCTGTTTGCTGACATAGTCAATGACCATAATTAGTACAAATATCTTTTTCAGCAATTGCAAAGTCTTTTGGGTTAAAGGGAAACTGTCATGGGAAAACATGCTTTTTTGAAAACGCATCAGTTAATAGTGCTGCTCCAGTAGACTTCTGCACTGAAATCCATTTCCCAAAAGAGCAAACATATTTTTTATATTCAGTTTTTAAATCTGACATGGGGCTAGCAATTCTGTCAATTTGCCCAGCTGCCCCTGGTCATGTGACTTGTGCCAGCACTTTAGTAGGGAACTGCTTTCTGGCCGGCTGTTGTTTTTCCTTTTCAATGTAACTGAATAGCACACAATGGGACATGGGTTTTACTATTGAGTGCTGTTCTTAGATCTACCAGACAGCTGTTATCTTGTGTTAGGGAGCTGTTATCTGGTTACCTTCTCATTGTTCTTTTGTTAGGCTTCTGGGTGGGGGAAAGGGAGGGGGTGATATCACTCCAACTTGCAGTACAGCAGTAAAGAGTGATTGAAGTTTATCAGAGCACAAGTCACATGACTTGGGGCAGCTGGGAAATTGACAAAATATCTAGTCCCATGTCAGATTTCAAAATGAAATATAAAAAAATCTGTTTGCTCTTTTGAGAAATGGATTTCAGTGCGGAATTCTTCTGGAACACCACTATTAACTGATGCATTTTGAAAATGTTTTTTTTCCCATGACAGGATCCCTTTAAGTAAGGGCAACTTTGGATTGGCCAAGAAGAGCACCAGGATCAATCCTGGGCATCAGGTTTGTGCACAGCACAAAGGCAAGTTCTAAACAAAAGAGAAGACGAATTCCGGCTTCACTATTGACTTTACTCTCCTTAATAAGGATGTCCTGCAGGTTCAATTTCAGCTGCTAATAAATTACAGACCTAACCCTGCTCACCATAAATAACAGTTGGTCCGGGTGCTAAATGCCCCAGACCCTGCACTTAATCTCGCTTGTCTCCAAGTTGGTTAAAAAATGTTACACTTTATTTAAACATAGTATCAATTTGTAAGCATAGCGTCTTCCTCAGAGACCACCACACAGCCTCTTGTCAGTTGCCAATGTGTTAGTTATTACAATTGTGGCCAGGAGTTAATAGGATACAAAGGGGAGTACTGTGGATTAAATGGGGTAAGTCTACTATCAAGTATGGGGGGTGGTTCCTTGCATGGAAAACCATTAAAATACCCATTTTAACGGGTCTGAGTTTGTTCATAATTAATTATTTAATTTCCCCTCTCTAAAGGTGAACAACAGATATTGATCCGTATGAGTAGGTTCCCTGTATACCTGTCTGCTACATACAATGCATCTGTTCCCTGGCGGTTTCAGAACTCTTCACACATCCATTTATGCAACTCTCACAAGCAACACCTGTTTTCTAGGCGTTGCATGACACAGTGGTAATCCTTGATTAGAAAAGTGTTTAAAACCCTCAGCAACTAAACCTTCAGGACACACTAGGGTGTAATCATCCTATTGGCCTTGACAGAGCTTTATGCGAAACGCGTGTCAGCGTTTCTCTCTTACACCTCCTATTCATTTTAAGCAGATTTTTATCTCTTTCTAATTTTAAATCTTATTGGAGCCGAAAATATTAGCGAATATCTTCATATTTTTCACAAGACAGGGGAATTTGTGGTTTTTCAGGCAAGATAGTTTCATTACCAGTTAGGTAAGGTAAAAATTGAGACCACGGTTCCCCTCGATCTGCCTTCTCCTCTTGTGGTAATCCCATAGTTACCCAAATATGAGACAGTCTCTAATGAGATGACTCCACCACTCTTTCTCTTATTTCATTTTTCATACTAACTAGTAATTTGAGTGTGTACTACACAATTTTAATTCTTGGATCTATTTATATGTTTGAAACCAAATCATTGAATCCAGCCTCTTTGCCTTGGCAATTTTAAAATTTTAGTGTATTTATAGATAAATTATTAAGCACACAGCACTTTACAATTTACAATTTAAATGAATTATTAATGAATTGATGTTATGAACTAATTAATTATATTCAATACTAGATAAATTAAATTTTACCTAATTTATTATTCTGGATGAATTAATTGGTAATTGAGATCCTTTAAGGGAAGTATTGGATTAAGGGTTCTTTGGGGACATTGATTTATGGGAATAATATTGTCAATGGAATATGGCAATTAGTATATAATTTTATAAGGTCTATCATGTATAAGCACTAAATTATCAAATCACGGGACTTTTCAATTTATTGATTGTTACTGGTTAACTGTGGTTAAGGAATCCAATAGGGATCCGATAAGATAATTACATCATTCACTAAGTGGGCAAGTATATAAGTTGATTAGATGGTAGAGGCTAGTGATGGGCGAATCTCCCGAGATTCGCTTCGCCGAAAATTTCTCTGGAAATTCGCGAACTGGCGAAAAATTTGCGAAACGAGTCGTGGGACGCTTTTGACGCGCGTCGCATCTACTTTCGCTGGTGATTCACAAATTTATTCCCCAGCGGCGAATAGCGGGAATTCGCCCCTGGCGAATAAATTCGCCCATCACTAGTAGAGGCTGGTTTTTATTTAAAATAAAAGGAGGTGATCCAAGTATTAATATTTTAATCAATAAAGGACCTTTGGGGTTTTGCATTTCTTTTTCTTTACAAATTAATAACAGTGGTAATCCTATCACTGTAACTACACAGAATCAACACCTCTGTGAATTTCAGATCTCACCTCTCTGAAGAGTTACAATGTGCCATTGTGACTGGATTGTTGGAAGAGTCTACATGCTGAGAACTCTCCTACACCAGTAAGTTGAACTGAAGAAGCTGCTTGGACGAGCAGTGAAATGTCTTCATTAAAATTTCTCAGCAAGTCCAGTTGATTTGAGTTATTTTTGTTAAATATACCATGACCTGGATGAATGAGAATCTTCATAGTCATAGGCTGACTACAAGTTTGGATATATGGCTCTGAACCATTAGGCTGTATAAATCAGCGGTTCTGGATAGTTCTGCATAGTTGGCCAAAGGGACATTAAGGAGTGATTTGCATGTCTCCGCCGATGATGCCTTAGGGGAGAAAACTCTTATTATTGGTATCTAGGCAGTGCTATGTGTATGACATGAGACTTCTGATTTCACTATAGCACTGTGAGGGTTGCAATTACCTTTTCATACAACTGTTGCCTTATTATTATCAAATTCTAGACAACTGTTGAGCCTTTACTGGAACCTTAATTATCAGAAAACATCCATCATTTTAGTGGAGCACATCTGAAACTGATCAGCGACTCCACCTTTTGTTCAATATGGGTTGCTTTCAATCCAGCCATGTTACTCTGTAGAATCCACCTGGATGATCCAACTTCTGTCTAGTGATGGGTGAAACGGCCGCGTTTCGCTTCGCCGAAAAATTTGCGACGCGTCATTTTCGGCACGCGTTGCGTCGTTTTCGGCGCGTCGCGTCAAAAACGACGCGTGACTCGTTTTTGCGCGGCGAATTTTTTTGGGCGAATTTTTTTGCCAGTTTCGAGAATTTATTCTCCAGCGGAGAATCACGGGAATTCGCCGCGAATTCGCCCCTGGCGAATAAATTCGCCCATCACTACTTCTGTCACATTAGATGTTCTTAAAATGCAGAGCATGTGGGACTGCCATATGTGGTTTTAGATTAATTGCTTTTGTGATAAAATATACAAGATATGGTTCATATTTTAAAGGAATGACAGTGTTCTAGAGGTTGATATTGTGAGGCAGTATTTACAGTGTAGAGCTAGAACGAAACACTGTCACTGTCAGTTATTACAGTTCCCTAGAAACCTTTACAGAAATAGAACAGGGATGATCAAATTTCATCCCGGAGAGTTAGGAGCATGACTATTACCTGTGATAATAATGAGCCAAATGTAATTTCCTCTCCTTGCTAAGCCTAACAGCTCCAACATGATATCACAAGATGGATCATAATTGCACCATAATCTTCTATTTTTAGCTAGAGTGGCTCTGGGTTTTGCTTTACAATAATTGTCAAAACCATGAATAAAAAAGAAACCCAAGGTACAAAGTCTCTGGGGACCGATTCACTAGCTGAACCTTCCCAGAAGACACAAGAAGAATTATTAATGTTCTTAGTACACTGAAATACTGGCAGAAATAGTATACAGAGCTTAAAAACATAATATTTAGAAACTACTATTACCATTATTTAAAAATAGTATTATTTTTAAGGAAAAGGGAAAAACATTTTGTAGTTACCTTCATAAAGGAAAATTAAAAATCACTGTGAAACATCTGGATTCATTTGATGTGAAACAGAATGGCATACTGTGCCAGTCCAATTTATCCAGGTGCCACACAGGAAATAACGGCTGTTAATCTTGTGTGATCTAAATACGCATGAAATCCCAGGCACATTGAACTGAACTGCCCCATTATTTATTGTGACATTTCTGTGTCACTTAGGGCACATTTGTCAAGAAGGTCTCAGAGATGCTTCCCTAAGAAACACCCAAACTTCACCTTAAATATTGGAGTAGTTTTAAGAACAATGTGCCTGGGATTTTATTTGTATCTATATCATGAAAATAAATTAATGATTTCTAAAGGAGCTAACTATATGTACTGAATACCATGTGAGTGCATTTAGTGGTCAGAGGGTCTATATAGGTGAATATTTAAGGAACAGTTGATTTCCTTTCACTTTCAACCTGGGGGACACATTGGAGGAACAGGGGGCACTGGTCGTAGTGTCTGGCATAAAGAAAAAGGAAAAAGTTGAGTGGCAAACAGGAAATGTTTGATGTTTTAATGAGATGTTACACCAGTATCATCAGAAATCATCCCTCCACTCTGCTTTGGATATAGGAACAAGGAGGATGTTGAGACAGATGCTTGACAAACAGGAACACCTTATTGTAGTTAACTAAGGATGCACCGAATCCTGGTTCAGTATTAGGCCGAATCTTTCACAAAGGATTTTGGGGATTCGACGAATCCCAAATAGTTGATTAAGTGCAGCCCTAGAGCTAACAAAAAAGTCAGGCAATGCAGAAAGTCTGCACAGGTAGAGATAGGTTAAACAGGCAAGTGAAAAGTTCAGGCAATGGGTGATAGGCAGCAGATTGTTATTTAACTCAAAGTAGAAAATAAAGGAGATTATTTACATAACCCTGATCCCAATGAATTACCCTATTGGGTAAAAAAATCTATCCAAGAGACTGTTTTCTGAATGCTTGGACTGATGCAGCCAACAATCTGAATTGTGTTATAACCCAATTTATATATTAGTCTCAGTTGTTGAATGAGGAAACAATTAATTTCACTTCTGCTCCTTGAATGAGATGGATTTAACAGCAAGCTCATTTACATTTTTATCAGAAACGAACCTTCAATGCAAATTGTGCTTTGGACAGAGGAATCGGATGTTCAACAATCTTTCAGAGTGAAGACATGTTTAGGGACAATCCAATCTGTGCTTGCTGATACATGGAAACAACATCTGTTTGTTTAGATTTTGCTACAGGAATACTGATGAAATGGCCAATAAATATAATCCTTGGTGTTTGTCCAGAAACTAATAAACACTATGGGGAAATATATCCTGAGTGGTTTGATTAAATAACCTGGAATTCACTTGGGAGGAAAATGAGCCATATGAAGCAAAGGGAAGTCAGGCAAATGTTACAGTAGTTATACGTGTGAAACAGAACAACTTCGGATTCAGGAATATGCCACAGTGATATTTTAAATAACTTAATGCAAATTCATGTATAGTGTGTATTCACAAACACTGTGCTACCAATCAAAACAAAGAATCACTGAGAAAGAGAAGGGGTAAGGGGGAGAAAAATGGAATGGTTGGAACCCTCCAAGCTATTTTGGCAGATTTATGTAGCCAAATCCTTCAGGTTTCCATCTTCAAACGGTGTTGAGCAATGCTGTAGTCACAGGGAATTGGGCCAGGGGATGAACTTTAGCACCCCCCTCCCATCTCATGCCAACTCCCTAACCTTCACCTTACTCAGATGCACAAGTTAGGAAGCACTGGTGGTTATTGAAGAAAGCAGTGTCAGGAGTCATGGAACAAAACCTTCCCCCAACATAAGGCTCCCTCTATTGCCCCCCTCTCCACTCCCTCCATGTACTACCAGTTACTGTCAAAGTGCTCCCACCTTTAGACTTGTTATAAGATTTCAGCAATTTAAATGGCAGATGCTCTGGGCATCAACTATATAGGCTCTAGCATGTTCATGCTAATACTTTCCCCTCCCCTCTCCATTGGAGCACCTCCCTGCTTCCTGTCTGCACCACCCCTTACTTTTGACAGTAAGGGGTGGTATAGCGAGGGGCTCCAGTTGAGGGAGCTTGGGGAAAGCGTTTCAGTCTCCTTTAAATGGGTGGTTCACCTTTCAGTAAATTTGTAGTATGTCATAGAATTGCTAATTCTAAGGAACATTTCAACTGGCCTATTTTCTATAGAAAATCGAGAACTACTAAATAACTCAAAAACAACATATTGAAAACAAAACCAGTTGCAAATGGTCTCATAATATCACTCCATAAATCATACTAAACATTAATTTAAAGGTAAAACCCCCTTTGAGGCTTCTAATAGTCTTATTAACAGTAACATCAGAAAGCAATGGTTATAACTGATCAATCAGAAACTTTTTAAGGGCATATTTTATAGGTTATATTAAGCTTTAAAAAGGGAGAGAGAAAGAGTGAAGTAAGAAAGGAGAAAATAAAGTCAAGAACAGAGAGCCAATAATGTAGGAAAAAATGGCAAAAGAAGTTTGGATAGATGAGAGCACGATGATGCAGTTTGGTAGTATGTTGTAAAAACGTACTGTATTAAGTGTTTTTATGGAATGTCTTCTTACTATATTTTCAGAGAAATATCGACATTATTGAATATTTTCCTTTGATACTTACATTCCCCTTAGCTTCCCCTTTAAATGTGGGAATTCAGTGAGACACAAGCTATAGATATTACTCACAAGTCTTTTAGCACAGGACTGTTTTCCCCTTGATTCTCCATATAATTATCATCTGACTATTGGAGTGTTATGCAAACATTAAATCATGGGGATTGTGCTTCCTTCAAGAGTCTTGTTGACACATGGCAAATGAAAACTGATCTTGCATCAAAGGTCTACAGTATGATGCACTTGTGTCACTCGTGTAGATAAAAATAGTCTAAGATTTAAGTTTTAACAAGCACTCAGTAAACGCAGTAAGTTCAGCTATTGAGTGCATTACCGTCTCTCTGGATAACAAGCTGTCAAGCAACTATAACAACTGCGAGGGCATATCCTTCAGCCACTTCCTAGGAGCAAAAAGAATTATGGAGAAATACAAATTAATCATCTGTAGATCATATACCACTAATTAAATTCATTATTCATTTCACTATGCTAATTCACTAATTTGTGAAGTTGCATCCTGCGTTCTGAACACTGGCGACTTTTCACTAGCATTAATTCGGCAGTGCGAGCGTTTCAAAGCAAAATGACACTAGCGATCACTTCTGCCTCGCAAAACCTCTTAGTCCTCTTACTCTTAGGTCAATTTGAATAGGGCAGGTATATTAAAGTCGTATGGACGTCTTTATTAGAGATGTTGGTGCAAATGCTTATAGTGGATACTTTTTATTGCAACTGTCCAAGTAACCTGAATAAAGACAACAGTGATCCTATAATGCCCTACACATGAGTCCACCCTAAATGCCCCTCAAATGTCTGGGGAGAAATGTTAGCCCCAAAAAGTTCAAAAGTTAGGATTTTTGAAGGCAAAAAACAGGTCACCATTGTTTTTACAACTTTGATGCATTTCCAGCAGACAGGATACAATTGCAGAAGATGTAGCTTAATTTTAGCAGTTCATCTGGTCTGAGGAAGCAAAGTGAACTGGTGATAAAGTGCAAACTCTAGCAATGGTTCCGTTTGCTAGCGAATTATTGCCTACACCTGTTAGTATCTTGGAGATGTCTCTGCGGATGTAATTTCTGGCAAAAAGTTGTTAGTGTAAGTCACTTGGCCCATTAGTAATCTGCCCCTTATATTGCCAGGGCTGAAAAATTAAATTGCACAGCCAATCTCTGACCTCAATCAATAGCTGAGGTGCAGCCATGCAAGTGCATCATCCAACTAACCTCAACAAGCTAGACATTTTTTAAAAGGGGCTAAGGCTAATGTCACTCAAACTTTTTTATATCTTTGAAAATGCTCTGTTTAGACTGGCACATCTGCTGCTAGTAAGGGACTTTACAGAAATGCAATGTCTATGACAGACATTACCACTTTCAGGCAGGTACAGTATCTGTCCATAATTCTGATTTCTGCATTCCCAAGAAATACCTTGAGCTGTGCTGCACATGGGAAACAAATTCATTTCCCTTGGCATTGTCTTCTAGAGCTGCACCATTCACCAATACAAGTTCTCTAGTAGTGATGGGCGAATTTATTCGCCAGGGGCGAATTCGCGGCGAATTCCCGCGATTCGCCGCTGGCGAATAAATTCGCGAAACTGACAAAAAAATTCGCCCAAAAAAATTTGCAGCGCAAAAACGAGTCGCGCCGCGCGTCAAAAACGACGCGCGACTCGTTTCGCGAATCGGCGAAAAATTCGCAAATTTCTCTGGAAATTCGCAAATTTTTCGGCGAAGCGAAACGCGCCCGTTTCGCCCATCACTATTCTCTAGCAGAAGAAAATGGACAATTTCCTTAGAGCCTTGCTCTGATAGATGTGGGATGTTTCCTGAATTTTAACAGCCTAGATGTTTTTCTCTACATGGTTAGAGGGGCCTGTTCTTAATTGGAAGACTATTTCCTGATTAAAATGTTTTTATTGCGTGGCTTAGTCGTCTTAATTGTTTTTAAGATAAACAAACAAAACTATTTCACAAAATGATTTCAGGTCATTTGATATCAGCTTATAATGATCACATACTGCAAGCAATCAGCATGGTTACTAGCCAAACTCTGACAGATTACCGGTAGACGTGACTCACTGTGAATAACTGTCCAGGAAACGCATTTACTGAAACCCCACTACACAGACTATATCTCAGATTTCTATGAATACCTTTCTGGGAATATGATTGAAGTTATATCACCAATGACAAGGTGTAAATAATTCAATTCTAAATGCTATCTGAACTGTTGTACTGAGAACATAGCAATAGACAAATAATCATTGAGTTGGTCTCCAAACTGTAAAGTTTATGCAATGGTGGATTAATGACTTGTGGGATGCCTAGGCTACATCCACACAGGCCACCTTCTAGGCAACTGGTGGGTCAGGATGTACAGTATGCAGATCCAGGCACGTTGGCACCCAAAATTTCTATACCAGGTCAGGTATGACAAATGCCAGTAATGTCACTGGATCTGCACGCTTCTGGGTGCATGCATACAAGCGCCTTGCCTGTCTTTGTTTCACAGCAGGTGCACCTGATGGGACCCAGCAGCACAAATAAAAAGAAATATTAAAAGATAATAGAAATAATTATTTTCATTTAGCAGGCGGGAGACACGGGCAAGCAATTCAGGGAGATTGGTCGCCCCAAAGAAGCTGCGATTAGTTGCCAGGAGACAAATCTCCCTGAATCTTGCCGTGTGGACTAGCCCTAAGGGAGGTAAAATTAACCACCCCACACAAGGTTTTCCAATACAACTTATTAACCATGCCACTTGTGAAACACGTAAAGTGATTTATCTCTTAAAATGTCCATGCGGAAAAGCTTATGTTGGACAAACCACAAGACAGGTTAAATCCAGAATACAAGAACACCGTGTTAACATTCGGAATTATAAAAAAAGACACTTATTCAGATACATCTGTATCTAGAGTATAGGCAAAAGCGTGAAGACCGGTTAGGCTGTTGAGGAAGTCCACAGTGGAACAAGGGTTTTAAAACGATAAACTTTTATTGCTTCATATTTAAAACATGTCTGCAGGGAGACGCGGCTTGACGCGTTTCGTGACCCAAATCGTCACTTCATCAGAAGCCTGGGCACCCCCTGCAGGGAAAACACTTATATAGCCAACACCAAAATTAAATGAATAGATACACCATGTTTAAAACGGGTCAGAAGGTATGTACAAATCAAGCCTCGAAATTGTAATAGTAACATTATGATAACAATGTATTGACATGGCGATAACCTCAATTCATAAATCAATAATTGAAACATATAAATTAGAGCATACAATTAAAGCATAAAGGCAATTAACCATAAAGATGTGTCAAATACTGAGAACAGATACATATTTAAAGTTGCTAATAGCACATAAGCCAGCAGATATAGCATTTATAAGTGCACAATGAAATACTTATACATTAATTGAGACTATTCATAAATGTATCTCTTAGTGCAATATAAATGAATTTATTTGTTATTAATAGTAATATAATATAATTTAATTAATTTCAATTTCATACAATATCATTTAATGATATAATTTAGTTTAAATTTAATTTGATATGAAATTAATTAAATTATATTATATTACTATTAATAACAAATAAATTCATTTATTATTGCACTAAGCGATACATTTATGAATAGTCTCAATTAATGTATAAGTATTTCATTGTGCACTTATAAATGCTATATCTGCTGGCTTATGTGCTATTAGCAACTTTAAATATGTATCTGTTCTCAGTATTTGACACATCTTTATGGTTACTTGCCTTTATGCTTTAATTGTATGCTCTAATTTATATGTTTCAATTATTGATTTATGAATTGAGGTTATCGCCATGTCAATACATTGTTATCATAATGTTACTATTACAATTTCGAGGCTTGATTTGTACATACCTTCTGACCCGTTTTAAACATGGTGTATCTATTCATTTAATTTTGGTGTTGGCTATATAAGTTTTTTCCCTGCAGGGGGTGCCCAGGCTTCTGATGAAGTGACGATTTGGGTCACGAAACGCGTCAAGCCGCGTCTCCCTGCAGACATGTTTTAAATATGAAGCAATAAAAGTTTATCGTTTTAAAACCCTTGTTCCACTGTGGACTTCCTCAACAGCCTAACCGGTCTTCACGCTTTTGCCTATACTTCAGCCAATACGCCGCGGCCAGAGCAGCTTTACAGACCTAGTTCGGCATCGGTAGCAGACACAGATACACTTTCCTCCAACGGCGTTCTCCCCTCGTGTTTCTGGACATCTGTATCTAGACACTTCTACGAAATGAAACACAATGTAGCACAGTTAAAGTGGCTAATATTAGAAGTGGTTAATATGCCACCTAGAGGTGGAAATCTGCTCCAGAAGATTCAGCAGAGAGAAATCTTTTGGATTAAAAAATTAGACACAGTTACACTGAAAGGTCTTAACGAGAATTGGAGTGTAAAATGCTTTCTATGACAACAAAAATAATTACACTTGTTTTGTTATTTTGCAGACCATGAATCTTTACCCTAGTCCCCTTGTGAAATAAAGAATACGGCTAATGCTAAAGTATGGGCATTGATATATATATTTTAGTTCTCTGCTAATGCTGTTCTGTTCTACTTTGTACAAATTTTTTGTCAAATTTGAGTAAGTGGTAGGTCAAACAGTGACAGTACCTTGCAAACCTTACCAAACCTAAGTGATATTTTAATTATATTTTAATTAACTTCTTTAAAGCACCTTTCAACAAGCTTTGCGCTGTTTCTACATGGATAAAAAGCATTTAATATTTGGACTATGGTTATCATGTAATGAACTATGGACTATGGACTATGCGCTTTTTCTAAATACTAGAGGGGGAGGGTGACACTGAGAATGTGGGATACTGTGATGTCATATCCTGTTGTACACTTTAATGCTTTTATCTGCACCTAACCAGTTTACACTTGACAAAGAGTTGAAAGACTCAAAACATGTTGTGCAAATAAAATCACTTTTTGAGCAGCATACCTGCCTTACAGGCCATTCCTTGTGCCCACTACATTGATGTTTCCAGTTGAACTGTACAAACGTTATTAAACCAGTGGGCCCCCCCATCGCCAGTCCGACCCTGGGTCTGCTTTCAGACAATGGCATAGAATTTTGGGTTTAGTACAGAAATTCATTTGGTGATCCCCAACCAGTAGCTCGTGAGCAACATGTTGCTCTCCAACCCCTTGGATGTTGCTTCCAGTGGCCTCAAAGCAGGTGCTTATTTTTTAACTCCAGCCTAGGAAGCATGTTTTAATTGCATAAAAACAAAGTATAGTGCCAAGCAGAGCCTCTTGTAGGCTGCCAGTCCACAAAGGGGCTACCAAATATCCAATCACAGCCCTTATTTGGCACCCCAAGGGACCTTTTTATGCTTGTGTTGCTCCCCAACTTTTTTTTTCATTTGAATGTGGCTCACGGGTAGAAAAGGTTGGGGATCACTGCTTTAAATGATGAGCTACTGGGCCTCATTTTCCAATCTACAGATGCCAGTGCTTGAGCCTTATAGGGTGCAAAATTGTAAGACCAATAATTTCTTCTTATTAGATTGATATAAGTCACAACCCTGAAAACAAACCTCAGATTACTCAATATATTTTTGGAAGTGTTCCGCAATGGTATATGCTATTTTCTCCATTTATCATGCTACAGTGCACGAAAAATCCCAGTTATACTGAAAAATATTCCACATCTTCATTATTCTCATAGCAGTTCCCAACCAAAGCTATTGTTCTGATCAGGAATGTCACCCTGGTTGCAGAAGTGAAGAGGAAGTGTCGCTCCAAATCTAAATGTAGCAAGTTGTGTACCATGAAAAAGTTGTAAGAAATTTTTTAGAGATTAATTTGCATGTTAAGCCATTACCTAGAGACAAAGGGAATCAGAAATGTATTTAATTAGTTTACAGCCATCTGATTAGATAGGCATATTTAGAATATTTTGTCTCCCTAGGCAGCTAGCTTTCCATAAAACAATGGGACAACTATAATTAATTTGGGAGCCTTTGTGTTTTAATTATTTGGCAGAACAAATGATGACAAATTATAACAGAATTTTAAACATGAGAATTTGGCACCATAAAACATCAGAGAATGTCTGGATATGATAGCGATAGTGGTATTTAATTTACAAACAGCCTAGTTGTGTTTTTAATATTCATTTTTATCAATTTCTTTATATTTGGTTGTTCTCTGTCTCAAAAACAGAAAAATCTGAAAGCTAGTGGGTTTGTAAAAATGCTGAATGACAACTTTTTATTTCAGCTCATTCAAGAACTACTAGGATGAGGAACCAGTTAATGAAGGTTCCCTTTATAATAGTCCCAACCTTAGTAATACAACACATGTGGTATGATTCACACATGAGGAAACAGACTAGAACATGTTAAGATAAACAAAGATTGGGACCAGATGGTATTGATCCCAGGGCACTTAGACAGCTTAGCTCAGTGATTGCCGAACCGCTTGACATAATTTTTCAGGATTCATTGGTGCTGAGAGACTGGCGTGTTGCTAATGTGGTGCTGCCTACATGCGGTGGTGCTTCCTTCACATGTGGCAAGCGCTTTTCAAAGATTTTGAAAAACGTATCGCCGCGTGTGAATAGGAGCAGGCGACTTTAGCGCTAGCGGGTACGAGATTAGACGCCAGACGACTAATCTCCCTGAAATCGTCCTGTGCGGCCCTAGCCTTAATAGCTTTCTAATAGTGATGGGCGAATCTCCCGCGATCCGCTTCGCCGAAAAATTCGCGAATTTCCAGAGAAATTCGCGAATCGGCGAAAAATTCGCGAAACGAGTCGCGGCACGCTTTTGATGCGCGTCGCGTCAACTTTGGCACGTCGCGTCGTTTCCGACGCGCGTCGCGTCGTTTTCGGCACGTTGCGTCAAAAACTACGCGTGACTCGTTACGTGAATTATCGCCAAGCTGGTGATTCGCGAATTTATTCGCTGAGAATTCGCCCCTGGCGAATAAATTCGCCCATCACTACTTTCTAACCCTTTTGTGTCAAGTTGTGTGCATGTTATCAGGCCAAATTACTATGTAAATGTTTGATGTTTTTGGGTGGCCAGCCGAAACCTCAGTCTCTGCTACAATAATAATCTTGCTTGTAGTGATGGGCGAATCTCCCGAGATTCGCTTCGCCGAATTTTTCGCGAATTTCTAGAGAAATTCGCGAAACGGCGAAAAATTTGCGAAACGAGTCGAGGGGCGATTTTGTCGCGCGTCGCGTCAGTTTTGTCGCGCGTCTGTCGCGCGTCGCGTCAACTTTGACGCGTCGCGTCGTTTTCGGCGCGTCGCGTCATTTTCGGCGCGCGGCGCGTCGTTTTCGGCGCGCGACGCGTCGTTTTTGTCGCGTCGGGTCAAAAACGACGCGCGACTGACGCGCGACTCGTTTTCAGCGAATTTTCGCCAAGCGAAATTTCGCTGGTGATTCGCGAATTTATTCACCAGCGGCGAATCACGGGAATTCGCCGCAAATTCGACCTAGGCGAATAAATTCGCCCATCACTACTTGCTTGGTTTTCTACACATAAGTGCCGTGAGTGCGATATCTCTTCTGCACCTACAACTATGTTCTACTAATACTGCACCCAGGCATGCTTCAGATTTATGACGTGAGTGTCTGCATTTTATGAATGGATTATATATATATATATATATATATAGTAAATTGTTGGATGAAAAACGGCACTCACGAAATTGTAGTCAATCGTGCCTGGGTGCAGTCCGTATATCGAGTAGTCCATATATGTGAAGAAAGCCCGCACTCACAGGTCTTAAAAGATTTCACCAAACTTTATTTGTAGACCGACGTTTCGGCTGACACAACAGCCTTTCTCAAGTTAAAAAATACACTGAAAACAAACGAATAAATACTTAAAATGGCGCGAAAAGCGGCCGTGACAAAGAGGAAATGACCTAAACCATGACATCATAAATAGTGTGTATCGTGTATCGCCGTAAGCATTCTATTCAAGCAGCTACCACCACCCCTGTTCAAAACAGGCATGTGTAATAATTAAAAACAATATTGCAACATAAGTAAAATGTGTGAGATTACTGGTGACCCAAGTTTCAAAGAATACTCATTTAAAACCACATGCGTGTCCTCCATACAATGTATCCATAATTAACACCAAAGTGCCGGTTTAAGTGAAGGTATCCAAAATGTAACTAATTACGTGCCTTACTAAATCCAGAGTTGCGCAAGTGAGGAGGGGAAGCCAACAATTCTACATAAGCTCGAAGGTTCCGCAAGGGGAGAGGGAAAGCCAACAGGCCACCCGCACTAGAATATTGAGGTTGTAAGTTGATAGTCCCGCCGATCTGGGCTAAAGAAATTTCTTGTTAAAAATATCAAAGTCATGCCGCAATATGTTACCCGTTCCTACAGCCGATCGATTCAGAAAAATTCTGTGGGGGTTATACCGCGTGTACTCCGGAACGTCAGAATACATTTATTTATTCTGATTCGGTTAGTACCATACTGCCTATTATTCAAAGGGAAACATGCCCCGATCTTTTTCATATTCACAATTTACATACTTTTATTACTCAAAACCTCAAAATCCCAATTGTCTGTGCAGAGTAACAGGATCCAGCTGCAGATTAAAACATGTGCTAGCAAAAATATTTACAAACGAAATCTTTATAGGGGGGAACTACACCTATAGTGAATAAATAATAAATGATAAATATTAAATAATAAGGAAACCTCCCAATTTTCTCATTGAACAGAACCTAGGAAGGGTAGAGAAGGAAATTAGCAGGAAGAAGTGCACCCAAATCAGTGTCAAAAGACATTAAACAAAGTTTTAAAAGTGAGTTAGAACTGATATTGATTAATCATTCAGCATATTACTATAATACCATAATACATATTACCATAATACATATCGTATGTTTTATTTTATTTTATTGTAATATAACAGCTAGACCCTATTTCAGAATAAATGGAGCATAAGATATCATTTCGTTTAAACCATAGAGACTGATGGTATTAAGTCTGTGTATCCAATAGAGTTCTCGCTGCAGAAGTATTCTCTCACGGTTGCCACCTCTCGTAGGTTGTGGTACATGATCAATCAGCCTACACCTTGGACTTGCAAGGGAATGCCTCTGTTGTAAGAAGTGGGTCGCAATCGGTGTGTCCGCTTTACCTGTATCCAAGGCCGACCTGATAGATGACCGATGGTTCGCCATACGATCCCGAAAAGTGGTCACTGTTTTTCCAATGTAATATATATATATATATACAGTTCAAGCTGTGGTGCACTCCAATCCAGCAAAGTTTTACTGCCTGGTTGCTGTCATATATCGTGAAAATATTCGTATTCCAAGGAATGGCGCACTCCAGGACTCCATAGTGAGGTAAAAAAATTAAGTTAAGTCAATGTTTCGGTCCAGTCTGGACCTTTCTCATGTCTTGAAAAAGGTCCAGACTGGACCAAAACGTTGACAAACTTCATTTTTTTAATCTCACTATGAAGTCCTGGAGATGCGCCACTCGAATATATATATATACATATTATCCCACAGTACTAGCACTCAAAACAATCTCACAGCCAGTGGTGCAGGGTCAAGGTTGCATAGATTCAGGAAGAAGGACCAGCACTCACTGTAATTCCAAATCAAAAATTGATTTTTTTATTTTCAGCGCAAACACATCTCAATCCGACGTTTCGGTCCCACCTGGGGACCTTTTGAGAAAGGTGGGACCAAAACGTCGGATTGAGATGTGTTTGCGCTGAAAATAAAAAAAAAATCACTTTTTGATTTGGAATTACAGTGAGTACTGGTCCTTATTCCTGAATATATATATATATATATATATATATATATATATATATATATATATATATATATAACCTGTAGGTGGCAGTCAGGTTAATATGACCATTCTGAACTGAACTTCAAATATCATGGCTTTACTATGTTCTAACACTGCTTATTCCTACATTTCTTTCTCGTAGAAAGGTCGACCCATACCCTCAAAACACTGCAATTGTTCCATGAAGGATACATTTGCATAATCATCTGCATTTAGTCAGCTCTTCACTTACATTATTTCATGCATTATGTATTAATCCACTTTATGTCACCCTGAAACTCACCTCTAACAGAACTGTTTAATCTCATTAATGTAGTAGTCCTCACACTCAACCTCTGTGGGTACAAAGATGTTATAATTTTGGAAGTGTCTACAGAATGATTATATTATGTATTTTAAATGTTTAGATATTGGGCCCTGTTAAATTATTTATGAGATTCTAATAATGACTCTAGCTGAAATGGTTCATACACACTGGAATATGCAGAAATAGAATTGTGTATCATTGTTTCTGTGACTGTGTATGATACAGTTATAGCCTCTGACTCACAAGATTCAACAATGATGTAAACAATTAAAAATGCATTCTAGGTTGTAATATGTGCCGTACACATATGTGTGTTATATATATCTTTCAGTAGGCCATGAAAAATGCCTTCTTCGGCAAGGTAGAGAATGAATGATTTAAACTTCATATTGACTTAGTTGGCATGCAACCTTCCAAAGCCTCTAATTCGCTGATTACACTTCATCAGTGGGGGACCTGGAAAATTGTTTTGGGGGAGGGAGACTTGACCCTTGTCACCTAATGCCACTGAGAATGTGTTGTGGGGAGCAGTGGGGAGCATCCTGCAAGCCAAATAATGTCTCATCAAAGTTTGCTCCATCTTTATGCATGTGCCACCAAATACATCATGTCTTTTGGATGCAGAATCCAATGTCAAATCCAAAACTTCACATATTGCTTTTACTTTAAACAGCTAGATCCCCCTTGCATTGTGGAACTGTGCAACTGTTTTTGTTCTTATTCTACGGTTTCTATTACCTTCATCTTGGAAAACATTTCCCTCATGTTACTAACTTCAGTGTATCTTTCTCAGTTACTGAAGTGCATTAGCTTTTAAATTAGCAGCATGCAATATTGAGCTGAAGTACCAGATGGAGCCCTCTATCACGGTAACAACAGTCGTTGTCTTCGTTTCAATTAGACTTTAAAATTGTTGGTAGCACTGCAGATAGCAATCTGGTATTTTCTCTTAAGCTGGCCATAGATGTAAAGATTTCTGAAAGATCCAATTGTTATCGTGAGACCGCGATTGCCTCAAAACGATCGTTTAAATGCCTAATGTGTCCATCAACTAAAAAGACCATTTCAGGCGATATTGCCAGCAAAACTGAAGGATCACAGCCTGCTTGGCTCTGCAAACATAGGTAGATTGCATGGGGACCGATAAAGATTTTTTAACCTGGCCGATCAATCTTCAGACCAATGTCGGACGAAAAATCGTGAGATGAACGATCGTTTGTATCCCACTAACCGCACGATAATTTGACAGATTGGTCGGACTTCCCTAAGATCGGTCGTTCGGCAGGGAAATATCGTTGCGTCTATGGGGAGCTTTAGTTGTCTTCTTCTTACTTATCTTCCTAGTTGAACTGCCCTAAGAGATTAAGGCCCTGGTTGGTTGATTTTATTTATAAATGTAAATGAGAAAAGCCAAGGTGGAGTGATGAAGGCACAATGCAACCTACAGTATGCCAGCATTTTGACATGTCACATTGATCCAGCATGGTGTGTTCTTGATAGAAGTGGCAGTAGTGACAAGTGCCAACATCAACATAATCTTAGGGACACATTTACTAAAGGTCGAAGTGAAAATTCCAACAAAATTTTTAATTTTAAAATTCGAATTTTGAGGTAATTTTGGGCTACTTCGACTATCGACTAGCCCAAAATTCAATTCGAATTGAAAAAATTGGAATTTTTGAATTTCGAAGTACTGACCCTTTAAAAATCCTTCAACTATTCACCAGCTTGAAGCTGCTGAATTGCCATTTTAGCCAAAGGGGGCCTCACAGAACCTGTCCTGAACATTTTTCCAAGAATTCAAAGGATTTTTCATTCGATAGAAAATGGACCTATTCGATCAAAATAGGTCCATTTTAGATCGAAAAAGCCCTTTAAAAATACTTCGAGAGTCAAATTTCAAAGTTTTTTTGCATCTAAAATTGGACCCTTAGTAAATCTGACATTTAGGGGCCGATTTACTAAATTCACATGAAGGAAAGATTCGAATTTTAGAATTTTTTTGGAGACCAGTGAATTTTGAAAATTGAATGATTCGAATGATTTGAATAGAATTTCATTCGAATATTCGACTATTCGACTGTCGAAACACTTCCCCTTCAAATTTTTATTTGTCCACCTAGTTCACCAGATCAAAGCTGGTTTCATTATTTTTGATTGAATAAAAAATATTCGATTGATCAAAAAATCGATTTATCGATCGATCAATATTTCCTATTCGATTGTTCGACCAATCGAATTGCGGTAAAATCCTTCGAATTCAAAGGATTTTACTTCCCTACCTATTCACATGGTATTCACCAATGATAAATCTGCCCCTTAGTGTTTCCCTTACATTGAATGCAGAACAATTTCATTTGTTCTCAGAGTATGCATGGATGTGTAATGTGAGATGGGACACATTTGAGGGATAAATTACAGCGACCTTAGATGCAAGGGCAAAGCAGGCTCTGTAGTGCTTACTCTATAAATTGTGTTGCTGTGCTCTGCACTTACATAGCTTCTGGTAATTTGGTGCTAAGTGCCTCTGTGGCTTGTGCAGTGCAGCCCACAATAGGAACCTCTGTATTACTATAAGTAATTCCAGGGGTTGCCTGGGGCTCATTGGTGCTTGGTGCAGATACGTGATAGTATGAGGAACATGTTTTGGTTCGGAAGCACCTTTAATAAATAATGTCAATACACACAACAATTGCAGTCATTTTAACTCAACCACACTGAAGGTGGCCATACACGAAGAGATCCACTTGTTTGGCGATGTTGCCAAAGAGTGGATCTCTCCCCCAAATGCCCACCTTGAGGTGGGTGAAATTGGGGTGATCCAATCGTGGGCTCTAGGGCCCAACGATCGAATCAGAACAGAGCAGATACGGGCAGCCGAATCACGGGACCGCATCAACGAACAGATGCGATCTGACATGATCTGATGGAATTTTTTGTCCTATCTGATCGACATCTAGCCGACTTTCTGGTCACTACTTCAACTAAACTGGTGTGCATCCGAATTTTTGTTATTACTCTACTGACCCCTGAGAAAGGAAAGGGTCTTTCGGGTAAGCACCCTGCACTTACAACAAGTGTTAATTTTGGGATTGGGTTGATCTTTCCATTTTCGTGCATCATAGATTTTTCTCAAGGGACCTTCCTGCACTCAACTATTATTATGAATAATGCTTATGAGAGCAGCATATCACCAGATCTATAAACCAGTCCCACAAGAAATTAAGAAATGCTATAGGAAATGGGACATGATCAATTCCATTAGAAACTACTGTAAATATCCACATATACAGTATCTTATATTGCATTTTATTTTGACAATTCTGAACACAAATTCAAGTTGTAAAAATGTGCGAGCTTGGGACCTTTTTACTAACATTCCAATGTCTTTTTTTTCATTAATTAATTCAAAATTCAAATTTTATTTGAATTTAAATTCGACCCTAAGTAAATCATCCCCTAAGTGTAAATACCACAAAAACCTCTAATACAAAATTTGGCAAATTAAATTTGTCGAAGGGTCTATAGAAATCATTGGGAGCTGTGTTGATCATATTGGACCTTTTTTAATCAATTTGAACTTTTAGAGGTTTTCTCATTTAATTTTCACTATTAATTATCTGAAGAAACACCATTTTTTCAAGTTTAGGGTATTTTCATTTGTCCTTTTTATATTTTTTAATACATTTCATGGCATTAGTAGTTTTAAAGAAAGTGAGTTTATTAGTGGTTAGCTATAAGTGAATCTGTCCTGTTTAGTTTTGCCAAAATTTGCAAAACTACGAGCAAAATCACAAAATGGTGAAAAACATTTTTGTCTCTGCAACTTTTTTGTAGCAAAATACATTATACTCTATGGCCGACTTTTTTGGTGGTTATGTATCAAACTCCGAATACAAAAATGATGAAAAATTTTGATTTTTTTTTTACCAAAAAAATTTTGATTTTAAATTTATTATACTCCGAGCCTGAAAAAAGTCCAATCTGCCATCTCCATGCTGTCTGGGTCCTGTAGAAGTCAATGGCAAAGGTCCCATTTCAATTTCCTGGTCCACACTGAGTTTCAGCCAAAGATCCAATTTTTTCAGATTATTGCTCCAAAAGTCAGATTTTAGCAGGGAAAATCAGACCTTTGCCATTACATTACATTAGTCATTACAAGTTTTCCATAATTATTAAAGGGAATAAGGAAAAAGACTACAAAACACCCAAGTTTAATTGCGTTGGTTAGGTTTAACTTTTACTCCCCTGTTTGTGTATGTATTTTCTAATTTGTTTCTATGAGGAAGAAGACATCAAACTATATCTATAGATAGGACATTTTTCCTAACATGAAAGCTGATTATTGTACCTAAATGATTTAAGTCTCCAGTAGAAATCTGCATTAGCAAATAAATACTTACACGTAACTATGCAAAACAGAATATTTAATTTGTACTCAAAAACCCAGAATTCAAGAAAATGTTCCATAAAATAACTGCCGGATTTTTCAAATGATTTTACGTATTTTTCTCCAACAAAAGAAATTCGTCTACAATATAAACAAAGATGGAATCGAATGTGCAATATGACTGGGTGCTCTATTGTATGCTTTCCTCTAAGTTGATGCTCAAGTCTATTACCTAAGTACATGGTTTGAATTATATACGTAAAAGGGAAAGGAATATTACATCTCCTGTTATCATAAACACAAGCACAGTATACACATATTCATTACTATAAGGCATGTAATAGATACTCATCAGGCAGAAACTTGATGTTTCACTAAAAGAAAGTTCTACATGCCATGAGATTTTCAAATCTCCAAGAGGAATATGTCAATCTCTAAGATCTCACTAAAAATGATTGTAGAATGTTTCCATTTATCTTCATCTTGCAGGACTATTATGGTTAATTTAAGCACAGGATGTTAGTCTTACATATAAATTACATATTTTTCACATCAAGTTTTGAAGGGAAAACAGGGGTCACTTACAAACACAAATGCATCAAGCAAAGTGCAATTTCAGATGCAAAACATAATTTTTTACCCATAATGCAATGTTTCCTTACTTCCAGTTCAAATGAAACCCCCCCAAACAATGTAGGTCTCTGTAAAAAGATATTGCATGAAACAGCTCATGTGTAAAACCATGCTTCATGTAAATAAACCATTTTCATAATAATATACTTTTTAGTAGTACGTGCCATTGGGTAAGCCTAAATAGAAAATTCCCTTATAAAATTAGGATTCATGGTGCACACAAACAAACCATACATGTTAATTCACATGAGCCAGTTAAACAGAGTTTTGTGGTTTGCTTCCACACTTCTTCCTGTTACAGTTAGAGCGAGAGTATTTCTGGTCATGTGATCTCTGAGGCAGCAAAAAGACAATCACAAAATGGTGGTTCAAGGCAAGAGAGGTAAAAGGACACAATTTACTTAAATATATACAGTATTCCAATTTGGTAAGATTCTTTAATATGCTGCTTAATTTGATATAAACTGTTGCTTAAATATTCATTTTGGGGCAAAATTTTTCCTTTCCGTTTTCTCTCTGAATTGTTGTTATTATGAGGAGGAAAACTGTAATAATTTTCCATACATCTCCAGACATCGCTGCATAAAAAAGGTGGAAAATTGTGCATTTTTTATGTGCTTTCTTCGCACAAATTACTTACATATTACTTACCTGAAGTAGGGTAAAATAATGGTGACAAATATGGCGTAAAATATAACACCTTGATAGATTCATCATTTATTATACACAGTTTTTTCAACAACTTGTAAGTGAATTTTGTTATGCACAGCATAAATAAATTGGCACCTTAGCGTCTATATGAGTGGGGGATTCAATAAATCATGAAACACAGAAAAAAATCACCATCACTCATCTAACCCACAATCTGGAGTTTTCCAGCTGCTATAGATGATAAAATGCCAATATTTGTACACAAAAAAGGAGAAGAAAGTTTGAAAGCACATGGTTTGCCTTTAAAAATAAGTGCACAATGGTTTTACTACTCTCAGTTTGCAGTTTGCAGCATTTATCTCACACAATGTTTTACGTAGAAAGAAAAATCAACCTAAATATGGATGTCAGAGGTCTACTGAATAGTTTGATGCCTAATATGCATAGAATTACCAAAGTATGTGGTATGTATGGTATGTATGGACCACAAATGAAAAACGTGCATATGAATTTTCACGCTAGCCAACTCAGCTGCTGAAAACAGTATGTGCGTTATGTGCTGTGAGACCACAAAACTGTACAAAGACCCCCAGATAACCATATATTTTTTTGGAAAGCATATATTCTGATAGATCAAACTAAGTAAAATAACCCTTTCTATACCAAAGCACCAAACAGCAAAACTATACTAAAGATACATAAGAAACAATAATGCAGGGATAAAATTGCAATAAAACCACAAACATTTTGTAAATGAATGAAATAACAAAATCCGACAGCATAATTAGTGTACAAAATCGATTATCCAATAATCACGCTGCAAAAATAAAGAGTTTTTAGATAAATAAAACCAAACAATGAATAAGTAAAAAAAAGACCTGTTTGAGAGTTTTTTGTATACATGTGCATACATGTTTGTGCACTTCTAAAAGTTATTGGAATGTGTAAATATATGTAACTAAGTGTGCAACATTAAAAAAGTGTACAAAATAAAAAAATTTAATTTGTGTGTAAGTATATAAATGTTCTGTAAGTGTATGTACGTGCAGATAAGTCTGTAAAAAAACATGCGCTTAATATTTTTGTAGCATGAGTATTGCTAGCATCGCTGGAGGAGTCCTGGACCTCGTGTCTGCAGAGTTGCTACGCAGCAGTAAGTGCGTGGACGGCTCTGCAGGGAAGGAGGAGGTGAGTGTAGTAGCAGACGCTCCATGCGATGTTTTTGCTACTTTGACGATAGGTACAAATCTGATATGACAGCCCCCCAGCCTTGTTGTCTAGGGAGGCAGAGATTAAAAAAAAGCTGCCAAAGAACGTACATGGTATGATCTTGGCAGCCTGAGCATTTGCCTACAAGCAAGCATGGTGTACCTGCTTGGCAGGCAAAGGGTTAATATGCAGCAACCCAAGCATTAGTCCTGATTCCCAGTAATGTGGAGGAACTGAACTTTTTCTATAATTTTGATGCTAAGTAAGTGCTATGCACATTATTTTCAAAATAGTCTGGGCTTCATGTCCAGTTAAAAATTGCTTAGTACTTAAAGGGGTGGTTGACTTTTACATTACATTTTTTTTAACTATTTTATAGAATGGCCAGGTCTAGGAACCTTTAAATTGGTTTTCATAATTAATTTTCTGTAGTGTTTTAATTATTTGCCTTCTTCTTATGACCTTTTCCAGTTTTCAAATGGGGGGGGGGGGTCACTGACCTTATCTATGAAACAAAGACTCTGAAAGGCTACAAATATATTATTATTGCTACTTTATTCACTCATATTTCTATTCAGGTCTCTCCTATGCATATTCCAGTCTCTTATCCAAATCAGTTTATCGGGTAATTTGGAACCTAACAATCAGATGCTGAATAACTCAAAAACCACAAATAATAAACAATGAAAACCAACTGCAAATTTTCTCAAAATATCACTCTCTAGTGGTGAACAACCCCTTTAACCATGCAACCTGTGGGCCCATAATTTATTAGCTTTTAATGCAGCCCATGTATGGTGCAGAATGTAGTGCATTTTAGACAAAAATCCACCCTGTGTGTTGAGACAGGTGAATTACAACTTCTGCCAGTGCTTATAATATTGGACTGAATCAGATGTTTCTGTGGAAAATCGCTAGTGTAGAAACTGTTGATGTATCATTAGACATGGCCTACCCAAACAAAAAAATCACCCTCCTCCTTTGCCTACCAAACCCTGTGCCAGTAAGCACAATTGAGCACATTCATCAGAAGACGCAGACAGGAGTTAGTTTGGATGCAAGTGCCTTAATGAATTGCAATTTAAATCACCTGAACCTCTTGGCATGTTCGTATTATGTCTAAATTATAAACCAGATTAGCCTGTGTATTACAGTGTGGGACTATATAGGTACTGGATAGGGTCCGACTTTAGCACCTCGATTACGTTCTCTGTGCTTCTAATTTGCATTAAATGGATTATGTAGCAATATGAGTCTTTCAGGACAATCAGTTATAAATGAGCATTAGTTATTATGGTGACTAACAAAATATGTAATTAGGCCACCCAAGCCCCATCAAATGTTTGCTTCTAGCTGCTGCATTTTAGTGATTATTATTATGACTACAAAAATATCCTTTAAATGCAATGAAGTGTATATATATTCAAGTACAAAACATAAAATATTATTAACTTAGTACTGTATGTATTTTTGTTTTTTTTGTTTTTTGTACAGACCAACATAAAGAGCAACTCCACATGCATTTTGGGAAAAATGGACCATGACCTGCTAATTCCCATTACTTCAGCCCAGTAGGACATATTGTGTTAAGAGCCAACTGCATATTGAGAAACTCCCTGACACTACAGCCAAAGCTTTTAAATTTAAGAATATAACTGCTCATATAAAGCAAAAGATTTTCCCTTAAAACCACAATGGTTTGTAATTGTTCATTTTCATAGTGATGGAAAGATTGGAGTTATTCCCAGCGGAAAAGTAAACCAGCAATTTTGCTGGCAGCAGATCTAAGGTAAATCACAGAGGAATGCATTGTGGAATGTCCCTAATGGATGCCTGTTCTACTTGAAGGTATCTAATAACTGTATTTCTCATATTTTTTATTTTCTGAGGAAATCTTAGGATCATGAAAGAAGTGAATTAAACTAGCTTAATGTAGAAAGAAGGACAAGTTGATTTTTACTTACTGGTATAGAGATTTAATGCTGCAAGAAAAACTAAATTTTCTTCCTAGATATTCTTGGATATATGACTATATGATTGTAAAACCAACATTTTCCTATATCTGTAACCAGGGACACCATTAGAAATCACGGGGCCCCGCACAACAAAATTTTCAGGGCCCCCTGGCCCCCACCCGCCCGAGCCCTACCCTTAAAAAAATTAGTGACCAGAGCCCCCCAATAAGTTAAAAACCAGGGTCCCCTTACAAGTTAAAAAAAATGGGGCCCCATAAAATATAAAAAAAAAAAATTGGTGTCAGGGGCCTATAGAGTATTAAAATAAAAAATTGGTGGCCAGTGGATTAAAAAAAAAACCCCACATTGATGTTAATAGAATTGAATGGCTTCAGGACTTCAATTATAGCTGTTTTCGTGACTTCAGGTATTTTTGCAGCTTCAGGACTTCAGTGTCGGCTCCTTTCGTGACTTTGGGTATTTTTGCCACTTCAGGACTTCAGTGTTGGTTCCTTTCGGGACTTCGGGTCTTTCTTTCTCTTCAGGACTTCGCATATGTTCAGCACTTCCGCATTCTGCCGCAGGACTTCGAAGTGCACGTTTCTGCACTCGTAAGGACACTTGTCCCCCCTGATGGCGGGCCTGTCTGTAAACTTGTTATGATTTAAAGGTGTTCTGAACAAAGGTTGGACCTCCAAGGGGACTTCAGCCAAACGGTTTAACATCCACTGCACTAGATGGTTTCCTCTTAACCAGTGAAATATTATTTATTTCTTTTTTGGCCTAATACAAATAATAACTAAATAAAACACTTCTTTTTATTTTGAGTTAATTACCGAGTAGGTCATTTAGTCTTTCACTAAAAATTAATAGCAGCTTTTAAGTTAAATAACTTTGTTTTTATAGGCCTACCATCTTATCAGTGATGATTTGGCTCATTTTCAGTCCTCATAAAAGTTATTGGCAAGTCAGCAATTTTGGTAACTTGATTGAGTGAACTTGGTTCCAGTGTATTAACTTTAGTCTATTACGAGTCAGATCTTAATAAAAAATAAATTCAAAATGAAATGAATATTACCTAGGAAATATTCCTATTATAATGTATGTAACAAAATGAATTGCTCTTTCTTAAATTGAGTACCATTTAAGGGTGGAATAAACTGAAAATGCCATGGAGAGATTGGAGATGAGGTTGTAAGAATATTTTTCTGCAAGAACCAGGTTTAATTAAAGGCAAATTATTAATAGATAACAGAGATACGCAAAACATTTAAGGCAGTTTATACAGGAGGGATATTAATTGATCTACTGGTTTGCTGATCTGCCACTTTAATTTTATGGACCATTATAAAAAATTACAATAGTCCCTCTTGGGCATCTCTTCTCCACTGCAAAGATATGCAGTACAGAAAAATCTATACCTGCAATCTTCTATTTGTTCATTATTGGTTTAGTTGCCCTACATAGGGCCAAAACTGATCTCAATATTCTAAAAGGGGGTTTTGCATTAGAAAAGTCAGAATTACACTTTTTACAAAAATTGTAACCCATCTAATATATTCTATTCTAGAATCTGCTGGCCATCCTACATTCACAGCTTTGCAAGACGGCAAAGCTAAATAATGTTTCTTTAGAGAAATGTGCTTTTTTACTATCTCCAATTTTCTTGGGAGCTTTATGGATAGAAGATGGTTCAAATACAAATAAGTGCTGCTATATCTATGATAGTGCTGGCTTTTTGTAATGGAATTATAGATACCCTAGGAACATTGTGGAAAGTGAAACGTGTATAGCCACTGTGACCAAATGAATATGTCAAACAGTAACCTTTACCTTTAAGTTCTCCAAAGTAGGAGATATAAGTTCCAGGGAGGTTTTGCTAAACAGAGAATATTTGTGAAAAAATTCACAAAATCCAACTTGAATTGTGCAAATTTTTTTAATTAATGTTCGGAAAATTACACTTTTTCAAGCTGCCACATGAAAATCTCTAATAATTCGGAATGCCGGACAAAACCAATGCAAACTGTCAAGAACCATGAAGGCATAAAACATTTTCTAAAGGTATATGTAGAAAAACTGCAAGCATGATGGCACACCAGGGTAAAATCAGCCAAACAAAGTTCAATTGTGCAAAACAAAGGGAGGTTTATTATGTCCAACATTTCAGTTCCATTGTGGAACTTTCGTCAGGGAAACCCGTTATCCAGAAAGCTCCGAATTACGGAATGGCCGTCTCGCATAGACTCCATTATAATAAAATAACCGAAATTTTTAAAAATGATTCCCCTTTTCTCTGTAATAATAAAACAGTAGTTTGTACTTGAATCAAACTAAGATATCATTAATCCTTATTGGAAGCAGAACCAGCATACTGGGTTTATTTTGGTAAAATTATTTAATTTGATATAAACCATCTGCTGTATTCTTTTTGGGGGTACAGATTTCCTTTAAGTACATTTTTGAGATCTTCTCTTGGTCATTCTTAATCTTCATTTTGTCAGATGAGTGATATTTATTTTGACATATCACTGAGAATAGCTCCATTTTGTTCATGTACACAATAGCATCATAACCTACATAGAAGAATTCTACAAAGCAGCAGACATCTCTATGTTCCGAGACAAATATGCACGAAATACATAAAAGTAATTTGGTGTAGTTTGAAATGTAAACGAGCTTTTAGTTATGCCTAGAATGTACTGACACAGAAAAGACTTAAAAATAATTTGATACTGACAATGAATGAGAGTTTATACAGTTTTATTTAATTTCTGAAACTGTGACATCAACAAAGGCACTGTTTGACAGAAACCAGAACGATTTCTGGCTTTGTAAAATTATACCCTGTGAAAGTAATATAAGCTCCCCCACTTCTTCTTCATTGTTCATCACCTCCTTCAAGAAATATACAGTATATTTTTATCCTTTGCATAATTCTGATCCTTGTGGGGGGGAAACATATGACATAGGTGGATTCAGATTATTCTGTAATTTATGTAGGTACAGTTAATTCTTGCAGCTTTATACAGCATGGGTGGGGCTGTCCTGGCTATTTTGTTACCTTAGGGGTAGGTTTAAAATGTACAATACAGGTATTATTGGTAACGGATCTATCCCTAATTTGAATCTTCATACCTTAAATCTACTAGAAAATCATGTAAACATTAAATAAACCCAATAGGCTGATTTTGCTTCCAATAAGGATTAATTATATTTTAGGATCAAGTGCAAGCTACTGTTTTATTATTACAGAGAAAAAGGAAATCATTTTTAAAAATGTGGAGAAATGGCAATTCCGTAATTTGGAGCTTTCTGGATAACGGGATAAAGGGATCCAATACCTGTATAGAGAATCTGGTTTATTGTGTTAGATAATAACTTCAGTTTCAGAACTTCACTAACTATAAGACACACCTGTGGACCTATCGTTGGACATACATCCAGCAGCATCCATTCTTCATACTGACCTATCACTTGACACTGGGGGGTATTTAGTAAAAGTCAGCTTTATCTCACTTTATAAAACAATTTGGAGGAATTTATTGAATGAAAAATTCAGCATAAACAGCCAAAAATTATTGAGAATCCTGAAGGTGTAAAACAAGTTCCAATTGTTAAAAAGATCTGCCATTTACTTCTAAATGATTTCAACAGGTTTTAGCTGGAGTATTTTAGGATTCAATTTTTTTGCAGCTACAGAGCATAACAAATCTTGTGTTTTTTTCCTTTAAAAATTTGTTTTTTTCCCAATTAAAACTTGATCATAAAAATTCAAGGCTTCTTAAATTGACCTCTAGGTGTAAAGAATGTGATGACTCACCTAGGGGCTTTCTCATCAGTCTCAGGTTAACTACAAATTGCTATGCTAAATACTCTTTTTGACATCTAGAAAAATGTCAGGCATCAAAGAGAGGTTACTATGCTTTATATTAAATTATTGTTCTAATCTCTAGATGGCAGCATGGGTCAGGGAATCCACTCAGTTGAAGGGTCTGGAAGGAGGCATCCCTCAGTGTCCATCAGGAGTGAGTTTCCACCTATGGAATGGCCCAAGGGTTGGTCCAAGCAGTGTCCAACAGGACTGCTAAGGTCCACCAGAGAACCTGACATGCAGGGCCCACTGTCATACTCGGCTAAACACACTGGGGACACTTGTACTTGTTTGGATATCCAATTTATTCTTTACTATAGGTTAAACTAAAGTCCCCCTGTAACTGGAATATGGAAAAACAGGTTCATTTGGCATGATTACGTACAAAGATTATACACCTTGGTGGCACTGTATAAATTCCCTTTATGAGATGTGTTCTTCACTGGAAATGCATTATTCTTCAACCAACCCTTACAAAAACTCCCAGTAGGAAGTACATCATCATGGGAATATTTAAATACATACCATAATCTTGGTTAAATGCCTCATGCCTCACAAGTGGCCAAGAGGTATCAATTTTAACTTGACTGACATCAATATAATGTACCTTTAAAGCAAAAGACATGCCCTATGTATAGCCAGACTATATATATATAAATATATATATATATATATATATATATATAATTATTCTCAACCATTGCAGCCAGTAATTATTTATTTTTCATGGACTGGCACCCATATATGTATATAAGTCCAGTAAGTACCTGCACTTGGACACCCATTGCTGTACGTGGGTGCTGGGTCAAAGCAATTGTATGTATCTTACAGATGGACCCGCAATCCAAAGTTATGTGCTATAAAGATTTTTATTCAATCACTGTCGCATCCAACATTTTGGCCAACATTGGGGCCTTTGTCAAGGATCCTTTGGAGTGCGGGTCCATCTGTAAGATATATATACACATACAGTATATGTATATTGTTGGTTTGTAGTTAGTTTTGGTATCAGTGTGGCAGCTGCACAGCATGATTTTTTATACCATTGCAACAAACCGGATTTATATAAGGCTACACAATGAACAAAGCAGAGATGGAAGATAATCCCTATTGAGAAACTGTTTGTATTTTGTCTTTGTCTTATAGTACAGAATTCCATGAGTTCCATGGGTTCAAACAGGGCCATATTTGCATTTGTCTTTTCTGCTTCCTTCCTAAAAACCTGCAGAAACTTTAAAGAGAGTTTGAGGATGTTTCTAGATTTACATTTCATGAATCTGAATCTTTGAAACTTTCACTCAGGATCAGTATTGTGCCTGGAGGATCAGAATTGGATGGAGCCATACAAATGCTTATGAAAGGGTCCCATTGTGGCCGCAGAGTGAATGCTGGGTTGAGATGAAATTCTGTTGTTGCAGTTGTGTAAACAGATCTTAAGTCACATGGCTTTGTAGCATAGACATCTGAACAAGGAATTATGTTTCTCTTGGCTTACCTTAACAGCATACTGCATTAAAGGAAGGGGGGATGTTTTGCTGATGTTTTAGGACAAAACTATCTGCTGAATCACATTTCCTGAAATTACCATTTTGTGTTTCTAAGATATAACTAAAAAAAGTGCTGTTGTGCAGAAAGCATTGCCATATCCTAAAAGCACTTCACTTTTAAAATTGAATTTAGTCCTATTGAATAACATAACTTTGTCTCTGGGGCCTGGGAGGCTTGTATAATTTTCAAACTTTCATTATATAAATACAACTTCAGCCAGTTCCTTTGCCTGATTCTGAATCTCTTGCCCTACAATCAACTGCATACATATGTTTTCTGATCATCACAACATGTACTTGATAGCTATGAAGATGTGGAATTCTCTCCCTAAATCGGTTGTACAGGCTGATACATTAGATAGCTTTAAGAAGGGGTTGGATGGCTTTTTAGCAAGTGAGGGAATACAGGGTTATGGAGGATAGAACACAGTACAAATTGATCCTGGGACTGGTCTGATTGCCATCTTGGACTCAGCAAGGAATTTCCCCCCCCCCCCTCTGAAACATTTTGGAGAAGCTTCAAGTGGGGTCTTTTGTCTTTCTCTGGATCAGTTAGCAGTTAGGCAGGTGATATATGGACTTAAAATGTTGAACTTAATGGATGTGTGTCTTTTTTCAATCTAACTTACCAGTATGTATACTATGTATTTAAGAACAAGTTTTTCTGCTCAAGAACATTTAGCTCTGGCCCTCTTGTATTTAAGACTCCATGATTGCTGGAAAAATCAGGTTGGTTGACAGTTCTGTACTGTAGATATATGTAATGCTATTTTAGGCTATATTAGACAAATAATGGTTAATGTCTAGCTATACAGTAGAGCAAGGGTTACATTTGAATCTAACACACACAGCTGTGCCTTTGCTATGTGGAAGGTATGAAAGAAATCTGTAGTTGAACTACAACTCACATAGGCTACTGTGTTAAAATAAAAGAACAGGTGGTTCTTGCAGCAACAAAACAAGACAAGTTTATTTGTCCAAGACCAATGATCCACAGAAACAAAGTATTAGAAGATGTTAAATATGCCAGGATAGTTCAACAAAGGCAGTACACTGTGACACAATATATCATAAATCTAAAGCCTTATTACCTATCTAGCTATGGTTACTTCAATTTAGACATACTCAGAGCCTAGGGGAGAACTACTCCCTACTAAAATCCTGGTTGCAGAACAAGCTGATCATGCTATTTAACCTCTCTATATCTCACTTTCCTTCAAAGAGCTATTAAAAAGTTAAGCTGTCACTGGCTAAGCCGTATTCACAGGGTTCCTGTGGTGTTTATTCAAATGGCCTGCAGACTTATCACTAGAGGTACAGGGCAGAAAAGCTTTGCTGGGCTGTGCGATAATAATCCTGCATGCACAAAGTCTATACAACATTTGTTTGCAGAAATGGAAGTGTCTGTCAGACCTGCAGAGCCCTGAACTCAACCCAACTGAACAGAAAGAATTTTAGGCCTGTTCCCCAGTATCAGGCCCTGACAATTTATATATAAATGGAAGAAAATCCCATTTGCAATGTGCAACATCTAGTGGAAAGCATTCCCAGAAGAGTAGAGAAGACTGTTGCTGACTGCATGTCAGGTTCTCTGGTGGACCTTAGCAGAAAAGATGATAAAACATGTAGATAGTGATATTTATTGCTACCTTGCAACTCTTTGAGCTTCTGCTATTTTTTACCAGACCCAATTTGCACAAAGTGTATGTTTTTCTGGGTTTTGTTTCAGATTTCAGAATACTGAACTTGAGCTCAATGATGTGTGTCCAATAATGGAGCCACTGCCAGGTCCAGGGTGGTGGTAGCTCCAGAGTCCTCAGCATCAATAGGCACAATTAGGTATCATTTATCAGAAAATGCAGCTGGCAACCATGTTTTGAACTTCAGGAGTGCATGTCAATGGAAGTACTTAATGAATTATGTTGCTATATGATCTCCATTAACAGCACTGCACTTGTAACTGAATTAGTAAATGACCACTAAGGTCATGTGCTGTATTGAATATGGATTTTTTATCATTGGTTGAAAGCATCGAAAGCAGCGTAATTTTTAGATTTGCTCTGCCAATGACATTAAACACTGAAAACAAATCACTTATTCTTCAATACATACTCAAAAAAAGCTCATATAAGCAACATGTTGGAAATATGAGCATTTTTTGTCAGCACATGGTTTTAATTTGGTGGGACAGATTCATTTGGTGGATTGCCAACCATCTAGAAATCCCTGGATATAATCCATCACGCTGTGGAATGGATGACTGAAAAAACCTTTGAAATTGCTTGGTAACTGCTGTCAGACAAGGGGTCATAGACAATCCTTCATCAGAGGTCCTCAGAGACATCTGTTGATGTGAGAGTGATGTATTTCCCCTTTACCTGTATCATTAAAAGGAAAGTAGACAGCCTTTTTCATCCTAATCTAAAGCCTGACTCTTCTATGCAACTCTCTATGATTCCAAAAGTATTTGCATCTGTTTTGCTGCACATGATCTGAATCAGTTTCGGAGATGATAAACTTGGGGGAGGGGAGAAGGGGGAAGGGGTTGTTTTGACCTTTTTCCATTATATTGTTGATTTGTTTTGACCACAGTGTGCATTTGTTAGATTATGTATCAGTAATGTATTGCTGGCACCACATGGCCACATACAAATGCTTAAAATAAAGAGAACTAAAGCTTAACAAAGAAATAGGCTAGAAATACTACTGTTAAAGACTTCTTTACAAAAAGTAGAGATGAGTAAAACCTACTCTCTTACATAGATATTGCACTAAGGTTCATTAACCAAAGAGAGGGGGAGGGAGCACTTTACTGTTTGCAGATGCTCCTGTGGCTCATGCCCATGTAGCCTTCATGTAGGTGGGCTTGAGATGTATGGGAATAGTGTCACTTGCTGTTAGTGCATCCTGGGCACCCTGAGGCTGTGGGAAACTCATTGCAACTCTCAGTAGTGTGTAGTGGCCCCTTTGAAAACACATTAAAATCCTTTGGGTGGATCCTGATCACAGATCAATCAGGTTGAAAGCAACAGCAGTCCAGAGGGTTACTTCAAACAAACAACTTCTTTATTGGACAATGGCAGATTGATATGGCTCACAGCAGTCAGGTATAATCACAGCACACAGTAAAACTTCACACTTTCTGATATTTCCACAAGGGTGCTAACCACAATTTATCTCCGTGGTGGAGCCAGAAATCTGCGTGCTAAAATAATCTGTCGCTATGTTACGCTCTTAGCGTGGCTATAACATAAACTCCTTCCACTAAAAAAACTTTCCCTAACTTGGGGCCTGATACTGTCCAGACCCACTCATGTACCCACCTCCCTGCAAGGTGAGATCAAGGAAGAGCCCTGAGAACACATGTGTTCACCCTTTTAAACTTTAAGGACCACCGAGTAGAACGTACATAAGGCTTAAAACTCACTTTTGATCTACAGCTGATCAGAGTCAAATAATGCAGAAAAGATAGAAATCAATATGGCCAGTATTGCTCCATAACCCCAATGTTATAGCCACTATGGACTTTAACTGTGATGGCGACCATGGAATCCTCTTGTTTACTAGCTGATACCCATTCCCAGGAAAATGTAAAAGAATCTTAAGGATTCTTTGATTTCCCAGATGCAGCTTTAGAAAACACGTTGCCATAGTCCTTCATTTCACAGCAATGCAAGTAATATTACAAAACTTCAGTTTAAATTGTATTTTAATGTCTGACTATATAATAATCTGTGCACAGTGTGTGAGAGCAGGGATCTGGAGCAGACAGAATTTTCACTGAAAGATTATTTTGTATATTAATGCATTTGCATTACTGTAGACTTAAGGAACTTTTGTATTGAGCAATATGGGTTTCATAATACAATCCTGATGTTGCTCGACTACAACTCCAAGCATGCCTTAACATTGATAATATATTTTAGTATGCTGGCATTTGTAGTACAGCAACAACTGAGTAAAGTGTGGTTAAGCAGTTCTGTACAGTAGGGTTCAGTGTCCCTTTAAGAATATAACCTTGATAGTGCTGCACTACATCTCCCAGCATGCCTTAACTTTGATAAAATGCTAATAGGCATTTAAATGAATAAGATTTAAGTGTTGAGGAACAGTGCAACTGTATTTAGATCATTTTTAATAACTGATTTTGTGTATGTTTAGAATTGTAACATTCAGATGGAGCAAATGCAGCTCAACCTGCAGTCCTGGGTTTGTTACTAAAATGTCCTGACTTTCTCTTTGATCTCCTGCACTGGACAGCCAGAAACAGATACAACATTTCTAACTTAATTGGCTTTTGGGAGAAACCTAGAATAGATACTAGGATACTTTTTTAAGGGTGGTGGCAGACTGGCAGATTAGTTGCCCAGTGACAAATCTCCTGTACTTCGGGTGACTAATCTCCCCAAAATGCCTTCCCACCGCAAGAAATTAATCGTCACTGGGATGGGATACATTCCCGAAGTCACCCGAAATTGCCTCACGAGGAAACTTTGGTTGACTTCTGAAATCCTAACAGATTTGTATGCCATTCCCCAAAAGACCTTCTAATCTCCCCGAAATGCCTTCCCCCCAGCAGCCAAAAAAATATTGCTCTGTGAGGTTATCATTTCTTTAAATTTTTAATACTGATCTTTTAGACCAGATAGCTGCTGAAATTCCAAACTGGAGAGCTGCTGATCAGAAACCTAAATAATTCAAAAACTGTTGGTGTTGCTGTTGGGTTTTGCATTACCTTCAGATATATTTTATGCCCATTTTTACTGTATGCAATCCACAGTTCAGCAACTGCAGCCCTCTCTTTTATTTCTGGTAGCTACCTGTATGCAAAATAATACTGAAATTAACGGAGAAGCCTCGACAAATAAATCTCTCTACAGAGACTCTCAAAGCAAAGCACATATGGTGCAACCTGGCACAGCTGGACGATTTATCATGTCTCTTTTATATGACTGGAGGGGGGCATGAGTGCTATCTGGCTGCCTCTCGCTTAATTCATTACAATTGGTAATGTTTCCCTTTGATGTTTAAAAAATTTGGTTTTTAACAATTTGTGAACTGCCCGAGCTAGGAAATTAGATGGAGCCCATAAGATAATAAAATAAAAAAAGAGATGTTAGTTTCTGGGGCTGAGAATTATATGAATTTATTGCATTTATATCTTGAGAATGAGGTTGGCCTGTAATATAAGCTGATGCTACAGGGCTGATTATTAAATTCTGATGCTAGTTGTACTGGTTTCTGTGCTGTCATGTAGTAATTATCTGTATTAATTACTAATCAGCCTTATATTGTGACATTTCTATACTATGGGGCAGATTTACTAAGGGTCGAATTTCGAATGAAAAAAAAAATTCGAAATTCCACCAGGGAATAGTGGGGGATTAAAAAAATTTGAATTCGAATTTTGAATTCGAATTTTTTCAGCGCAATTCGATCGATCGAATGATCGAATAGGGAAATTCGATCGAATTCGTTTCGAATCGAATTTTCGAACGATTTTTAAACGATCGATCGAATTTTTCCTATTCGATCTTAGGGAATGATCCCCATTTTGGTAGATTTAAACTGGCGAAGTAGGTGATCGAATTTAAATTTAAAGAGGAAGTATTCGACCATTGAATTTTCGAATATTCGAATAAAATTAAATTCAAATATTCAAATCATTCGAATTCGAATATTCGATGGTCGAATTTGGTCGAATTTGAAAATTCGATCGAATATTCAAATCCTTAATGTGAATACATGCGAATTTAGTAAATCTGCCCCTATGTGTACTGTATATTGTGAGTGGGTCCCTAAGCTCAGTAAGTGAGAGCAGCACAGAGCATGTGCAGTGAATCAGCAGAAAAGAAGATGGGGAGTTACTGGGACATATTTGGGGGCACAGATCTTCCTTTCTTAATTCCCTGCTTGCCTAATTCTAACTACTTCTGTAGTTAAGCTTTAGTTCTCCTTTAAGGAATGTATACGCTGTAAACCCCCTTCAAACAGTATGTCAAACACTATGGGGCAGATTTATCATTGGTCGAATTTCGAATTGAAAAAAATTCGAAATTCGACCATGTGAATAGTGATGGAAGTAAAATCCTTTGAATTCGAATATCAAATTCGAAGGATTTTACGACTATTCAAATATTCGAACGATCGAATAGGAAAAATTCGATCGTCCGATTAAAAATTCGATCGATCGATTAAATAGTTCGAACTATTCTAATGATTTTAACCCTTCGATTGAATTTTTCCTGTTCGAGCACAAACAACTTTAAAACACCTATGGGAGCTTCCCATAGGGTTTTAAAGCAATTCGGTTGGTTCAATCTGGCGAACTGGCCTATCGAATATTTTTTTAAAGGGGAAGTACTTTGACCATCGAATATTCGAATACAATTAAATTTAAATATTCAAATTATTCAAATCAGTCGAATATTGAAAATTCGATGGTCGAATTTACCTCATTGACTTATTTGAAATTCGAATTTGAATCTTTTTTAAAATTCGATCGAATTTCGAATCCTTCATGTGAATTTGAAATCTGCCCCTATGTCTAATAGGGAGATTACTATATAAATGTGACCTGCGGATATTACATTGTAATCAAATATGTAATCAAATATCATAAACAGTGATGTTTAGTGCTATAAAAATGTGATATACTGTATGTCTTGAGGTTCAATCAAATGAACAAAGAACAGGGAGCCTAGTTAGGGTATACAAAGCAGGCAGGACTTTTGTTGGAGGCATGTATATAGTTTAAAAGTCCTTATACATTGCTGATTAGTAATGAATTAGCAGTGCAGGGCAGCTCAGAAACGGTGCATTCTGCATCAGAATTTAATATTCAGTCCAGACATAAGCTTCTATGACAAACAAATAGTGATGGGTGAATCTCCCGCGATTCGCTTCGTCTTTTTCAACGCGCGACTCGTTTTTTTGGCGAAATTTCGCTGGTGATTCGCAAATTTATTCGCCGCGAATTCGGCCCTGGCGAATAAATTCGCCCATTACTACAAACAAAGCTTATTTTCCAATTACCCCCCCAAAAAAGCATCTCTACATGACACTAAAAAGTGGCCTAATAATGGCATGCTCCTGTGAATAAGTATGAAGGTTTGTTTCATTTGTACTGAACATGGGCTGGTACAGTAAACCCATTATATAATACAGCATTTCTAGCTATATTCTCTTTTTTCATTAATATTATCTTTCTTTCCTAAATAAAGCAAACGGTTTCAGAAATATCCAAAACAACAGAGCCAAGAGAATAGCCCTCACTGATTACAACGGTGGATGGAGGACAACTTAAGACAATTATGTGTGAAGAACCACTGGTATAAAGGTATAAAGCCAGTTTTGTTGCCCTCACCTACAGCCAAAATGTTCATTGGCAAGGGGCCAACAATTAGATTCTACTGACGACTTATAAACACCTGTCAGACAAGGGCCACATAAAGAAATTATCATGGATCTTGTCCAGTGGACTTTTCAAACCTACGTGATAAATATAGGGCAGACCAATGAAAGAGCTCCCATACAAAAGTCAATAAGCTATTTAAGTCATCAGCTTATATTAGCCAATGTATATATGCTCCACCATTGTGCCATTAAACATGAAATCATAGTTTAGTTTTTCCTTACAGATATTACACTGGAATGTAATATTCCATGGGGGGATATTGTAATGCCCTTTTCTGCACTGCTGGTTCTGACTTTGACATTATATTGAAGCCAGCTCTCCTTCACCACCATGCCTTGTTTGCTTTATCACAGCGCTATTAATTAGCTGATTGTGATGTATTATTTCAGTAGTCAGAACTAGAAAAGCAGACTAGCAATGGACAGGCAGGTGCTTTGCAGAAGCAATTACATTTACAATTTAAACCATTATGTAATCAATAAATATTGGGAAGTTCCTTAGAATTTTATTTTTTCATTATACAAAACTATATCTTAAGGCTTACATTGCACCAATTCCATCATCCTGACTCAGCAATTTCTATTGCAATTCTATCACAATTGTTTCAAAAAGCAGGCACAATAGTTGTTGGGGAAACATAGCATCCTGGTTAAAAAAAAACATGAATAACTGCATCCAAAAATTGCACCATGCTTTGCATCTTTTGTAAATGTGAGTTGAACACCCCAAGGGACAAAGAGAGTTATTTCCTTTGCACTGGGTAACCACTGAAGTACAGTAACACTGCATCAAAGACTTGACTGTCATGGTAGTATGAACCTCTCCCCCTGCACTCCCAAGGCATCAACGTGCAACATGAAAAGGAATATAATATATATTGCATAAAATCAAGACTTCAGAGTAGCCAGGAAAAATAAGTAAATATTCTGCTATAATATTTAATGTCTTTCACGGTCTTAGATTCTGAATGTGAAAAACAATTAGGGATCCTTCCTGAAGCATGTTGTTTCTGAGCACTTTTCATGGAACAAGAGCTATGAGCATAGTATAACAAAAGCTGGGATTAAAGTTCTCTTGGGAGATTTTTATTGAAGTCGATTTCTTAAAATTAGCATACGCCTCTTTATTTCTCCGGGCCAACGGGGACTCACTGTATTGATTCACTCAACTGCTTCTTCAAGATAGGTTGTAAATAAAGCATGTCTGGCATGAAAAGGAAAACATATTCTCCAGGTGACTTACAGACTTACAGCAAAGAAAGAACAAAGATACATTGAGACAAATGATAAGCAGGGTCATAGTCGGTGTAATCATAAGGCTGGTGTTGTCATTCTGAACCTGTATTGGATAAGGTTTGTGTGGGGAGGGGGGGGAGAAGGTTAGGGACCCAAAATTCAGTTCAGAACAATGAATCTCCTTTTGTATAACTAAAAAATATTATCCAGATGAATACAAACATGTTACCATATTAAGGGGGGGGTTTTGGGACCTGTCATAATGAGCATCAGGATCCTTTTTGACATCTGCCTCTTCGGGTAAGAATCACTGATATTACAGTTTTATAGTACACATGGCTACTATCACATTAGGGGTCATTTACAATCACTAATGTAATTGTCATGTTTTTTGCCCACAATGCAACACTTTCCCCCAGAATTTCCCCAGGGGAACCTGGCGCACTAGTTGCACCTGGTGTATTTGTGGCTGATGCATTAAGATTAGTGAAGATGTGCTTATACTTCGAACACAAATCTGATGCATTTGTGCTCAAAATTTTCCAAGTCTGGTTGGCGTCATTAACAGTTGCTGCAGTGATTAAGAACAGGACTCAATAGTAAAACCCATGTCCCACTGCATACTATTCAGTTACATTGAGAAGGCAAAACAACAGCCTGTCAGAAAGCAGTTCCCTCCTAAAGTGCTGGCACAAGTCACATGACCTGGGCAGCTGGGAAATTGACAAAATGTCTAGCCCAGGGGTGTCCAAACTGCGGCCCGAGGACCAAATGTGGCCCAGCTTGAAATGCTCAGTTCCCGAGAAAACGTCATGTTGCAAAGGATATAGGAGAAGGGATGACTCTGTCCATTGCCTAGTTGGTGATGGTAATATAATAATAGGTCTATTTAATATCCAGATGTCCCTTATTCCAGTGCATAGCTCCATCTGGTTATCCAACTGGTATTGTAGGTTTTTTTTGTGCATTTTCTTTACCTTTACAAATTAAAAGTGTTTGTATATTTTATGTGTGGCCCCCAGACAATTTTTCTTCTTCCAATGTGGTCCTCGAAGCCAAAAGTTTGGACACCCCTGGTCTAGCGCCATGTCAGATTTCAAAACTGAATATAAAAAAATCTGTTTGCTCTTTTGAGAAATGGATTTCAGTGCAGAAATCTACTGGAGCAGCACTATTAACTGGTGTATTAAAAAAAAAAGTTTTCCCATTACAGTTTCCCTTTAACTGATGCAAAAAATTTTTTTTTCCCATGATAGTATCCCTTTAAACACATTATTAATAGTGATGGGCGAATCTATGGCGATTCGCTTCGCCAAGAAATTCATGAAACAACGCGCGTATCGTTTTTGACGCAAGACGCTTCCTTTTCCTCGCAAATATTTGCAGGCGTTTCGCGAATTTATTCACTGGCGGCGAATCGCGGGAATTCGCCCATCCCTAATTATTAAACATGAATCATTCAAAATAGATAATATGTGGATTGAACATACATTACAGAAGGAGCAGAACATAAAAACTGTGATTATGTTTGGTTTCTGCCTTTCTAGTGGTACAGACCATCACTCATTTCTGTCTGCCTGTTAATAAGTAGACTCAAATTACTGACAAGATATCCATGATATTAACATACTGTATGTTAAAGCACAGGGAAAGTAGAAAGCTGACCAGGCCTCTCATCACATTGATCAAGGATGCCCAGCGTAAATGTAGACAAAAGACTAAGAAATTCATTTCTATGGGATATTTGAAGGCGTATTTATCAAAGGGTGAAACTTCACTTCACCCATTGATAAATACGCCTTTCAAAATCCCATAGAAATTAATTGAGAGCTGCGGAATTTCACTCTAGAGGAGGAACTTCACTCTTTGATAAATTTACCCCTATGAGTGAAGTTCAGCCACTAGAGGGAAATTCCGCAGCTCTCTATTAATTTCTATGGGATTTTTGAAGGCGTATTTATCAAAGGGTGAAACTTCACTTCACCGATTGTTAAATAGGCCTTTCAAAATCGCATAGAAATGAATTGAGAGCTGAACTTCACTCTTTGATAAATTTACCCCTAAGGCTAAAGGGTAGCTTTAGTGAACTTGAGAGTGGCTCTACAATGCAGCAGCAGCCTGTACTGCAGATATGCACTATATAGGGGTGAAAGCAGAATGCTCATAGATATGAGGCTTTTTCATATCAGTGAATATTGTGATTGTTAATCTCTATAAAGGCCACTGGGATACTTAAATACACCTTCAGCCCTTCTTGACTTGCATTCCACAGTCTTTTCACATGGGTGTTTAAGATTTGGATTATCGCTGGAGATATTTTTTTATTTTTGACATAATGATTACATGTTATGACTTTCAATACAAGGCAGAGTTATCACAAGCTGAAATAACCCCCCTCGCCCTGTGCAGAAGGGCCCTGATTACAGACTGAAGAAAATGTAATTTTGCTTGCTATCAAGGAGATATGCTCTCACATGCGTCACATTCCTGCACAGGCTGAGGTCACTGGCATTTCTCTTATAATGTCAGGTAGAAAGAAAACATTAAAAAGGAGATTTTATTCATAGGTCAGTAGTCTGATAAATGATATAGCTAAAAAAAACCATGATGTGAGGCACAAAAAAATACAATAAATTGTAATAAAAATGCAAATCAAGATGGCTGAATATGTCAAGTAACACATTTAAGCAAAGCTCGTTGTTCTTTTCCCACTGTGAAACATTGAGTAGTTTATACCCGACTGCCATAGGCTTGTGCACAATCTAGCTTTGTTTTTTAATCACAGCAAAACCTTTTCAAAGGATTCAAATTAAGTTTGGGAGTCAGCCTTGCCAGAAAATATTAAGTTCATTATTATTTAATGTGTCCTGTTATATGTTACAGTCTATTGTTTGTATCTGTATAGGAATCATAGTGACTCCCAGGAACAAAACAGGAACTCATATAAAGGAACAAGGCTGCAGGTGAGTATCTCTCATATAAATTATAAGGACATTATAGAGGAGTTTTGTGACAATATAAAGGCGCGAGGCTGCAGACTGAATTATACAGGGAACTCTGAGTATCACCTGTCTATTATAAGGGATACTGTATCCCTTACAGAAGATGATATTTATATTTAGGGCTGTCAACTTTATCTGCAAACTATACCATCTGGCTGCGGGACGATTCCACAAGGGGGGAATTGTGACATAATTGGGTGCGGCTGCGATGTCTGAAGGGGACAGAGCCATAGCCTCAAGAATCGAACAGCATTTAAGAGCATTTGAAGAGAATTTGAAGAGCATTTAAGCATGAAAGAGGCACGTTGATAGCAGATTGGAGGAACTTGTATTGGAGGAAATTGAATAGTTATTACGATGTTACCAGCAAGTATCTTGTCAGTAAATTTGTGATACCAGCCCTGGCTTTGTATTGTTCAGTGTAATATAATCAAACTTATATTTGAGGGGATTTATTACTGTATGTATCAACTTCTGTCATAACTTACATACAAAGGTGTGAAGCAGTGTACAATAAAGATGGCAAATCTGGCAATCTCATGGCTTCAAATAAAACACAAAGTGATAAATTCGCTATTTATTTACACAGCTTTTTACACCATTTTTTCTGTGATTTTTGGTTTTACACAGCATATTAAATAGGCCCCTCTGTGTTCTATAGACCATTAAAGCAAACACTACAAAGATAATATTAATTTGCGCATTTCCCTGGGGGCCACAGCATCCGTGTGCATACACACATAGAAATGCATTAGGCCTGGGAGTCGGTTGACAATAACAAGAAGTCGATGTGCACTCTTTTCCATGACTTAAAGGCACTGTGGCTTTAGGGCATTCCAGGTCCTTGATATTCCCCTGTCCTCAATCTTCTACTTAAACCACATGAGCTGAAGAAGAAGTTTTAAATCCCCAAGCCCTTTTAAATGGGACAATTCAGTGTAATGTGTGTAAGAGAAAGTGGCTTGCATGCATCGGTGGTTATGCATTTTAAGCAGCTCTGTGCCTGAGCGCAGCAGATCTTTGTGTGTGTGAGTGGTTCCATTGAAAAAGTGTCTGCTCTCAGACTAAGCAAAATGAAACTTGTCTGAAAAATATACATAAAGCAGAATCATTTATTTGACATACATCTACAGATTTAGGATTTTAAATGAACTTTTCTTTATCAGTGAAGATAAAAAGGCATAGGACTTAATCCCAGCTAGGCCTGATTGTATCTGGTGTGGTTGTGTAGCAGGTTTACTGCTCTTGATGTTGGAATTATTATATTTTATTTAAAGGGAAAATCTATATACAGAATGAACTTTTTCGTAAAGGCTCAATGTTCCTTCATTTTAATTATTGTGCTTGTCTTATGTAAAATATTTTGAGGTACATTTATAATACTTTTCCAAGCATCTCCCTAGGCATCTAAAACAGGGGAATTGGCTCATTTTGTAATTTTAATCTTGCCTAATTTCTTAGGTTGACTGGTCACAATCTGCCTTGATAGATACCATAGCCTTCCTTTTGTGTTAACCCCTAACAAAGAGTCAGAACTCTTAACCTTCCCTTTGTACGGTGGCCTGGTGTACAGTGCAAGAGGGTACGGTAACTGCCAATGAGTAGACGGCATAGAAATACACTGGCAGTCGAGGCAATTGAAATGCAGGGTTACCCCTTGCTGTTTATTTCGTGTGAAAGTGCAACGTTTTGGGGCAAGCCCTTTTATCATGCATTGATAAAGGGGCTTGCCCCGAAATGTTGCACGTTTGCACGAAATAAACAACAAGTGAAAACCTTGCAATTCAATTGCCTCGACTGCCAGTGTATTTCTATGCCATCTACTCATTGGCAGTTACCGTACCCTCTTGCACTGTAAATTTGGCCTATTCGATCATCGAATATCGAATACATAGAATGATCGGATATTTGATATTTCGATCATTCGATGATCGAAGAAATTAAATTTTTAAAGTTATTCGACTGCCTACTTCGCCTACGGAATTGTAATAGAAGGCTATGGGAAGCTGCCCATAGGCTTCTGAGGCTAAATCTTGCTCGAATACCATTCGGAGCGTTCGATTGTTCGAATCGTATGTATTTTTCGGACTCTCGAAGGAAATTTCCTGATTTTTTTGTGAAATCGAACGATCGGTATCCGATCGTACAAATTCATCGAGGAATCGGATATCGATCAAAATGATAGCCTAAAACAATTCGATAAGCATTCGATGGTCGAATACTTATTGAATTGTGAATTTGGTCGACCTAATTTCTGGGAGTAATAGTAAATTTGCCCCCAAGTGTTGCTGCTATGATTCCCAACATGCCCCAAAAATTATCTATCATAATCATGCTAATAAAGACTGAAACCCCACAACAATTAAGCAAAGATACAAAAATATAGTCCCCAGAACTTCCATGGCTGGTGCTGTACAAATGAACAAAAGTAATTGTAGACATGAGTTAACCTCAGCCACTCTGTTATAATCCTGTTCTCCTGTGAGTCTGGGCAGGTGATGGGCACTACATGGGGTTGTTGATGGTTGCTGGAATTGATTTATGTAAAATACCCCATCTCATCTTGGGACCCCCAGATGTGCTGCTTTTGGCTCAATTCAGCTCTTTTCTTCTTATTTCAGACCTGGAACCCCTCAGTCCTATGTCTCCCCTGAAGTGAATAAAGTGTGCATTTGTTTCAATTCCACAACTTGCATGCCCTCCAGGAGAAGCTGGAGTAAAATAAGTACTGGCTTTGCCTGATCCCTTCTTCCTCTAGCAATTATTTGGCCTCCCACGTGTGAAGCTGGTGATGACAGAATGAATTATCCACATTTGGGGATATCAAATGGAGCATGAAAAAGAATGTAGGTTAGTATTAACATGTGCTTGTGCACGTCTATACCACGGAGGACACCAGGCACTGCCAGATACAGTTTGGACAAGTGAAATGGAGAGGATTAGGAAAACAATCACACATTGGAATAAGAATATTGAAAAAGAAAAGTACTGTGTTTTCTTTGTGGAAAAATCTTCCATTGTATAATGTGTTCACTCAACAAAAAGCAGGAAATCTTGGTTTCAGAACTCTTTTCAGAGCTGGAAAGGTTTATTGGCTTAGCCATGTGAGATAATTAGGCTGACTGGTTTTAATGGGCCGTGAATAGGAGGATAGCACTTACTGTAGCAGATCTATACTAGCAGAAATTCACAAAAAGGTTTTATTATTCATAGATAGCAAAATCTGTGTTGATGCTCAATCCTGTCTGGGAGAGACAATGCTTTATGTACCCAAGCATCATAGTCGTAGTGAGTAGGGCAAAAGGCAGCTTTGATTGTGCTTTAGAAATAAACTTAAACCAGAAGTAGTATATCTCAGAGTGTGAGTAGAGTTGCCACCCGGCTGGTATTTTTCTGGCCTAGCCTGTAATTTGTAATACCCTGAACAAATGCCCTCGGCCCTTCAATTTAAACGTACCTTTTCTCTGATGCGTGATGTAACCCTAAGTGTGAGCAAATGGTTAATAGGGATTTAAAAATATTACACGAATCATGCAACTGCTGTGGGCTCAGCTGTGGCGGGCTCTAAATGATGAACCATTTTAATATATGCTTGCAATATAATATATGTTGACTGTATTATGAAAGCTGTGCTTAGTATAGACCTTTTCAGACACAGTTTTTTCTCTGTGCATGCCAAGAGAAATCTAGGCCATTGCCCCATCTATGTAGAGATCAATTTACCTATTTCTATGACGGCTAATCCCCAGCACCAATTCTAATGAAGATGCCGCTGCCGCCCCTCCCCTCGCCTGCTTACGTATCGGGAGGGGAGGCATCCGAGGCAGGAATACAAGTGCGACTGCGCTCTCTTGCACAAGTAAAGCAGAATTTCCAGTTTTAAAACTGGAAATTCTGCTCTTAGAAGTACCAAGTGTGGCTTTTTGCTGCCCCTGGAAACTTATCTGTCTCTGCCGCCTGAGGCGAGCGCTTCAGCTCGCCTCATTGGCGGAGCACCAATGCAGTTATGGGTAGTCAGGAAGGAAGGGTTTAGCCAGTGAATGTGGAGGACAGAACTGCAAAAGTAAAAAAAAAAGTATATTGCCGTTAAATCAAATGGAAAATTACAAATGTTATAAATTGTGGAAGCAAAAGACATAACTCTGTTAACTGGCGCATATGACCTAACATGTATAGTTTGTTTGTGTGCACTGCGAATCATACGATCCCGGGGGCGTCCCTTATTTTTTAAAATGGCAATTTTCTATTGGATGTTTATCCAATGGCACATGCTACTAAAAAAGTGTATTATTATGAAAATGGTTTATTTACATTAAGCAAGGTTTTACATATGAGCTGTTTTGTACAATATATTTTTATAGAGACCTAAATCATTGTTTGAGGAGTATAATTTTCCTTAACTCAGAGTTAGAGAGCTGCAAAGCAGGAAGTAGTGTTCTGGCTATTATGTTAGACTTAGTCACTCCAGCCTTTATACATTACGTTTTTGACTAACTATATTAGAATCATATTTTATTTTGTACAGCCTATCTAGCTTTTATTGCAACACTGAACTGTGTATTATTCTGTTTTGGAATCATACACAGGCAACTGGCTCTGGATTATTGATCTGTTAAAGCAATGGATACAGAGACATTCACCTCTGGAAGTGATTTTTGGCCATATCCACAGCATGCCTCGTCTCACCTTGACTATGACTCCTTGCTCTGAGTCATTATAAATATTCATGCTAGGAGGGTTGAAAGGACTAATAGCTACTGTATATATTTATATAGCCATATACAGTTTTTATGCCAATTATTTAGTTTCAGGAAGCAGTTCCTCTCAGTCCATCAGCAGAGAATATGCTTATAAGTGACCACCCTTCTATTGGATTTTAGACAAAACTGTCAAGATCTGAGTCGAGGAATAGGAGGCTGTGGCATATCCTTCCAGGTCGTGGGAAGGTGGAGATCTGTCATTCCCCAAGTTGTACTGCCTCAGGCAATAGATTCATATTCCTTCATGGAGTGACCTCTTCTGACATCTAATACATCTTTGCAAAACAGCAGAATGTATTTGGAGTTCCCTTTTTTATGCCACAGGCTGTTCAGTCACATTGGAACCTCAGGATCTTTGTATAGAATGTTCCTTCATTATCAAATTATACACTCATTACTAGACAAAGCCAAACCAAAAAAAAAAAACACTGCCTATAAAGCCTATACATGTCACAACCTTAAGTTTGTTACTTCAACACAGATTAATCAGTGTACAAAATCTATAAATTATAGAGCTCCCTATCTACAACCTGCTTGGAATACAAACCAAAAATGGCTACTATCTTACACTTCAATTTGGTTTTACTGTAGTTTTTGTGTAGTGGTACAGAAGGTTTATGGCCCTCCTTTCTATGGTGCCCCATGTTCTGTGACACCCAAAAGCCACCCTACTTTCATTACATGGGCTGGTGGCAGGGTCAGACCAGGGGTCAGACCAGGGGGTCCCAGCCCTCATGGGCCACCACCAGGCCAGACCCCCCCTTTCATGATTTGTATTCTAGGGAAAATAATCTGTCGGCGCTGTGCAGCTCTGGCATTGTCACATAGGAAGTGCATCACAGTAGGGGGCAAGGGCTGGAGGGGGTCTTGGACAGCAGTCCTGGTGGGCCCCGGTCCCCCCCAGTCTGACCTTGGCTGGTGGTATTTGTTGGCTATCCATGATGCTTATGAGCATATACCCCTTTTTCCCACTAACTCTCTGCAGTTAGATATCACCCCCTGTTCCATCTTTGACATTTCCTGACCCTTAAATAACAATTTATTTTGGCCTTGGCCTTAGACCCCTAAACATATGCCAAAGGTCTCTGTTAGTGGGCAGCACTTTTGTCTTGCATCGTTGCACTTGCATCTGGAGTAAAAGTAAATTACCTCATGTTTTTCTGCTACAACAGAGTTCTTTAACTGACTTTAATATCTGTACAGACTGTTGATACTGCTCAAGATCTGGCTTACTTAATTAAGACAAAGTAGCATTAGACATAGCAATCTGTGACATACAGTAGTAACTGCACCTAGCAACATAACTATTTTCTTATATTATGTTTTGGAAAAGGTCATCATTCATCAAAGGAAAATCTCCATGGGCCAGCCCCCCCCCCCCAACCTGGATTTAATTGGGATTTTTAACCATTTGATTTAAAAATTTGCTAAATGTCAAGTTGTTAATGGGGAGGCCCGTTTATCAAAGGTTGAATTTCAAATTCATGTGAATTTTTTAAAATTCAAATATACTCGCAATTTGACTTTGGAGGTTATTTAAGAAAACATTAGAATGTCTAATATTCGAACAAATGGTTCTAACTTGAACATTCGAATTACGACTCTTTCCATGGTCGAGGTGTGATAAATCTCACATTCTAATTTACATTCAAATTGGATTAAAATTTTAATGGGTGAAATTCTAAAAAGAAATTGAATTTGAATTCAAATATACTATTTAACCCTTGATAAGTCTGCCCCTTAGTGTTAATGCTGTTCAGACACTTGAATACATTTGTGTGTGAGCCCTGCTTCTCATGCCAACTGCAAAAGGCCGGAAGAAAGAGAACCTATAAGGCTTACTGAGACAATCAGAAAACTACCTGCTTGGATTAAGGACTATGTTGTGAAGAATGTATATTATTGCTTTAAACTGCATTGCTGTTGTATATTACATTTGGCCAAATACTTTCCTATAATAGAGGGAATAAGTGGTGCAGAGGTCACTGTGCACATGAGTTATACTGTGTATACACAGTACTTTCTATACTGCTTAAGGTACTAGAGTGTATGCTACTGTTGTGTAATGGCTGCATGAGCCTGCTAATAAAGCACTGTTATACTCTGCTCATCCTCGGCTATCAAAACACAACACTACTCTTTATACTAAACACAGTTTCAATTTAAGCACTGGAACAATATTTTTTCCACTTGCTTTCCTTTAAATATGCCAAAAAGTATTGGCTTTATGTAAAAGTGTAATTTGAGCATTCTAACCAAAAAAATAAATATTCTTAAGAGCTAAATGACTCATTCCTCTATTTTTAATTGGTTTGTTGCAATGCAGGACAAACATCTCAGCCCCCTATCCCAAAGCCTGGCATTCAGGTTCTCAGAAAGGCTGCAGCAGAACCAGGCAACATTTAGGGGCAAATTTACTATTATTCCAAGAAAATAGCTCGACCAAATTCACAATCCGATAAGCATTCGACCATCAAATGCTTATCGAATAAATTTAGGCTTTCATTTTGCTCGATATCCGATTTCTCGATGAATTCGTACGATCGGATACCGATCGTTCGTTTTCACGAAAAATTCGTGAAATTTCATTTTAGCGTCTGAAAAATTTGTACGATTCGAATGATTGAACGCTCCGAATGGTATTCGAGCAGCACTTAGTCTCTGAAGCCTATGGGGAGCTTCCCATAGGCTTCTATTGCAATTTAGTAGGTTCAATCTGGCAAAGTAGGCAGTCGAATAACTTTAAAATTTGAATTCCTACGATCATCGAATGATCGAATTATCGAATATCCGATCATTCGATCTATTAGATCTATTCGATATTTGATGATCGAATAGGCCAAATTTCACTTTACGATTTCACGAAAAATTCGTATGATCGTTATTCGATCGAATTCGATCGAACTTCGATCATTTCACGTGAATTTCGTAAATGGGCCCCTTAGTTTAACTAAATCAGTTTCCATGTATTTAATCTAGATAATCCATGCTTGTCTGGAGCAGAGAATGAAGCACATATCTATCTCACAGAAGCTCCTCCAATAAATAAAACTGTATGGAAGTTTATAAGTCATGAACGTAGATACAAAGCCATTGTTTAATGGGAAAACGTGGGAGGAACAAAAATAATGCTATAATTTCACTGTCAACTACAGTAAGGTAAATTACACGTTATGGATTATAAAAAATCATGTGGGGTAATTGGAATGTTCACTTGTTTCAAGGTTTCCCAGACAATGCAGATACATTATGATACATAACCATGGCAGTAACATGAAAACAATGAAACATGAAAACAATGCTATGTATAGACAGCCCTAATTAATGTAATAAAGACTTTATGGGGGTTTGGGTTGTTATTCAGCAAGTGATTTGACATGATTTTCTAATGATACTGAGATGAGCCAGCATAGGAGGTTAATTTTACAATGTAAATGTATTTATTCTGTTTGTGTCCTTAGATTATAAACTCCACTGGGGCAGAGGCCGATGAAAATGATTTATAATCTCCATTGAAATAAAAAATAAAAAAGGCAGGATGCATCTGTAGGTCTGGGCGGCTGCTGTAGTAGGAGAACTTTTTGGTTGGAAGTCCTGTGCAGTGCTGGGAAGCTTAGGCCTGAATAATACATAAATCACAATTGTCCAGCCTGTGACCCGCAGCTGTTAGGGAATTGTATTCCCACACAGGACCCTCTAAAAGATTTACAGTAAGGTTATTCTGCTTAGTTTTTACCATGATCAGGACAGGGGAATCCTTGCAGGGATACCTGGGAAGAGCCTATCCCACAGAGCTCCTGACAGAGGCTGTTCCACACCACTGGGCTAATTCACAAGGAAAGGCTCAAAAAGAGCAAAATACTGTAAAAAAAATCACCATATTTTGGTACTTTGCACAATGTTTGTAAGGTGGAATATTAGGTACAACTTTTTGTGCTAGCAAAAAAAGAATAGGAATGCAACAGGTTGTGCCTGTACAGTGGCTTTCAGGGTCAGATTTCAATCCAAAGTGCCCCTTGGCCACTCGCACCCCTGTCCCCCACTGTCCAAACACTACCATCTGCTCTCACCACCCTCCAGCTTGCATAGCCAGGCCCAGATTTGTGAGGCCTACAGTAGTGATGGGCGAATTTATTCGCCAGGGGCGAATTCGCGGCGAATTCCCGTGATTCGCCGCTGGCGAATAAATTTGCGAAACTGGCCCAAAAATTCGCCCAAAAAAAATTCGCAGCGCAAAAACGAGTCGCGCGCCGTTTTTGACGCGACTCGATTCGCGAATCGGCGAAAAATTTGCGAATTTCTCTGGAAATTCGCTAATTTTTCGGCGAAGCGAAACGCGGCCGTTTCGCCCATCACTAGCCTACAGCAGCAAAATTTTAGGGGCTGTATGCCGCCCAGCCAAATCCTGATGTCCATTCGAATGCACAGTTAACCAGTGCTACGGGGCATGCACGCACTTGCGCACGTGAGGTGGAAGATGCTGATCTCTGGGAGATTCAAATTCTCTAGTCCAGTTCTCAGTTCACATGAGGAGCCTGCCACCCCCAGAATTTTGCCATCCTATGCCTACCTGGCTTGCCCAAAAATCACAATATCAGAACTTCTTACCACCTTTCCCCATAGGTCTAACCCCCCCTTTACCATATATTACTGGCAGGTGGGGTCTGCACTGGTGATCACAGGCAGGGGGGCTGCTCCCCTATAGATACACCGTTGTGCCTGTTTATAGAAGCAGCACCAGTAGCATTTAGGACCCAACTGTGACTAGTCTTCCTTCTAGTCACATATCTATCCAGAGTTGTGACATGACCCATAGCTGAATACCATGGCAAGGTCCATAATCCACTCTGTAGAACTTCAGCTGTTCTTGAGCTCCAACTTTCAGCACCCTCATAGGGTTTTGCTTGTTATTGTAAATGACAGTTGCAGACAGGATTACCGTGAATACTAATTTATGGTGTTTGTTTACTTTCCCTCTGCAGGTTGCTGCTTCTTCCCTTTTAAATCTACATCATGTAAAGCCTAAAAGCATTTGATTAGTTTTTTTACATGGCTACACATAAATTACTGCAGTCTGCTGTTAAAATTCTGTTTAACCAAGTATAACATGGATTCTGTTCTTGATTTAAAAGAGGTAAGGTAGAAACCCCACATTCACACTTAATGGAGCCTGGAGCAGTCATCCCTATGTGCATCTGCATCTGCATGGATGACACCAGATATATGATCAATACAAAAATGTCTCCAAGACAGATGATCAGGTCTCATCAGTTTAAAACAGGTCTCTGCAATTTGCCCCCCACCCTACTCAGCAGGGCCTAACTGCCAGATAAGCACAGAGCAGCCAGGGAAGGTCACTCAGTAGCCGAGATGGAGCTGTCAGAATAAATCATCCCCTGTTTTGATGCTCCTGTGTGGATATCTTCAAATAACAGTTTTATTTGGGCACAGGGGGAAGTGCAGTCCACTGATAAAAAGGTTCCAGCCCATGTACTTTGATCTACTGATGGATGGCAGACTGTGCCTGTAATGTGCCTATATTTCTGTATTCTCAGCACAGTTTGGGAAATCCTGCATAAACCCTACACTCTGCTTTTGTATCTTTATTCATTTTACTTTCATGAGAATATTCTGATAATTAAATGAATATGTGATCTCTATATTGTATATACCCATCTACGCTACACTGCTGCAAACCCCTTTTGCACTTTTTAAATACCTGTTGTTGTTATTATTATTATTAATATTAACCGGTGTAATGCTTTATGTATTTTTACCAGAATGATGTGTTTCTACCAGAATTGTACCAGATGTATCAAATCGTTCACAATTGTATGTGCAAATTATATTAAATCTGAGGCAACTGAGCTGAAACTTTTTTCCACAGCTGCCACTACACTAACCCAAGGTCCACCTGAATTTCTCCTGATACACAAGCTGACCAGTCCAATGCTGATCAATAGTGACTCATTCTAAACTTTTGGTAAAAATCCAACCAATTCTTTTTTCGCATTCATAAGGGCAATGTACTGGGACATTTAATTCCTAAATCCTTATACATTCTGTCCATATTGGATTATTTAATGACGCATTTCCAAATGACTCTCTAATTCCATTAAGGCCTGGCATGTTTGTTCGCAACAGAAATGTAATGTGAAAGTGGGAACAGTACTATTTGTTCCAGAATATTTGTCTTCTAACGTCTAGATGCCATAGACATTCAAATTCTGTTTATGTTATAAAAACGTCTAAGAGTTTGCTCCCTTGATTCTTCTCATCCTGTCAGTCCATGCAAAGCAACAAATGTATATAACTACACAAAGCCCCTCAACTGTGCTTGAGAACACAATTTTTTGCATGGCTTCATTGACCTTGGAAAACAAACAAGCCTCGGAACCTTCCATGCATTTCTATAGTTCACTATCAGATATTCTTAGTAAGTAGAAAAAGTCTGTTCTAAAATTCTCAGAGTTGTATTTCAGCGGCAGCTGGAGGGCCGCAGGTTGGATGTATCTTGGTTTCATTGTTTTGATCTTGTTGCTCACATCTCTCGGTTACTCTTGGCCTCTCTACTTACAACGTGACCCTGTGAGCCTTTTTACTTTATCACCATGCTGCTGTCCTTATTTCAGTCTTTACTCATATACTGAGTTTGTCCCAAGCTTCTGGAATGCTTCCCACTTTACTCAAACAGTCTGGTATTAATAAGGCCACACTTGACCCATGCTGACACTTTTATTACCCTCTTTTCTTCTTTCTACCATTAGCCTCTAAACTCCCATTGCCTATTTTTTATCTCTCATTCTTACTTTTCTCAACACATGTGTAAAGTTACAAATGGTCTCCAGGTTGCTAAGGCCAACAGGCACTTCCCCATTCTGACCATTCTAGATTTGCCACCACATAATTATATTCATTTTACATAATTTTTGTTTGGTCCCACCTATATCATTTGCATAATACATTTTCCGCATTTTACATTTTCTCGCATTTTCCCCATATTTTTCTGGTCCCATGAAAAATGTGAAATGTGGGATCTTTAGTGAAGACATCAGTCTGCCAAAAAGCAGTTGCCACCTAAAGTGCTGGCACAAGTCACATAACCAGGGGCAGCTGGGAAACTGACAAAATGTCTAGCTCCATGTCAGATTTCAAAACTGAATATAAAAATTTTTTTTGCTCATTTAAGAAATGGATTTCAGTGCAAAAGTCTGATGGAGTAGCGCTATTAACTGATGTGTTTTGAGAAAAAAAACGTTTTCCAATGACAGTATCCCTTTAAAGTATTGTTTTGCTGAAGACAGGCTGCTGTAAGTCAGGTCTGACCCATACAACCTGCCCTGAGTCTGACATTGTGTTTATGGAATATACACAGTGATCTATTAAAAACAAATATTTACGCACAATCAGCTCATGATAGGTCTTTAAATTAACAGATTAATTCCTGTTGAATAAATATTTTCCCTGTGAGCTCTTCCAGCGGAGCAACTTCAGATTCAGGTCTAATCTCTTGATCAAATTCCTGGATGTAAATCTTGTTGAAAACCAAGTTATAAACATTGGATTTAATGATCGCTATGTTTGCTGCATTGCATCTATTTTGCTCATGGAACAACAGCTCCTATACTTCCAATTATCTGATCACATGGGAGACATTCTCCAAGCAACAGCCAGAGCACCAGGTGCTAACGTTAAGCCTCTACTAGATTAGATGTATTGGACAGTAAAACTAATTTGAAACCTCTGAGTTTTAATGCCAAGTAATATCTTTTGGAAGCGACAGAGCCAATTACTGTCTTAAAAGCCATGGTGGGTATATTTTTTCCTTGTGTGTCTATCGACCGGCAACAGGTTTATTGAAATCTAAACAAGCGATTAGAAGATAAAAGATTAAAACGTAGTCAATTAGCTAATTGTGTTTTGGGAAAAATTCAGACTTTCCACAGAGAAAAATGCTCCAATTAGTGAATACATTGGCCTGAAATTTTCACTTCTTATTCTAACCGAACATCTGCCTGAGCTCTGCAGATGAAATTTTCATGGGCTAATACCAATTATATCTTTTAGGAATCAGGGCCATTCATCATTTTCAGAGTGAGGAAGGGAATGAAGCCCAGACATTAGCGATTATATATCTGGCAGTAGACATGCCAGCATGCTGGGTCGCTGATGGATTTGTGTGGCTGTGTAGCCACAGGGGACTTCCCAAATCTGCAGGAGCCCAAGGAAGATTTGGGAAATATTGTATGTAATCATGAACCTCATTCCTTAATAATAAAAGAAGGTCATTATGTAGACACCAGCTATCATATGGAGAAGGGGCTATAATGACTTTGAATGTGAAGTGAAAATGGACTTGGTCTATGAGTACGTGTTATGGTCCATTCAATTTGCTTTAATGTAAATACACAGGAAAATATAAAGGCTCATTGTAAGCTTAAAGTTTTGACATTTGTCATTTGGAATTGCTGTGCCTCATCTGAATATGGCCTTCTAGTAGTACAACATCTTTTTGCTGGATAATAATGTTCCTGGGCTTAGTGACAATAACAGGATAAAAATGCTGAAACATATTGTTCAAACCCTTTGCTCTAAGAAAAACCCTTTATATTAAGGATATATTTCACTATATATAGATACTGTATATATATATATTGCACAATTTAACCCCAGCACTCCAAAATATAGTCCCCTGGGAAAACCTATTTTAGCAGAGCTGAACTGTAACATCTAGTAAAAAAGAGACACTTTTAGTAACAAAGATTGTACAAAGTATGCATAAGCTGACATGCCCGTCAAGGCACTTTCCATGAGTCAGTCTTTACTAAGTGAAAAAAGAGAACGTATTATCTTTGGGGGAGAAAGACCATACCTGCTTTTCTCTTTATTTAGCATGATCTCTTCCAAAGACACCATTAGGCAGGGGTTGGGAGAGCAAGCACTGAGGAGAGAGACACCTCCCCATATTATAAAAACACACTGAAATGCCGCTCATTATTTGGGTGTACATGGGTCACGCTTGATATACATACTGCACAATTTAACCCCAGCACTCAAATAAATAGCCCCCTGGGAAAACCTATTTTTGTAACATAAAGTAAAAAGGAGACATGTTTAGTTACACTTTATATATATATATATATATATATATATATATATATATATATATATATAGTTAGGATAACTGGTTTTAACAAACAAAAGGTATTCCAACATTTGATCACACCATAGTGATCTTCCTCAGGGAAAAAAACTATGCATACATGCGGTACAGAGCAGACAAGGGCCCTGCAAGAGCCCTCCCGTCCAACCCTATATATATATATGTATATCTATCACATCCACAGGGACATCGGCAGTTCACTAACAGGCGCAGAAGACAATTCGCTAATGAAAGAGACCGTTGCTAGCATTCATTCGTACTCTAACACCAGGCACTATGGCGAATGATATTTACTCCTCAAATTCACTAAAGTGCAGATTTTACTGAATGTTAGCTCGTTTGGCCAGAGTTGACTTCTAAACTGCTAAAATGAAGCTAGATCTTCCTCAATCTTATGTCACTTACATCATATCCTGTCTGCCAAACATGCATTAAAGTTGTACAAACGCTGGTGACTTTTCTTTTTTTTAAGCAGGAATGCCTGCAAAAGTCCTAACTATTACACTTTTTTGTGTTAACATTTTTCCCCAGACATTTGAGGGGCATGGAACATTAATTTTAGGATGTGTAGGGCATTAGAGAATCTTTTTTGTCTTTATTCAGGTTCCTTGGACATTTGTAATAAAAAAAGTGCCCAATTCAAGCATTTGCACCAAAATCTCTAATAAAGAAGTCCATACAGTACAACTTTAATGTACCAGCCCTATTCAAATTAACATAAGCAAGAGTGCTAGTGAAGTTTCACTAGGCAGAAATTAACGCTGTCGAAAATTCGCCATGAAATGCTCGACCAGCGGAATTAGAACCAGCGAAAAAGCCACCAGAATTTGGCAGCTGAGACGCAACTTAGCACTTTAGTGAATTCACATAGTGATATTAATTTGCACCTGGTGAAGAGATGCAAAGTGTGGTGGAGCGGTTGCTGGCGACAATTTTTCCTTTAGTGAATTTGCACCATAATCTTTCAATCAATAGACTATAGCTTTTTCAGTCTTTTAGTTGATCAGATAGGAAAATTTATGCTGGGTAACGATAATATCTTTGTATGCATTGATTGTCTATCCATGGGTAATTGTCATTACTATTTCCAGGCGTTAACTTTCATACAATTGTTGTCTGTCAATTAATGGCCAAAACATCATCTGAGTTCTTATTTTTCCTACATTAATCCGACATTAGATTGTTGCATTGGAACAACCGATCCCTATAGGAACATGCATTGTAGAATGACTAACGTTTGTGCTTCTATGGCCAGCTTTACACTTTAATGTTTCGTTCTGGGCTCTGTGACCTTTATCAATATGTTTTGTATGAGATTACCCACTACATGTGTTCTTTCCACTTTTGCCATTGATTTGTTAATGAGTGTAGCAGTCATTGTATTGATGTTTTCTTAGTATTCTTGGTACTATAACTTTGCTTTGGACACAAACCAGTGCCCATATGTTTGCAGCAAATCTATAGCTGGCTTTACACACTAAGATTTCAGTGGGTGGTTTAACTAATTTTGATCATAATGCCTCTACTAAATAGGGATGTATTGTAGCTGGGTTTTGACAGAACCAGGTGCATCGTACACTGGTTGATGAATAAGTGATAAGGATCCACTATTGAAATGAAAGGAACAATAGAAAGTGGCCAGGCTATTTTAAGGGTTTGGTTGACCATGGGCAGATTAACAGCCCCCCTTGACCATGCAACAACAACATAAGGTGGCCAGGGTAACTTCAAAGCAAGTTGATGCCCCCCCTACTGTTCTCTCATGCCATCTCACATAGGAGTAAATTTATCAAAGCGTGAAGTTCCGCTACTAGAGGGAAATTCCGCTGCTCTCCTTTCATTTCTATGGGATTTTGAAAAGCCTATTTATCAATGGGTGAAGTGAAAGTTCACCCTTTGTTGAATACACCATTAAAAATCCCATAAAAATGAATGAAGAGCAGCGGAATATCTCTCTAATGGGGGAACTTCACTCTTAACTTCACTCTTTCATAACTATACCCCTTAACTTCATGCTTTGATAAATATACCCCATAAAGATGTGTGCTAACTGGTGTAAATAACGATCAGCATCCTCCTCAACCTTCCTGCACCTCATTGAACCACCCTGATTGATGACACAGTGGAACAGGTACAGGGGTTGAGGCAGTTGCTGACTTGAATGGAAAGAGACACCCAAGAAATGGGGTTTCCTGTGCAATTGTTTTATTATGGAGGCCATGAAGTTGGCCATATCCCCCCCCCCCACTCCTCTGTCTGGAATGTTTTATCAAATGGAGATTTATTATAGCTAAGCGCTATAAGATTAGGGACTATGAAAAGCCAAGTTAGAAGCTCAGTAAAAAGCTTTGCTAACACCCATAATTTATGTTCTTATCCTCCTGAATGATCTTCTTTGTTGATACAATGATTTATAATAGGTTTGGTACCCTTAAGTATGTTTCTTTTCTTTAACATCTGAATAAATTAACAGTTTGGACACAAGGGCAACTCACTGTACAAATGGCTGTGAAATAACTCATTCCAGACTCTTGCTGAACAGAAACCTCCTCCCTGCGACCAAAGGGCTAGTAAACTGTATGTCACAATGGAGGCCTGCTCTCCTGCATGAATAATTCAAGCCTTGACATGTGAGCCTTTTCTTTTCACAGAGTAAATTAAGAAAGTATAAAAAAATGTAGTTGTGCTCAACACAGAATATTGTAATCGATAGTTGAAGGTGGGCAACTGACCTTTGTGGAAGCCAAATGCAGCTGCTAATGTATAGAGAAAATGCACACTGTCAGCAAAAATACTGGACAAGAAAGGAATGGGATAGATTGATAAGAGAGTACAGTATAATGTAAGGAATAAAGCTAGGCACTTAAATGTTGTGAAGGAAATATAAACAATTTGCATACAAATTGTGACATAAAAATTGTGTCTTCAGTACATTCATCAAGCCATATATCATGACAGGACAAGCATGTGAAGATTCTGCTGGATTAAACTTGGATATTAATAATTATTGTTCCTGGCTTAGTCGACTATTCAGAGTAAATCAAGGCAATCAAACAACCTTACTGGGATTGTGGGAGTGGATGCTACAATTAGGGTTGCCACCTTTTATTGAAAAAAATACCGGCCTTCCTATATAATTGTCTTTTTATCCTATTATTAACATTAGGTCAACCATCAAAAATACCGGCCAGGTGGCAACCCTAGATACAATAGGTTATCATATAGGGTGATATAGTGTAATGATTAATCTACTCTGTATTAATTTGTTATAGTTGCAAAATGTCCTGGCTACTTTTTAAAATTGCTGTTTTTTAGTATATGGTTCTTAAGTATTCACTATAATTCCAGTTTTGAGTATTCAGAGTTCTTTACATTTTAAATTGGCAGCTGTAAGACCCATTGTAGCTGACTGAAAACTATGATTTCTGCCTACAACTCCCATTCACTTTAATGGGAAATGCTGGGAAAGGTATAATGTGAGCACTTTTTATGTAAATAGTATAGAGAAAAGTGCAGGTCAATCCTGGAGCTCACCCGACCATGTGCCTGTCCTTCCCGCTGCTGCCTCAGTGGGTTATGGGCACTTCCAGCCGATTGCATTTGACATGTACAAAGTTCCAATCCCGAAAGTAGTATGGACACTCATGAACTTAAACATCGGCTTTATTTGTGCATAACACAGAGAGATTAGTGAGCGTGAGGACGCGTTTCTTGCTGGATCCCCAGCACTTCCTCAGAGTCTCAGAGTTTTACTGGCTGGCATATTTACATAATTTATAGGTTCAATGCATCTGTTTGTTTTGCCTCAGGTAAGCCTCTTCTTCCTCATAGGAGCAAAGTAAGGTAGGTTGAAAAAAGATATGTCCATCAAGTTCAACCTTTTAAGTCTACATATAACCTTCCTAACTGAATCATCTCCAATTTGCCTCAGAGTGGAAAATAATTCCTTCCTGACTCCTCCAAAATGGCAATCGGACTAGTCCCTGGATCAACCTGTACACAACTTCCATAACCCTGTATTCCCTCTGCCTCTTCTTAAAGCAGTCACAGGCATCTCATGCAGCAATATAGTAAATGTTAATGAGCCATTTAAATAAAGGGTAATTGATTCTGTCTTGTCTTGTGAGACTCAAGCTTTGACCCTGAGAGATATGTAAAGCAGGGGTGTCCACCCTGCAGCCCTAGATGGATATGAATGTGGCCCAGCTTGAAACACTCGTTTCCTAAGAACATGTCATGTCGCAAAGGATATAGGAGGAGGGGGTACTCTGCTCATTGCCCAGTTAGTAATAATAATATAGTAATTTGTCTATTTCATATGCAGATGACCCATACTGGTATTGTAGGTCTTTTCTGTGTATTTTCTTTTCTTTTTAAAATCAAAAGTGTTTGTGTATTTCATGTGTGGCCCCAGACAATTTTTCTTTTTCCAATGTGGCCCAGGGAAGCCAAAAGGTTGGACACCCCTGATCTAAAGTCTAAAGTTCAGAAAGGAAATAACAGACTTCGCCATATTAGCATAAAAGGTGCTTTTTCTAAAATTATATTACAGAATATGAAAGATTAGACACTATTTTCAGGCAAAAGTTAACAGTTGTCACTTTGATGGCGGTATCCCTTTTACAAAGCACTATGCACTTGAAGCCGATTAGTTTGGATGACTCTTCAACAGGCCATTCATGGGTCGGTAAAAATTGTTTACTCAGCCCCTCAAGACGGAGTTGACATTGGAGTATCGATACAGTGCTCATCAGATGGGTGTATATAAGCTCTGCTATATGATCCCATAGTTGGTATGGACCAACCAACAGATCGACTCCATATGGCCCAATGCATGGGAGACCAAATTGACCCAAAATGGTTTGGTGACCTCTCCAAACAAGTGGATCTAGCCACCTTTAGGGCTAGAGCATACGGGGAGATTCGGGGGCATTTTGTCGCCTGGCGACTTGTAGCCGCGACTTGTAGCCCCCGAACCTCCCCGAATAGCCAGGTCCTGGGGCGCACCGGCGTTACTTGAAAACGCCTGCGCCTATTCACACGCAGCGGCGCGATTTGTGGAATCGCTCCATTTGGAGCGATTCCACAAATCGCGCCGCTGCGTGTGAATAGGCGCAGGCGTTTTCAAGTAACGCCGGTGCGCCCCAGGACCTGGCTATTCGGGGAGGTTCGGGGTCTACAAGTCGCGGCTACAAGTCGCCAGGCGACAAAATGCCCCCGAATCTCCCCGTCTGCTCTAGCCCTTAGGTAGTTGAAATATTTTAAAGTCCATAATCCAAAGGTGGAACCACATAGGTAACATTGGTGTTTCTGGGAACAAATGATAAACCCTGGTGTTGGACCAGATATTTTAAAGCCTTCCAGAAATCTAACACTCTATTCTCACATAATTAGATAGATCAGGGGTGTCCTTCTGTGACCCCCCCCCACTTGCTTACCATGTGTAAACTTTAAATGGTATCTCTACAGAGATTAAGTGGCCCCTGCATTGTTTAAACCTCAAATTCAGACTAATCCCCTGTTTTGTTCACACAAATGATCCCCCTGCATTGTTCACACTTGTAACACCTCTATTGTTCACACACTAAAACCCAGACTGAAACTGTACACATTGTTCACCTGTTCACACTTTATACAAAATGCTAATGGGGCACCAGCACTGTTTCACTGTCTGTAACACATCTTAGACTGGTCCTGATGGGTTTATCTGTCTCCTGCTCTATTCTGCCTTCCATATGCTCCCTGTGTGTGCCATCCTCTGCCTGTATGTGACATACTCTGCCTGTGTGTGCCCTGCTTTGCCTGTGTGTGACATACTCTGCCTGTGTGTGACATAATCTACCTTTGTGTGACATAGTTTGCCTGTGTATGCCCTACTCTGCCTGTGTGTGCCTTGCTCTGCCTGTGTGTGACATACTCTGTCTGTGTGTGACATAATCTACCTTTGTGTGACATACTTTGCCTGTGTGTGCCCTACTCTGCCTGTGTGTGCCCTGCTCTGCCTGAATGTGACATACTCTATGAGTAATAAGTGATATCCATGCAGTGAGAACCAACCATTTGCTTTTTTTGGTGTGCTACCACAATTAATTTGGACATGGTCTTGTGGTAACATGGGTGTGGTTTATAGTGGGTGTGGTTTAAAAACAGGGAATGGTCAACACTGGCTTCCATTATCGGCCCTCCACTTTATAGGCCAGAAAAATTTCAGCCCTCGGTAACACAGAAGTTGGACAGCACAGAGATAGATGGATTATGTTGATCTTATATAGGCTAATAGTGGATGTAAGAAGTTTGCTCAGACTGGGGCTCACTGAGCCTTAAGGCGGACATACACGGGCCGATAAAAGCTGCCGACAGACCAAGTCGCCAGCTTATTAGCCCGTGTATGGGGCCCTCCGACGGGCTTCCCCGATCAATATCTGGCCAATGTTGATCGGGCAGGATTAAAAATCCTGTTGGATCGTGGCCACATCTGTTCGTTGATGTGGTTCTCGATCCGACCACCCATATCCCCTGCATTGTGATTCAATAGTTGGTTCCTAGGGCCCACGATCGGATCAGCCTGATATCGCCCACCTCAAGGTGGGCATATCGGAGAGATGTATGTATCTCCATGTATGGCCACCTTTAGCCCACTCAAAGATCTTCTAGTATTTTGGCAGGCTACTGGACTCCTAGATAATCAACTAGGAAAACCCAGATATTTGGATGGATTACAACAGACCTATGGTCCACACTGCTCCACCTTTAAACCAGGACCTTTATGTGTATAGCCACCAGATTATTATTATTATTATTATTGTTCACCTTCCAAACAAGTTTTCCATTTAGTTGTTTTTTAGTTGTATCCACCAGAAATAAAGCATTTTTTTCAATTGCTTTCCATTTTTAAGATGTTTTTCCAAAATTACAGTGTAAAGTTTAATGTTTTTCTTTCTGGTGTTTCAATCTGGCAGCTCACTAATCCGGAAGCAGATTCTGAAGTGTTAAATTTAATTGTAACAATTCTTATAATTTGCTATTTAATTGATATTTCTCAGATGTATTGGTGGAATATTAGCAATTATTGTATCAATTCTAACAGCTGCCATTATTGAAACTCAGGGATTCTGCTCAGCAGGGACAGACATAAGAAATATATCAACTTAATGTATCCGTTTTGAACAGTTTACAGGGTTAGCAAACACAGAGCTGCTTCAGAAGGTGAAAACATTTTAGATTAATTATTAGAAAAACAGTTCCAAATAGAAAATAAAAGCAATGGAAAAAAGTCTATCGCTGCTGAACAATCTGAAATCAACAGAATTGAAAAAAGTGGGAATTTGCTGGGCTCTGCACCTTGCATCATATCACAAACCCAGTGCAAGGTGCAGAGCTTTACATTGGGTGCCACTTATGGAGCTTTGCATTCAGTTTTTCATTGAACCCTGCCCCTACCCTACTGTAAATTGATCCCTTATGATCCCTGTATATATTTTTTGTGCCTCTGTTTCTGCCATATAATCTGGTGTCATGCACAATCCAAAAACAGTTAGTTTAAATGGCTCTGTGTTAAAAGAATATGATAGAGAGCTTAGATTGTAAGTTTCAATGGAGCAGTAGATGGTGAGAAATCCCTGCAATATGTCAGTACTAGGTAAATAAAAACATACAGATATTAGCAGTGAAACAAGATAATACATATTAAACTGCAAATATTCCTGTTTTTTGTATACCTGAAAGTGAAGAAATTAAAACAAAGATGTCTGCTTCAAAGAAAACATTTGTTCAAGTACAGGATATAACTAACTGGTGTGTTACTACAAATTATTTATTTTCGTTTTTAGTCTTTATAGCTACAACTCATTTTCCTCCAAAAATATACAGTACATACTGAGAGATTTCAGGGTCAGGACTACCATCTGGTAGAAGAAACTGTCACTAATTGAATTTCCTACTTCCCACATTTTCAAGATAAAGGGTGAAGAGCCTGTTGTGCAAGCAGCCTACTACAAGTCAAGAAGTCAAGTTCAATGCCATCATTACATTTCCCACCACCTTCGGAAAGATGATGCAAATTCTCAGGAAGTGGTACATTTGATTTCCATTCTGCACAAGTTGGAAAACCTGATGTGTTAGTTCTAATATGATATCTTTAATATGATAACTCTCTAATAAGGAGTGTATTTGGAATTTGTCCTAATTCCAAGATTTAGATTTCTTGTGGGGAAACATTCTAAAAGACACAATGGGGGGAATGTAATCAAATTTGCAAAGAGAACAAATTTGTGCACAAATGAAATGAATAAAAAGCACAATATAATATTTTTCATTAGACTTTTATTGCACTGCAAATCTAAATTGTGCATTGCACACTGTTAAGACATGCTTGGATGTGGCGTAAACATTTGGAGCAAATGTAAAAAGTTTTTCAGTAAGACGTTTTATTACATACACTGCACAAACAATAACATTTGCAATGACTAGCCTACTGTCGCGAGAGGGGCAAAGGGTTTGGAAAATGTTTGTTCCTTTTGCCCAAAAGCACAATTGTTCACAATGAGAATATTTATTCATATTGAGAAAAATTCTTCTGTTTGTGATCTATATTACATTCCCCCAAAAATGTGGCTAGCAATTCAAAGAATTAATCAGATGGTTGAACAGCTTCTCAAGAAATGCTTCATTTGTTGGTTGCTGCATGCTACTTGACCTTAGAATTCAAATTAGCAGAATTAGCACCTTGCCCCAGTGAATTCCAAAATTTTGAGACTGGCCCAGAACAGTGTGTGAAGGGATCAGTCCTAAATGTCACTTAGGATAATATTTGCTGATTTAGGCTGCCATTGAGCTCTAACACCATATAGTACATAATGGATTCTAGCTGGTCTTCATAGGTTAGATAACAATGAGATGACCGATGTAGTGCTAGTAGGGATAACTCCGATTGGAGAATCCCTTTCTGTAAGATTCCTAGTATGGAGAGCTGGGGGATTCAAAGGAATCCATTTTAGTGATATTGTGTTGATTAGAATGACTTAATTTAATGCACTTGCTTACAGAAGACTTATTTTAATTACTTGGTATTATAGTCTTCATGTAAGCAGGCGAACCTGTTCAACCAGGCCCTACTGACACCAAGATCACTGTGGACTGGGCACATTTGAGATTTGTGTAAATGGGATCTTCCACCCTAAGAAATTATTCCACTTCCTTTTCTTTATATTAATTGAGCAACACACACTTTATTTATACTATATAAAGTATTTCAGTTTTGTTTCCTTTAGTCTGGTAAGTTACAATCACAGCGAGCAGACAGGCACCATTTTGTGGACACTTATTAAGGCAATTGCTTTGTCACCTCAAATTCTTGTGTATTTGCCAGAATACGAGAATTAGTGCTCATACACAGGCTATACAATTGTAGATTGTGAGGAGGGAGGGTAAATGTGTGGAATGTAGTGACATCTTGGAACTACTGGATAATGAAAGAATTAACTGTCCAGTGGGACAGGTGATATATGACCCAGTATAAGCCAATGGTTGACCCCGTAGCCATTTGGTGATCCAGTCAAGCAAATAGATCTTCCCATGTATGCCAATTTATGTATGATGGTGGTATAATAATTTGCTGTCATCAGTGTTGTACCCTGTCATATGGCTTAATGCAAAAAAGACCATTTTAGAAGGAGAGAAACAGCCATTGAAGTTGGTTTATAGACTTTTGCACTGAAAGAATCTCAGTCAAGTGATTATTTTTTTGTTCCTTTCCTCTTTTCTGCTCCTCAAAGATTATTTAAAACATTTGTCCTGTGAAATGAACGGAATTGGTGGTGGATCCTCGGAGTTCAGTAAACATTTAAATTGTTTGTGAGCAGAAAAATTGAGGTCAGAGTCTTTTTAGTTTCCAGAATGTCACTTCACATCGAGGTAAAAGCAGCTATGTTTGTGCTAAAATCAGGAACAAAAGAATCCCATCACATTTCACAGAGCAAAAAATAATGGGTATTCTATTCCTTTAACCTTTGGGTCCTCCTCAATGGCAGCACAATCTGTTGTTACTCAGAGTGGACTAGTGTCTACATCATACTGAAAGTTAATTTGGATCCGAAAATTTCTGATAATTTTAGGAAAAATAGTCAGATCAAGTCTGAACTGATTTTTCTCCCTTATTAATATATACATTTTTCCAAAAGTTTCCTGTGTACGGAAAAAACTCAGAAATTCAGAGTACAAATTTTTCGGATTTGTTGCCCAAAAATCACAACATTTTAACATTATTGCACAAAACCCAGCGCAGCTTCAGGACTTCTCCAATTGACTTCTACATGAACACAGCAGGTCTGAGATGGAGTACTTTTTTATTCAGACTTTTAATACCCTTTGGGTTTAATAAATTCCAAAAAAAGTTTTTTTCCCACTAAAAATTAGGATTTTATAGTAAAAAAAAGTTTTGCATTTGGACTTTAATAAATAATCTTCTAAATGTATTATTTGACTTATTTTTTTAACTACCCCACATGCATTGGGCTTCCCAGCTTGGCCCCCAATCTACACTACCTTCGCCCCCATCACTATCCATGCTGTCGTACCCCTTGGGAATCATGAACTATTGTTTAGGTGATAGTGCTGTATATTGATGAGAGCCATCTTAACATACAAAGACAAAACTCTTAAGATGGCCATATTCCATGTGATTATTTTACCTGTTTAGCCTGTAAAACAAATCTGGCTCTCGCACACCATTGGCGATAGTTCATACAGTGCTGTCTGGTGCACGATGTTAGAGGTCTCGATGTCACTAACTGGCAGGGCTATATCGGGTAATCCAAACGTTCGGCCCTATGGCAGAACAATCCGATTACAACTAGCGCAATGGACTTCCAACAGGTTGGTCGGAAGAAAATCCAACCTTCCCGATCGATATTGTGATTGGAAGCCCCCATACAGATGGAGAATGGAGATAAGCTGTCAAATTTGTCTAAACAACCGATATTGGCAGCTTTATCTGCCTGTGTATGGCCAGCATTAGGCTGACTGTGTAGAAAGCTAGAGCTCATATGGCAACACTTGATACAAAGCCCAAATAATAGACTTCAACTTTTTTGTTTGTCAAGTTACTATGGCAAGCAGGTAAAAAATAATAGCAACAAAATATCAAAGGCACACAGAACTGTTGCTAGTGATTAGATTGGGGGTTGCCGGACCTCTAACATTGTGCACCAGACAGCACTGTATGAACTATTGCCAAGGGTGTGCGAGAGCCAGATTTGTTTTACAGGCTAAACAGGTAAAATAACCACATGGAATATGGCTTGAATTCAAAAGGGGATGCTTTGAAACATAACAGATATTCATGCTTTTTGTTGAATATTATGGGGCAGATTTACTAAGGGTCGATTTTCGAAGTTAAAAAAATAGGTCCATTTTCGATTGAATAAAAATAATTTGAATCGTTCGAATGCAAACAATTTTGCCCCAAAAAATGTGATTTTCAAAAATTTCCGAAAACACTCCTTAAAGGTTGGAGGAGTTCCCCCCATAGGCTAAAACCTTACCTGGTTCTAGGCAGGCTTATGGGTATATGAGCCCCAGGGAAAGGAAATATGTTCCCAGAACAAGTCTGATATACTGTATCCAAGAAATTGGCCATTTAACTCTGCATAATAAATATTTATCCTGCACAGTGTACAGAAAGGTGTGTGCAGGAAATGTCTTACCTTTCTTCTCAGTGACCATAATTTTCATCTGAACTTCTGTTCAATTCTTTTTGTAAAAAAATGTATTAAAAATAGTAAAAACTCAATGTTATTTGTCATCTTGCCTTACTAATCTTCTATCCCTTTCTCGCTAATATTGTCAGCAACTGCCAATCTAATTGGTCCTACTATGTACTTGGCCATTGTTTGGACCCTCTTGACAGATATGCATGGAATCCATAACTTTTCAGGATTTATCTAAATTACAAATCCACTAACTGGAATTAAAGCTTGAAAAAAAGCAAATCATATGATGTAAAGGGTTTGGATTAAGCAAAACCTCCATGGGGCAAATGTATTCAAATCTGAGATTGTGTTGTTTTCGAAGTCTGAAAAAACTTCATCTCTGATCTTTATTCCAATTTGAGTTTTTAGATTTATCAGTTTAAAAAAAAATGTGGTGTATTTTCAACATTCAAGCTAGTTTATTTTTTCGTACTAAAACAGTAACATTTATTAAAAAAAGTTGACTTAACAATGCAATTTTTCTTGTGACTGTTTTTTCCTGAGTCTTAACACCCTCAAGATTTTCTAAACTTGATTTCTTTCATAAATAATCTAGTAAAACAAATTTGATTGATCGTGGCTAATGGCATTTTTTAAGGACTTGAGTTTAGAAGAAACTCAAATCTCAAAATTTGTATATTGATCAAACAGTGCAAGGTAACAGCCAAATCATAGATTTGGTATATCCCTACCTTTATGCACATAGGAGTGCACCCCTATCTGCATTGTAGCTGAATGCACTTCATGAATAAAAAGTGATTTTTAAAATTATTTTCTTTCTTAATCTTTTGCAGAATTTATTTAGGTCTAATGTGTGGTTTTCATGTGACTTTTACAGCTTGCTATAAAACCTATATATTTAGTGAAGGTCACATTTATTCTCAACCTTGGAAATAGGCCACCATTCACAAGTGACTAATTTGTACTTGCAGTGTGTATCAATACTGCTGCCCCATTGGGAATACTGTAATTGGGAATGCAAGCATATTTGAGATGCCTTGTCTTTGAATTAAAATATTCATGTGCATGGTAGAAATGACTGAGAGGTTTGTACAAAGCCAACCAAGTGTAATTGTCCAGTGAATTCTTTATTTTATATTATCATTCTTGTTCCTTAAATTATGCAAATAGAGTAATAATACACTTGCGAGGCAGGTGACCTTTTCAGCACCTTGGAATTTTCAGAATCAGCACTGGGACATAAAACAGCTAAGTTCGATTTATGAAGGAACAGCCCCTGAATTGACATGATCTAATTAGCAGAAACTTTATTGCAGCATCTGTCTGCTAGATTCTGACAATTACTGCTGCACACACAGTCATTGCATACAATGAGATGGCACAGTTGCTGTTGCAGATGCCGAAGGACAATGAGGTTAATCTGACAATGCACTCTCAAAGTGAATTCAAGCTGGCTGAGAAAATTCCATTATAAAATATTTTGTTCATAACATGTATATGACCCATGTCAATGCAATGAAATGAGAGAAATGGTTTATAGAAATAGGCGGCTTTATGGATTCAGGATGAGTCTGGAGTTATGCCTTGGTGGATCAAAGCCATGGCCAAATATGTCAAACTTTTAGTGGGAATATTTGCACAAAGTGTAAAGTCAGTTTTTATATGTCCAAACAACCCCATAATGTATATCCAAAGCAAGCTTTTAGTTCACTTGAACTGCCTGATAGCTATAGGTGGAGGTCTGTTGTTGGTTGTTGGATACTCCAGGTTTTAAGTATTTTTCCCCCACAGGGGGAGCATTCTGGAAAATCCATATCTTGCCTATCTTTGGTCTAGTAAGTGAGTGATTGACTTGGGTAAAATGATCAGTTTGGGGCTGAAATGTAATGCAAATGCATTGGCCCACACAAGAGCTTAAAATATGAAATTTCAAACTGAGGTTGATTTTTCAAAATGTTAAAGGGATCCTGTAATGGGAAAACATTTTTTTTTTAAATGCATCAGTTAATAGTGCTGTTCCAGAAGAATTCTG
>CM044448.1:56328995-56398931 GCA_024363595.1 Xenopus borealis
CTGCTTGGCAGTAGATGTTCCGTTTTGGACAAAATGGCTGGCAGTGAAAGGGTTAAAAGGTTGGGCATTGACATTGAGTTGGACATTGATATGAGTTGGACATTGACCTGCATTAGTCATTGCCATAGTATTGCCAAAGTATTAGTGGCCAACTGATATGTCTTAGAAATACGATTCATAAACATTTATAAAGAAGTAAGTTGTACTTTTTGTACTGTACACTGAAGCAACTTGTACTGTGGTTGCTCTTTTCCGTAAAAGAGTATTTTTCGACTAAGAATCTGCACACTCTCCAAAAGCTTCTTGCAGTTAGAAGGATTCTGCTAGACAGAGGTGTAGTTCGCCATTACTTAAAGAGCCACAGGTTACATATCAGTCTACAAGAAAGTCCTCTAAATGTCAAGCACGGCTGAGCGATCTCTTCTTCTAGACACCTGTGTCCCCATTCTGTCACTGAAATCTTGGCAGCATATCCGTCTTCTGAAAAGTAGTAGGCTTTCTTTAAAGCAAAACATTCAAATACTTCACAGAAAATCCATTCATTTAAACTCAATATATCTCTTGTGTTTTGCCAGAGTGATTATTGAAGAATGAGTTGCATGACTTTTTTTGCCTCTAAATTTCCAAAATTAGTTCCATCAGCCTTTAGAGACATGCCCTTGAGTATACTTATGGCCCTCATTAAGTTGGAGAGAGTCATACATTTAGAATTCAAGGACAAGGAAAAAGCATTATGTAACAGAGGTCAAAAATGCTGATACAAAGCAGTCATTCCCTTGACAATTCCCTATAAGCGCTGCTCATTCAAGTCCCAGATGGTTTTGTCTAGGGAGCAAAATAAATAAATAAACATCATTTATGAAAGAATTACTAAGAAAAGGACTGGCCAATGTTGTTTCTAAGTTTTCTTAGAAGGTAGGATATCAAACACAATATCAGTCAGGGGTAGCAAAGTTCACCACTTCGCAACCAGCCTGTTATGGGTAAGTACCCAATGGGTCTCCATTCTGTTTAGGGTGGATCATCATGATCACCTTAATAATATGCAATTTTGTTGTACAATGTAAAATAATAATTATTAATAAGGCATCTGTGCATTGGTGCAGCTCTGGAACCAACAACTGGCTTATCAGGTATAATTATCTGATTGTTGGGGATCAGCCAAATGAGCAGATATTATAATGTGTGTCCAACTTTAAAATATACTGAAGCATTGGGCCCCAAGAGATCTAACAGCAAAGTACGTTCTCAGAAATTATCCATACCAAAAAATAAACTTTATCCAACAGCCCAACACAGCACATATATTTAAAAGTCTCTTCACTTCCCAGTATTGTGTTCATGGTGTAAATTATTTAATTTATGCAATGCAAAAGGAAGGAGATCCCTCTGCAGTGATTGGGCAAAAATCTTCCTTATGTCAAACTGAATAATCAATTTCAAAGGTGATCAGAGGAGCACTCTGAGTAAGTTTACATTCTATTTGCTTTTATATCCTCTCTAGGGCTATAGTTCTGTAGATGGAAAGCCCTAAACAAATGCAGTCATGTGTCACTGGATATTTGCAAGAGATACAATTAAAACCTGATCTACTTCATAAGTTCAGCCCTGGGCAAACAGAACTGGAGCATGTTAAATGTAGTCTCAGCCTTGGGTCCCTGCTGCAAGAGAAGTGCTTAGCTTGTGCCGTATGGGATTTCATGGTGAGGGTCAGCAAGTACTAAATTTTGGAGAGTTGACTGAATGCATATATATATAGTTCTAGGCACATATATGACTTATTATTGCAGGCAGACACTGTATGCTTATAACAGAAACCTGGAAACTCCACACCAGGGGTGGGTCGATGTCTGATTTGCAGGCCTGGATTTGTGGAAAGGTCATATAGGCCCGGGCCTAGGGTGGCAGGATTTTAGGGGGCAGCATGCTGCCCACCCACACCCACATTGGTTCAGAAACACTGGAGATATGCAGGAGATACAATAGTTTTTTTTATTCCCCATGCGCCAATCCCCATTGCTTCGGTCCTGATGATAATGAGAGGTTAACAGGTTAACAGGTTAGCAGATAACATGCACCAAGATGTGTCACAATAGATATGTATATGTGTGTGGATGGTGCAAAGGTTAAAGGTGAACAAACCTTCCAAAAGCATTTTTCTAACCATTACGTACGGAGAAATTACCCCATCCACATCACTCTCATATTGCCAAAAGAACCTGTTTACCACCACCTCAAGCTGTACTATGGATTTGTGACCATCATGGTTGGCTATGCTACTTCCAGTCCCAGTTTACATGCAGTTGATCTGCGAGTTGGGCAACTGATCCAGTCCAGGAATCCAGCGAGGGTCTGGTAGTGAATGATTACCTTCAGATAATATCTGTTCCTGATTTGCCACCAAAGGTCCTATGATAAACTACGCTCAATGTCAAACAATAAAATCGCACTAGAATTTTGCAGACAAACATATATGATACTTTTTAAAAGGAAATTTAGATTTTCTGGTGATCATGGACTTTTAAATCAATGATAGACATAGGCACACATTTCTGCTTGTAGTGATTAGGGCTGGGACTAGGCCAAGCGCTGCAGACATTACATTACAGTCTCTCTCCTGAGACAAGCTGCTAGTTTGACTAACCCAGGAGTTTGTCCGGATGCTGTGCAATGACTGATATAAGAAGGCATGTATAAGGCCACATTAAAAGAATGTTGTGCCAAAGCATCATTTTTGCAGATGGGGATTTTTGCTGGTTTAAACTGTAGATGAAATAAATACATCTGTCTTATAACTGGGTATGGGCTGGAATGGAGAACTGTGACTGGGAGGTCGACATGGTGTTGGTTACATATTTATTTCCAGAATATTTCTTAATTTTGCTTATAAGGTTTATTATAGAGTGAGTAGAGTTTTGTGCTGGTTTGGGAGAATGTTGGGGTGTAACTGGTTGTGCACCAGGGGGCACTGGAGGGAATACCTTAAATCCTTCTGTTTTGGATACTTCAATGTTGGTCGGTAGAGTAATGTGGATTAATCAATTGATTGGTATGCAGGGGGCACATGAAGCTCAGTATCAACATGCAGGGATCTCAGACCACAGAACAAAAAGAATATTTGCGTCTCCCTCCATCTTGTGCAATTCCATCCCATGCCAATCCTTCCTTTCACCTGGATCTGCACAAACATGGTCATATGATGCCATGTGCACATGAGTGTGCCAGAGACTATGAACAGGAACTGGAATAGTGCTAAAACTGCACCGGTTCTTCCAAAGAGCACCACTGAGTGATTAGCTTTCTTCATCTTTTTCTTTCATCAAATGTACCGGGCCAGTAGAATGATTAGGTTTTGTGGTGCAGTAAGTTCATGTTTATGTTTAGTATACAAAATACAGCTTATTCTATTTTAGACTTTCCTTTAAACTTTAAACTTGGACATATCTTTTTTTCAATCTAAAGGACTATGTAAGTATTTTACTATAGTATTTTACTATATTGTAAATATAACAGTTGTCCTAGTATTTTACTATTTTACTATTCTCCCAGTATTCAAAAAATGATGGCATATTATTATATCAAAATAATAATTAATATTATTATAATAACAATTTGATCATTTCTGTCTAATGTTTATTTTGTTACACAATAATCTTCATAGCACAGTGGCAGTGCACACCTAATTTCATCTTAGAAACTAGGGGGAACAGTGTTATAGAGGGATTAAACTCCTTTTAAAGTGACCCTTCATATTGTGGCAGTTGCTGACAGGGAAACTTGCACTGGCATTTCATGTGTGGTTAGTCAGGATTCAGTCTGTCAGCATTTCTTTTCTGTGTGCATCTGGAATCAGTCACATCCGCAGATGAAATTCCTGCTCTGTTATTACAGCTCTATGTTTGGCCAGGGGAACAGGCAGTTAGCAAACCGTAATCAATGCACCACTAGTAGGATCCATAATGAAGTGTTCGCCACCAGATAAAATTGACAAAGATTTATCACCCTAGTCAGTAATACAGAAAGCAGCGTAATCAATATGGATGAGTTTGTATTTTGTACTGAACATGTACAGTATAATGTGTTGCTTCATTTATTGGATAGACAGTAGCATGTCAAATTCAATAGGTGTCACTGAAGGCAACTGAGAGCAATCCAAGAAGAATATAATGCTGGCTGGAATTGAAAACAAGTATCTTCAAGGGCAGCACAATAGGATCCAGCCATTTTAAAGGCCATGTACATTTTTGTTTGCCTAAATCAGGTTATTAGCACCGACTTAACTCTAGGTGTAATGCCCCTAGATAATTCTGCTTACCAGTGCTACAACATATACTGTATCTAACAGGGCATTTGTGGCTTGCTGTTGTAATCAAACATCAGAAAGGTTCTCTTTAGGTGTTTGGTGCCAGCTATGATCCTATATGAGCAAAGATGTAGTCTAGTGTTTTTAGAGCAAGAAGCATACTAATTTTAGGGTTTTCATGCATTAACAGGCCCTATTGAGATGGGTAAAGGTTTGAGTGAACAGTAATAAGGTATGGTACACAGGGTGAAAATGATGGTATCCATCCATATACTGTATGCACATGGTCCCCTCTTTATTATTCCATTGTTTGTTATGACAGTCCAAATGATAGAATTAGCAGGAACTAAATAGTTATCACAGAACTTGGGCTAGTCTTCACTTCCTTTGCCCATCAGGACAGATGATTTGCAATCCACCAGAATAGCAGAATTATTGGTCTAAATAGCACATGGACAATACATGCTGTGGTGATCAGTCAGTATGGTCGAAATCGGACAAGTTGATTGACCAGACCTGGAAATTTCTGGACACCTTAAAAATGTATTTTTGATTTTATTGGATGCTCTGCAGTAGAAGCCTCTCAGTGAAAACTGCTTATTTCAGTTAATTTCTAATTGTGGTTTCTGCACTAAGGCTATTTTCATATGGGAATACTAACGCCTTCGGTTCAGCAGAGACTGTTTTAATTACTAGCCCCTATCTTGTGCCACCAGGTGTATTACAAAAGAATGCTCATCTGTCATTTGCCAACTCCAGCATCTCTACTACAGGGTCCAACCTCTTCACCTAGGATATTATTCTAAGATAAAGCCCAAAAAGAGACTGAATGCATGTTCCCTCCATTTTAAAGTCTAGAGAACCAGGAACTGGTAAGATTTACTTGGGCCAATAGGTTGAAAATTGTGGTCTTCCTGAGCAGTAGAGGAAAGTTATTCCTATGGGTCCCTCATGCATATTATTTGTGAACTTTAAAGGGCAAGGAAAGGCAAAGAAATAAAATCCCATTTTTACTTTCTTTAATGAAAAAGAAATCTATCTCCAATATACTTTAATTTTGAAATGTGTACCGTTTTTATAAGAAACCTGACTGTATGCAGTGAAATTCTCCCTTCATTTAGTGCTTCTGGCAGGGAAACAATCACTTATGAACAGCAGGGGGAGCCCCTGCCTTACTTACCAGCCATGCAGAACGCAAGCAGACCACACTGAGCATGTGCAGTGCCAGTGTCAGACAAAGATGTATAACAAAGTTACAAGATGACAGCCCCCTGTGGCCAACTTTGAAAGCATAAATCATTTGTTTGATTAGGCTTGTGGTGCAGTAAATTCATGTTTATGTTTAGTATACAAAATACAGCAATTCTAGCCTTATTCTATTTTACACTTTCCTTGCCCTTTAAAGCCAAATCATTTTTGGAAAAAATGACAAATTTAAATAAGAGAACCACTGGAGACCAAGCTTTACTTGTGAGTTACCAGCACTGCTGAAAAAGTAGAATCTGTTCCTTTGGAACATGGGCTGTCTGGGAATACATACCTCTCCAATACGTGGATAATTATAAAACAACTGTGTAAAACACATTTACAGTACCTTGAAGGAAATTAGGCAGCTGTAGGTTTCAGAGTGAGAAAGATTTACTGAGAATTTAATTGATGGATTTTGCTTCTTCCAAAAGCCAATGTTTTTGAGCTGTACTCCAGAACTGGGACACACATTTATGACTGTTTAAATCTGGGGTTGATTTAATTGAGATTTTTTTGTCGATGAACTATACAAAATACTCCAAGTAGAAATAGCTACATCTTAAAAATGTTTTAAAAAAATTATTGCATAACTGTTCCTTCTATTTGCTGTGAAATCCTTATGATTCAGCTTCCAGCACCACTGATAACATGATGTTGCATGCTGGGATCTGTAGTGTCTACCAAAAGTTTTGGTTTATCTACAGTGCTATGTGGCATCTACAGGAGTGACTTTGTCAGATTTATTAGGCTTTTTACCAAAACATTGCCTCAGCATTGTGTACTGGGTATGACTGATAGACTAACATGTTTAGTGTAGCCTAGTGTAGAATACTAACTAACTATCTTTGAAGCTGGTCTTGGGCAACCAGCAAATCCTTATAAAGGTTTACAATTCCATAGCTGGCATTAATTTGGCCCCACAGATTTCTGTGGATGATACAGCATCATTCAAAACAATCATCTGCATACAACTACAAAAATATTTTAGCATTTAAAACCTCCATTAAAAATGTGTTTCTTCTCTGTAAAATAACAAAAGAAAAACATTCCTCTTCTGATGTTGTGGTGCAATAGGAAAATGCACTTCATTACAGAGAGTAACACAATTATAGAGTAAATGAAAAGGCACTTTACAGCGCGTCTTTAAATGAAATGTTCTGAAGCGCAGAGCAGATCCTTGTTATGTGAAACATTCTAACATCAGACAAAAAGGTCATTGTGTTCCAAGCTCTCCCTATTAACAAGTAGATACCAAGGACACTGCTTATGTTGAAATTTCCATCACCATTCCGTTATGTACTAATGACTAGAAGCTTCTTGAAAGGCTGGAATCTGCCAGACAGTCCATTGCAGGATGGGTAATAAGGATTCGGAGGACATAAATATTGTGTGTGAAATTTTGAGTCTGTAAATATCATTTAGAGAGGCATTGAACCAAAAGGAAGCTGTGCTTTGGCTAAACGTTTTGTGCAGCCTAGAGCACAAAAGAAATAAAAGACCCCATGTATAATTGTGTATTTTTGAACATTTATTTTAAACTTTTCAGTTGAAAAAAAATTAAAAAAATGCTCTGTATTTATTCCCTAAAAGCATCCATGACAGTGGTCTTACTGGAAACCCAAGACTGAGTATCTGCAACTGAATCTCACGTAAACTAACACCAACTCAACTGTGTTTAACACAAGCAACATATAGGCAAGGTATGGGCTCTCTTTTTAGCATCTGCATAGGATTTGATCAATTGTAAGGGTGATGAAGACTGTACCCCTTTTTTAATACCTCTGCACAAGTCCAAACTCACAGTGACATCAGATCATGTATATGTCCAGGTTCATTGTAAGATCATTTGCATATTTTACTAAGACTGATGGGAGGTTTTTGGGATGGAGTTGGGATGAAGTTTTGAAGTGATATTTGAAATGTCGAGGGAACACTAGAACTTGGGCAAAGTATTAACTAGAATGGAAATATTACCATAGTATAGGCATGCTAGAAAGTTTTATGTTTTCCTTCTAATAAAGCATACACTATCCATTCCTATTATTGCTCAACTCAGTCAGTTGCACATAGGATTTCCACCTGGCAAGGATTAATGTTTTTTTTCCAAAGTCGGTAGCTAACCTAAGCCTTTTCTTACATGATACTGTTTGGACCAACCCGTAGTCATTTCTAAAATGTGGTCCTTCCTACCTTCCTACCTTACTACGTAACTGTAATGCAAAAACACACAGAATTTGTTGAATGAACATTTAAGTTCAATCTAAGCATCACCTGAATGCAATATGACTATATCCATGCTAATCCTACTGTTCCTAATTACAAGGGAGAACATGTTTTGCTTTAAGATATGGGAATTTAAGGTTGTCTTACTTTAGATTTGGAGAAATTATAACCTTGGATTACCTTAGGACAAATCTTCATACTGAGGCCTCCTATCTCAAACAGCATCCAACTCTGTCATGGTGTCCAAATAAAAAGAACCATCTTCTCCCTTCACTTGTATAGACAATGAAACAGGAGCTACAATCACTACTTATGTGTATCTGGGAAAACATCCCTTTCCCTAGGACATAGCTATATTTATTAGCAGTAGGGATGATTAACTCCTTACATTCTGTACAAAAGGAGTGATATTTTATTTCACCATAACAACTGAAACAGTAAAGAAGCTTACACCAGATATTATTGTTATCAGTCTCTGTCCCAATGGAGCTTATAATAAATTCACATATACACTAGGGTATGTTTTATCAGTAGACAATCGACCTGTCTGTTTTCAATCAATCAATCAAATTCAGAACTCCAGCATTGTGAGGCTAATAATTGGGTTGCTAATACATACAGTTTATTATTTTACTGGACATGTATATGATATAGTAAATGTTAACCATATTATAAGAAGGATACATTTGCTATTTAAATTCCTGGGTCCATTTGAAGTGATCATTAGCATGCTTTTCAACGGTGAAGGTGGAATATATTTTTGTTCTGTACATTACATTTAGTTCACGTGTATGATGAAGTCAAGGACATGTGTTGAATGGTTTGTTGGGATCAGGTGCTGGAAATAAAAAAAAATATTTTTGATTGTTCAATAGCTTCTAGCATTTACAGGAAAACACTATTTTTAGCCTTCAATGACATAGTGCTGGCTTCTGTACTCCTGCCTGTCCTATGATGTAACGTCTCATTCTTATTTAAGTTCTTTTTATAGTTTGTGACGTGATAATGAAATCAGATGAATTCCAGGAATAGAGATGCGTAGGTTGGCACGTTTGTGAATCAGCAATGAGGTTAAAAGCATGTAGGTTTCAGCAGATCTGTAGGTTGTCCTGGGATTAAATGGAACAGCCTCGCTTGTTATGCAAATAAATGGTGTCTTGCAGTTCTTTGTAAGATAATGGATTTTCTGTTCTGTTATTTCAAAGCATGTTTAGATGAAAATATAGTTACTGTATTGGGAACATGTTGCCGCTTACATATCGATGCTTATAATATAGTGCATCACCTTCTGTCCTTGATACTGCTCTTTGAGTGGTTCCAGGTATTCCCATACTGGTACAGATGCAGTCACTTGGATTTGTGTGTTAAATGCGTCGTGACTTAACTCATCTATCCCATTTATCCCACTTAGCACAGAATAGTGTGTCATCCAATTAAAGAGTTCACCATTGAAAACAATGGTGCTTTGGTATGCTAATGAAAAGGTTAAATGCATTAAATGAGTTCAGATAACTTTGGATAATACAGTTTCTTCAATTAGCCCCGAGTCACGACACATTTAACTTACAAATCCAAGTGACTGCATCTGTACCATGACTGACAATAATTTTTATTGGTAGTAAGGTGTTGTACTGTGTTAGCCATTGAAAAATTGCAGAAATGTGAGGTTAGGTGATAACTTTTATTGTCTAACAAAGTAAGGAAAAAATACAAGCTTTCAAGATAATAGTATTACATCGCTTTTTCCGGCTTAAATTTGTTACATTATTTTATTTTCATTAGGACACAGCAAGGACTGACTGGCACCAAGTTTAAGATGCATTTTACAAATGATGCTTAACAGTAATGTATTAGATATTGGCTGAGACCAAGTAAGTTCATTCTCCTAATGGCTCAAGTATTACAATTGACAGGGATTGGCTGGCACCAAAGGTACAAACACTCTCTTTATACCTACACACCACTATGAGATAAATGCCACCAAGTGTAATATCCACCAACATAGTGGTGGCCCTCTGTCTACTTTCAACAGGGACTGCGTTGGACCATAGGTAATGTACGCTCAACTGATGACAAGCACCAGTCATAGGGTACATTCTCCTAATAATTTACACTCAGAAGGAACTTGGCACCTAGGTTTGGTTTTGCCAAAATACTTTACCTACACTCAGAAGTGATAGACTGATGGCTAGAGAGCTAGTACTGCATACAATAACTGTTTTTTACCCATAGGTGCAAAGTTTTTTCTATAATTCCAGCATCATTGTGGCCATTAGGGGTGTGCATTTGGACGCAGTTGTGCTGAAGATTTGGTGTTCAGACATCGGCTCTTCGGCTCTCTGCATCTGGTTGGCATCATTTCCAGTGTTTGGTGCTAAAATAATGTTTGGTGTAACTGTGCTGCTGTGATTGACGCATGTTGATGTGGGAAGCCTGGAGCTACCACCTGGTACAGAGCTGGTGGCAGCTCCAGGGTTCTCCAGAGTCAGTAGGGCACAGTTTTGCTGAGTTTGTACAATGTTGCAGGAGGAAACCTTTAATGAATGGGGTTATATTTCACAACTGACTAAAGCAAACGTGTGTCACTGCAATTGTACTTTGCAGTAGTAAACAAACCTTTTCTAACTAGTGGGAAGAAAACTGGGCTGCCAGTGCGGGTGGCCACATTTAGTGATGCATAAAAATTAACAAGTCTCCTATCTTACTCATTACGCTCATGCACATGATGTCACCTATATGTGCATAGTGAGTGAAAGCTGCGGCACTATACTCAGTGACCCTACATGGCTGCCCACACCAAGTGCTCCCTCACAGTATTGGTTGCCTAGCAGTCGGGGAGCATTTTTGGGGGGAAACAATGTTGAGGCCATGTAATGTGATTGACAGTTAGGTAGACAATGTTGGCATTTTAGAAATGACTGATCATTGTAATTATAATAATAACACATCTATTATCTATTCAAAGACTCACATCTTGATGGCAGTGTCAATATTAAATCCCAGTATTTCCCTCTGAATATTGAAGAACTGTCCATGGTAAGTGTTAGACTTTATGTGTATTGATTACATTAATATAAATCAAACATACTGTATATTATCCAACTAAGTGCCACTATTGATAAAGAAGTGACTGTTCTCCAACATATACAGTAGGTAAGCCATATTAATGCCATGCCTAATTTATTTAGAAAAGCAAATGATCATTGGCTGTATTTCATTATATCATTTATATTATTAATTTCTTATAATTATTAGCCCAATAAGTGGTTTCAACCTGTATATAGAGTCACTCACAACTTGGTAATACTTGATATGACTCCAGACACCCCTCATCAATGAATGCATGACTGCCACAGAATTAATAACTGTAACAAGCAGAGCAGTACAGTAGATAAGAGATGGGCTCTAAATAGCCTCAAGGGTACCAAAGAATTCTGCATTTTGATTGATGCTTTTCACTATGAAGCTCAAAATGTCAAGTCAAATGTCAAATGTCATGGCAATCCCATGTTTAAGGATTGATAGCCAGTCTATGATCATTATTTTAAGGGGGGATCAAAGCAATTCCAGCTGTCCCTCAAGGTACTGAAATATTGGCTAAAATCCAACCTGGGTAAACACCTCTCAAAAGAATAAAAAACATATCATTGTGGTCATAAAATTACAACTTTTACTATTATCTGTACAGAATTCATTGGTTAAGAAAAAAACAAGCTGGCAGTTCCAAGTCACATGTATAAATTCCAGTTAAAAGGTGCAAAGGAATACATAGTGTACACAACAGTATAACAATTGAATGTGTTTACTAAAGTGTGAGAAGTCCTTGCAAAAATTCTTTGGGCTCTATGAGCATGTTGTCACGATCAACTTGAATAAACTTTAGTTAATGGGTTCATATGCCTTCTTAGCACAATGCGTATTTAAAGGAAAAGTGCAGTGTAAAAATAAAAACTGGGTAAATAGATAGGCTGTGCAAAATAAAAAATGTTCTAATATAGGTAGTTAGCTAAAAATGCAATTTATAAAGACTGGAGTGACTGGATGTCTAACATAACATAACAGAATACTACTCCTTCATTTTAGCTCTCTAACTCTTAGTTGGCCAGTGACTATAAGGGGGGCCCACATTGGACATAACTTGTGAGTTTGTGAATCAGCATTCAGGTCAGATTCAAAAACAACACTTATGACCAATGTGCATCCCCCTCACCAGCAGGTCCAGACAGAGATTGAAAATAAGCCCTGGCATTCCAGTTATGCAGAGGCCCAAGCAGCAAAACATTGGAAATGGTTGGGATGTTACTGTTTACAAGTAGGGTTGCCACTTTTTTCTAAAATATTTACCAGCTGGTGGGGGACAGGAACAAAAAGGGTCGAGTGTGACGTCAAAATGGGAGGGCCATGACACAAAGGGGGTAGGACCAAGGCGCTGAGATTTCAGGACAGAGGACGAAAGCTAAGTTTACATGGGATTTGGGGCGGGCAGAGTGGCTCTTTCTAAGGGTATTACAAATTTACCGGCCGTTACATTGCCATTAAATTTGTAAAACCGACCCCGGCCTTGGCTGGTGTTTTACCGGCTAGGCCGTTAAAATACCAGCCGGGTGGCAACCCTATTTACAAGGGGACTTGTTTATCAAAGGCTGAAAATAGAGTACAATGTTTAGCAGAAGTGAGCTCTCCAGCTCTTTCATTTTACCAAAAGGTGAACTCTATTTTCACCCATTGTATTTTTTAATAATTATTTTAATTTAGAATATATAATAATAGAGTGTATTATGCAGGCCCGGACTTGTGGAGAGGCCACAAAGGCCTAGGCCTAGGGTGGCATGCCGCCCCGCTGCTCTGTAGGGAGCACTGGGTGCTACGCTGCTCCGGCGCTTGTGTGCAGGCACTAGGACCAAATCCGCCACTGATATTTTGTACAGGATACTCATTTATACAAAAATCATAAACTTACCAACACTTAAACTTGGTTTCATGTTTCTCATTAGTATACACAAAGGTGTTTCCCACATCCTCCTGGCCACAGTAGTTCCACACCAAGATAATGTAATGTGCACCTAGGGCTGGTTTGGCTTAATTGAGCAGGTTTAGGTCTAGAGGAGGGCGTTAGAGAAGTTACAGGTACATCTTAAGTTGCAGTGTATAATTAGGGGTCCTGTGCAGGTCTTGTTCTATCCATTGAGTCCATACTTTATCGAAGTTTGATAGGTAGCCTCTCCTGATATACTGCACATACTGTAAGCGATAGAATTGTCAATCATGGCATTCCATGCTTGCAAGTGTGCAATTGTTTTTTTGCCATATATAAATAAAATAGATAGCAGGGTTCTTTATGGTCCGATGGGTAATAATTCCTCCTGCCTGGTTAAGCAGTACAACTACTGAATCCAATGGGAGCACCAGCCCTCTTCTGTCACTAATATAATCAACTTCCTTCCACCAAATACAAGTCCACACAATATGGAAATGTCAGCTTAGGTGTACTGGTACAAAGTATTATAACTGGGTTTGTTTGTTTTTACTACTGATTACTCCATCAAAAGTCAACTCCCAAATCTCTTCCCATTGTTCACGAGTAAGTTGGGGAAGATCCTGTTGCCACTTAGCAAGTAACTTGTTTAGGAGGGGTGCTACCTCCTGCCGTAGGGTGGGCATAGTACAGTTAGAGAGTTTTTTTGAGGTCCTCCATATGGACCAGGGTCTCTAGATCCCTTTGAGATTAGAGATGAGTAGAAGTAACCATTTCAGTTACTGAAAGGTTAACAGCTTCCCATCAGACATCATATCTAAGATATACAGTGTTTATTTCTGTGTTGTGCCCATATCCGGTTGTTCAATCGTTTGCTTAATTGTTTGAGACATGGGAGGGGAGGTATATGCCAAGCAATGTCTGGGGGGGTAAATTACACTATAGTATTTCAACCCTGCACTGTAGACTTCATACGCAGGGTATCATTATTAGTGTATGATGTGCCCCTGTATAATACGTTTTTTAGTTTCTCTAAAGTTCCTCAACTGAGTGAAGCATTGGAAAGGGATGCTGATGTGCAGCTCAAAGACAATGTCATTTGCAAGGCTATGTAATACATAAAGAGTTAGTGTGGGTAGTCACCCCTTCAAATATGATAGTTGCAGGGTTTGTATAATATTGAATATTCCCCATTCCAAAACATACTCAGCTAAGTTGACATCTTTGATGGAAACATTTTGCAGCTTAGGATGCAATGAGAACACATACTGAGAGAATGAAATGGACACATTTTGGGGCAATTCAATACTTGCACCAGATCATGCTCCTGTACTCCCACGTAATTGCCCATGTTTCCATTTTGCCTCTTCTGATGAATACTGCATAACTGCTCCTGTTGAAGATGGAATACCCTGGAATAGCCTCCACCCTGGACCTGGTGGTAGCTCCAAATTACCCACAGTATCAAAACACAAGAACAACTGCGTTAGTTTTGGATGGAGAAATGTATCTTGGAGAACAACAGCTATTCTGCTGGAGGAGGGAGGAATGCTCAGTTATGGATTAAAAAAAAGTTGAGATTTGTGTCCAGAATTGCTCTTTGCGCATACTTGTATTCATAAGGCACCCCCAATAACTGTCTGAGTAAGTAAGAGTTAAATGTCCCTAATTCAGCCCTTAAAAATAAGGCTTCTAATACTGTGCATTGCTTTTGGTAGCAGCGAAACACTTTATATTAAAATGTCAGTATTCTTCTTATCCATGCATATTTATAAGACTGCTCAAATTGGCAAAACTCAAGAACACAAAGATGAGATTCAAAGTCCAGTTTAATAACATGAACACCAAGAAATGTTGGAAATCCTCGAATGGCTTTCATTACAGTAGATTATGTGAAAAATCCTCAGATCATGAGAATAACCTCTGTGTGACCTTTTAAAAGGAAGAGGCTCCACTGCTGCTCCCTTCCGTTCACAAGGAACCTACGAGATAAAAGGAAGGAAATTAAATAATAATAAACAATTGTCACCTGTGTTTTTCATTCTCCCAGAACTTCGCCAGCTTGGTTTCCTGCTTACAAACTATACTAGCCTGGAACAGGAATATACATTATAATATATACCAGATCCCCTAGGGATGTCAGCCTTCACAGGAGCCACAATACCTGGGTCCAGTTCACCAGGAACAGGTTTGCATACTCAAACAAACAAAATGGCACTTACTCTGATTATAGATGAGTTGGAATTTAGGCACTATGCATTCTCCTTTTTTTTAAAATACTTGGGTTCAATTTGTAAACCAGCAAAGTAGGATTTCCCCCAAAATTTCATTTAGAAAAAATGTAAACAAAATCAAAGGAAACGTTAGATCAATATTCTAGTAGGCACACTATTTGAAAACATTTACATGGCTTAGCAGCTTGTCTTCAGGGTTGAACTTCTCTGATAGAATACCAAAGACCCAGCAAAGCATAAATCCCATCAAACCTTTCTCTTTTGTCATAACCCAATATATAACACCTCTATAACAATTAGCATTGCTTATATGTAACTGCTGTAAGAGTGGGCTCTTGATGTCAGGTTCTCTGGTCATGCTCAGAAGGCCCATCAAGACATTGCTTGCTCAAGACAACTGGCCAGCCCTAGAGATAACTTTGTCTGAAAACATTGTCTAATAAAATTTGACAAGGGATAGGAACATAAGTCATGAGTAAGAACTACTGCAAAACCAAATCACATTTTTGTAGCTATCTACATAGACCACCCACTGATTTTATTAATCTCAAATTCTATAACATGAGCACCTTACCTTAAGTAATATTCATTCAGTGAAGGTTTAACAGTTGACCTAGAAGATGGAACCCATTAGCTCTTACCACTGCAGAATTACTTTTGATTGGCAAGTAGATTACATGATGGTATAACACACCTGAAGAAGAGACACCTGGATACCTACCCCTGACCCTCTTGAATCAAGGCACATTCAGCAGGGCTCTGCATTCAGAAACTGAGTACTGAGGCCTGCGTATGATTGCGGCCTTTTTTTGCACACTCCATGGTGCATTGTACATGAGCTATAATACTGTATCTATAGCTGTAAGAAAGGAATGCTCCACAACCAAAACAAGGGTTGATAATAGTGGGTACAGACAGTTAATTAACTAAAGACAGTGGAGCAGCATTAAGCAGGATACAATCTCCCTTCTTAGGTATCAGAATGGTCCAGTGAGTTCAGGGTATGGTAGAATGCAAATAGATATAGGCATATATTGTGTTCCAGTTAAAAGTATAATTATGCTAATTTCATCTGGAACCCAACTAGTGAAGAATAAGAATAAATCTATAAAACAGTAATGTGCTTTCTTTTCCAGACTTTCCCTTGCAGTTATGATTAATGTAGTGGAAACAAGTTTGGCAAATTAGTTTAAAGTCAAACTGTTTCAAATAGGGAATATTTTGACATTTCGGTATTCATGCTTGAAGGGTCAAACGGCAGGGGCATGGTTCCGGGGAAGAGTTTAATGGCAGCCAATGTGAACGAATAAATAATATACAAATTACTAAACAAACACACCAATAACTTCACTTTCACATCTTTAATCTGGGAATATTTAACTTTTTATCAATTCAGAGTGTAAAACGACATCTTTCAGGTATGTAAAGAAGTGGCAAAGTTTGTCCTGGTCATGTTACCTATAGGAACCATTGAGCAGTTATGGGTAATATTATAAAAAGTGCAGCGTTTGCTAGTGGTTTTTTTTAACCCATAGAAACCAATTAGCAAATTGAATGTTTGGCTCAGAAGTATGAAAGCAAATACTATAGGTTACTTAACCTAGGGCAAAATTGTATTACAATATCTGCCCTTTGTCAAAGACTAAAGTTTGCCATTCAGAATAATCATTTGGTGGATCCCTGCTACTTCTGACCATACCACTTCTAAGACTACTTGTCCGATGCATGTCCATAACAAGAAGAACAGCAAACTGTGCTTAACTTCTGTCTGATGCATACTGATCACCTTTCCACCTAAGCCTGATCCTACTCCCCTATTTACTATTTCTATTGATAGCATACCAGGACAAGGAAAGCTTTGCCCCCAAGTTTCTAGCTTTTAATAGATAATAAATAATGTAACGAATAGCTAACTTAGTTTTTCAAACTTGCTCTGATAGCTCATGTGGTGCCTTCATATAATAGAATTTAATCCGGTCTGTTGTGGATGCCATGTTTCCTCTCATAACGCCATCAAAATGGCTTCCACACATGATATACACATATGTGAAAATTGCTCCTACTTACTGGCCTCCCTAATTGCAGAGACACATGCTGCGATTTGGGTAGATTAGCCGACCAGCGACAAATCTCCTCATCTTTTGGGAGACTACTCTCCCCAAACTGCTTCCCGCCGGCTAGAATGAAAATTGCCTGGCGGGATGGCACTCGGAGCTCTTCGTTTTCCAAAATCGGCCTAAAGCTGCCAGAATTCTCCTCTTCTCATCCAAGATGACACAGGCCTCTCCCCTGCTTATGCCCTCATCATCGCTTCCCCTAAAACAAAGACTAACTTACAACCTTCAAAGTGGTACCTTCAAAGTCATTCATTCTTCTGCACCTCACTGCATCTCTTTTTTTGTCTTTCTCTATGTTCCTCTGAGAGAATCCTCTACATTTTCTTCAGAACTAAACTCAAAGACTATCTCTTGGAGCACTTGCACAAACCCACTGTAACCTACAACATTTAATATACTCCTATTTGTGTCTGTAAAGTACCCTCCCATTTAGATTGTAAGCTCTTCAGGGCATGGACCTCCATCCTCTTGTCTCCTTGACACTAAGCTCTTGATTTTTATTGTATTTGTTTGTATTTCTTATTGTCTGTACAAAGCTGCATTTTCATGCATATATGCATGTAAAAGAGTCCCAAAATTGGCCCCAATGAATGAAAGTTCTATAACCGCTGAGTGAGTCCTGGCCAACTACAAAACCCATCACCCCAATAGAGCACGGGCACTGCCGTACCATACAAATGTGAATACTATTACATGCATTTTATTCGTCTGTTTCCAGAAATAAGATAGAGGGTTTAATAGAGAACAATTGTGGCCTGTGCATTTCGACGTGAATAGAATACAAATGTGCTGAAAATCTTCAGAGCTGAGATACAGTCATTTCAGGTGCTTAGCATCGAAATAATAAATGTGCCCAATTTTATAGGTGCTAATATGCTGCAGGCTGCTCTTGAAACCCTTGAGCTACCATTTTTGCAGACAACATCCCAAATCGCCCACCTCAAGGGAGGGCTGCTAGGTCAAGCCCTCCCTCGAGGTGGGTGAAATGGGGGGTTAACAAATTTACGGCCAGCTGCCAGTAAGTAACACAGAAGCTAAAAAAATAAAGCAAAAAATCTTTCCTGGTAAGATAATTTAAATATATTGTCAACATTACAAACAACCAAGGATACTTTTTCTGTTTTTTAAAATGTCTCTTTTTAGAGATATATGTTGCCATTTAAATGTTGTTGAGGAGCTCACTGTACTTTTTTCTTTCAAAAAGTACATTTTGGCATTTCTACCAGGCTTATAGCAGGTTTATCTCAATGAGTCTTCTGTTGGCAGCCAGATCAGTTGGCTCTCTGCATGGGATGTGACTCCTTTCTTTCCCATAGATAAAAGCCATATTTTAGTAATTACTCAAATGCTTGTTTAAGCTTGTTTATAATAAAAGCTCCACCAGAAGTGAATTGCCCATTCACAAAAGCAAATCAGTAGACAGTTTTGTTCTAAAAGTTCTTCTGCCTAGGTAAGCAATATAGCTACCCCCTTCTTGTAATGCAAGTATAAGACTTTTTTTAAATGGATTTGATAATGTCAGTCTTGTATTGCTCTTATCTGCTGACATTCAGGGAAAAATAGGAACTCTTTGCAGTGGTTTTGGGAGAGACTTAGGAAGCCTGTCACACAATGCCACATTATCCAATGACCCCAGGGAGATTTAGTCAGCCGGCGACAAATCAGGTCTTCTTTGGGTGACTAATCTTTCCAGAACTGCCACCCCGCCGGCTAGAATCTAAATTGTTGGTGTGATGACGCTTGGAGTGCTTTGTTTTCCGAAGTTGCCTGAAGTTTTCTGTGCCGGCAGGGAAGCACTTCCCTTCTTCACCAGTAGAAGAGGCGATCTGTTGCCGGGCGACTAAGTCTCCTTGTCTGTCTCTGCCCTAAATCTCCCCGAAGTTTCTCGTCTGTCTGAGCCCTAAAGGCAAAATATATACAAATAACTATTACAGTTAGGAAGAAAGTTTGAATGGACATACATTTGCTGACCAAAATGTAAATAAATTACAATAAATATATATTTTGAACTATAACAAAATACTGGAATCAGTAAAATGTTCATAAGTTTGGCATGGGTAAATGAGTTGGGGGCCTGAATTATGATGGTGGCTTTAATTTGTGAGGTTAATTGAATTTCTATATTATTATCTAATCCATGTGTATCACTTTTTGAATATCCAGAAGTGTGAAATTTACCAGTACAGGCTCATTTTGATGGAAGTGCAATTCTAAAACTAGTTATATAGAGCGTGTTAAGAGCCCTGTGAGATTGCTCTTCATCCCTTTTTACCATCTGCTGTTTTCCTATGCTCTTGTTTAGAAGGGATTGCCAGACAGCATAATCCATAAAGAAAAAGCAAACGTAATAATAAAAAAAATAGAAACTGGAAGATTTGTAGTTTAAATTCACACAATCTCATTCAAACTCAGTTATGGATTATATTGCATTGTATAATTGAGGTTGATGCAATTTGCTCTATCCAAGCTAAAAATATTCATCTGCTGATGTACCTTGTGCTGCAGCTCTTCTTCATTTCACTTTAGGACATGGGCTCCAATGATCCAATCTCCAGGAATATTGTTCCCAGAGATATATAAATAGTGATCCCATGCAGCACTCTTTATAAAACAGCTGAAAATGTGGTATTATTAACCTACTGTACCTTGAGATAAATGTGGGGATCATCCCTTTGTGACTGGTTGCTTGATTAAACAATGTTAAAGCAGAACTACACAAAAACATAATTTAAGCTTTTTGTAAAGTAAACATAATTTCAACTTTGCAATATACATAAATTAAAAAATATGCAGATTTTTCATGGTTTTTAATGGTTTCTCACAGTTCCCTAAGCCTTGCCCCCTGCTCTCCTCCTGAACTTTCTGACTACTTTGCTGAGCTGGCTTACTACTGTTACTTTGTATCAGCAGTCAGCTGTCCTCAGCTTGCATCCTCCAAACCCCACAATTCCCTGCACATGTGATTTCAATAAGGATAGGAACAACACAGAGAAATGCATTGTGGGTTATGTAGTTCCTGTATGCTGTCTGTAAGCTGTGGAGAACTTTTAACAATTTGTAACATCAGTGTTTTAGTTCCTCCTTCCCTGCCAGGATTTCAAATGATGTAGAAAGATAAGAACTGTTAAACAGCTGGATTTCAGCATAGAAAATGACATGTATTCATACTTTTTGAAGAAACAGGTAACTGTGATGGGTATATTAAGGGTTTCTGTGTTACGTGGGACTCTTTATCAAATTTTAGTTTGGAAGCTGGAGTTCCCCTTTAATGTAGACAAAGACTCGTTTGATGTAAGTAGCGTTTTTTTTCTTTTTCTAAATAAATGTAAATATGCTCAGTGATGCTATATTTTATTGTCTGTTTAAAGGAAAATAAATAGTGAAACTAATTAATTGGCCTTATATTGACGTTTTTCTATAATTAGTTGAAATGAGAATTTCTAAACACTGTGATCAGCTTGTGTGTTGGGATGCATAAATAAATTTCAAGGCTCCAAATAAAGGCAATTTTAGCACCACAATTTATGACCTATAAAGCAATAATCGTTATATAGTCACCACGGGTTTAATCAGATGATTTTCGATGCCTTATAAAGAGCAGTCAGCCAAGACCTGGAGCCATTCTGCCTGTAATTACAATATACAAAGTTCAGCTGCTCATTTTGAACAAAAATCCCTGTAATAAAAGAAATAGATTTCCTCATAATAATATAGCTTGCCCACGTGAACATCTCCCCTTAAGGTACAGTAATTGTGTGACAAGCATATGTCTACCCCGTGTTATTGGAAAGTGAATAGACAGCATCATCTGCACACAAAGAGGGCTGCCAATATGGAAGGCTTAGCTATTTTGAGATTTCTCTTGCAAGCATATTACAAAAAGAAATTGGCCCCCAGCAATAGACTGTTCTTTGTATAAGACATATGGTTACTGCTGCTAAGGTTAATCCAGCATTCAGATTCTTTAAATATTGCTTTGGTTATTAAAAAACAGATCAGATTCTCTTAAATAGGCATCATCCTTTTTTTAAGCTATTCTATATGCTAGAATTTGAAATGACAGATAATGTCTTTTGTCTGACTGTGGTAATCAAAATGACCACAAATTCTTGCCTAGTGTTTCTACTGGTCCTTAGACTCATGTCATGTACTAAACAGCTCAGTTACTCAATATATATTTGTGGTCTGTGTGTTCTCTGGAATTATTAACTGAAATAATTTGTAGTAACATTACACATCATTTAATATGATGTAGGGATGCACGGAACCCACTTTTTTGGATTCGGCCGAACCCCGAATCCTTCCCGAAAGATTCGGCCAAATACCGAACCGAATCCGAACCCTAATTTGCATATGCAAATTATGGGTGGGAAGGGAAAACATTTTTTACTGCCTTATTTTGTGCCAAAAAGTCAAGTGGTTTCCCTCCCGGCCCTAATTTGCATATGCAAATTAAGATTCAGATTCGGTTCAGCCAGGCAGAAGGATTCGGCCGAATCCTGCTGAAAAAGGCCGAATCCTGGCCGAATCCCGAACTTAATCCTGGATTCGGTGCATCCCTAATATGATGCCTGTACCTGCATTTACAAGCTATAAACATATGCCAGTTATGAAATACCTTATTATTTAAACTAGAACAGGGACTTGTTTTAGCCCCATGGGATTACTGTAGGTCTATAATAGACTTGTTTTCCACTGACACCCACACTAATGATGGTGGGTCTGCTGTGTCTCATGACATGGGTCAAATTTGAGCCCATGATTTGAAACATTTGCTTTGATGATCTCATGAAATCAAAGTAAATCGCCAAACAAGTTTATCTCCCCCTGATATGTCCACATTGAGGTGGGCGATATCAGGATGATCAGATCAGAAAAAGGGCCTTGATAAAGGGCCCTATGAGACCTGAAACACTGCCTTTCTTTGTCTACTTGATTTTGAGCCAATAAAAATCAAGCTAAATTGATACACTTTGTCAGTGTGCTGCAGTTTTTTGGACTTTGTATATGCCAGCATCCAGTGCAGCCCAATAAAATATTTAGCCAGTCTCCTTTCTTGATTGCCTCCCCAAACCTGTTCCGGCATCCAATATAAGTGCGGCAGCATAAAATATTTTTCCAGGGCCATCAATATGTAACCAGGGCCCCCTGAACCAGTGCCAGCATCCCTGCAGCTACATTGCGCTTTGACAAGGAATAACTTAACTCAGATATCCCATTTAACTCACTTATCACAGAATATTGTGTCACAGCATCCCATCCAATTAAAGAGTTCACCATTGAAAACAATGAGGCTTTGATATGCTAATGAAAAGGTTAAATGCATTAAATGAGTTAAGATGACTTTAGATAACACAGTTTCTTCAATTAGCCCTGAGTCACGACGCATTTAACTCACAAATCCAAGTGGCTGCATCTGTACATTAAATATTTATATTTCTTTTAGTCCCCACTACCTCTGCCAGCCAGCACCACATAAAACTGTCTCCAAACATTCTCTAAACCTTCTTCAGTGTGAGTGAGCCAGAGCCATACCAGGACTCCCTGAACAGTATCCCCAGCATCAGTGAATCAGTGTAGCCATATTAAATATTTAATTATTAGTGATGGGCGAAACGGCCGCGTTTCGCTTCGCCGAAAAATTCGCGAATTTCCAGAGAAATTCACGAATTTTTCGCCATTTGGCGAAACGAGTCGCGCGTCGTTTTTGACGCGCGGCGCGTCGTTTTTGACGCGCGGCGCGTCGTTTTTGACGCACGTCGCGTCGTTTTTGACGCGCGTCGCGTCAATTCCGACGCGTCGCGGCGTTTCCGACGCGCGTCGCGTCGTTTTCGGTGCGTCGCGTCAAAAACGACGCGCGACTCGTTTTTGCGCGGCGAAATTTTTGCGGCAAATTTTTCTGCTCGTTTCGCGAATTTATTCGCCAGCGGCGAATCGCGGGAATTCGCCGCGAATTCGCCCCTGGCGAATAAATTCGCCCATCACTATTAATTATTAGCCCCACTACCTTCCCCTGTGTACATGTGCCAGCAGCCAGCCAGTGCCACAAATAATTGCTCCAAACAGACTCCAGATTTTCGCCAATTGTTCTGTAATCTTCTTTAGTTTGAGTCAGAAAGTGCCAAACCAGTACAAGTTCTGCATCCAGAATCCTGCCGACAATTGATAATGCGACGTCATGCATATCTACTGTGCATGTTCCATCCCAATGCATCAAATCGAAATAAAGGTACAGGCCAATAGGAGGGGCAAGAGGAAGCGCAAAATGGAAAAATTGCAATGATGAGGAGGTTGGGGAGGATAGCTCTGTGCAGTTATTGAAGGCCAACAAAGTAACCAACACAGTAAAAATTAAATGAAAAAACACCAAAAATTGCACAAAAGTGCACCCCTCAAAGATTGCACCCAAGGCAGGCACCTACCCTGCCTACCCCTAGTTCTGGCCCTGAATATTCTTATAATTTACAGTATGGGTATATTATCCATTATAATACACGAGTGATACTCAGAATTCTCTATATTCCCTGTATAAATCAGTCTGCAGCCTTTTGCCTTTATATAGTCACAACACTATTCACCAAATGCTTCAAATAAATTTTATAGTATGGGCTAATTATTTTTTATATGACTTTAGTGATACACAGAGTTCTACCATTTCCTTCCCTGAGAATGAAATCCTTAAAAACGGTGCTTAGTGATGTCATCAGTTATAGTAGGGGCCTAATGATGTAATTTCTGTCACAACTCACTGAAACTTGTGTGTTATAATAATGTACCCACCCCCTGTTATAAAGTAAGAAGATATTAGAAGTCACCTTGGAGCTCCATGTATGAAAACACTTGGCCTTCAGCCTCCTATTTATTTAGTCATAGAACTCCCTGGTGACTTATAATATACCTATATTTTGTAATGTGGGATACATTATTTACTATATAATACACAAGAGTCATTTGTAACCTGTAAAATGTATCCTTATAAATGTTTCTTACTCATGTAATTAATTATAATAGAAGCTTAGTAATGCCACTTGTTTGCTCTCTAAAATGCTGTACCCCCATATATTACTCATTTTCTTTCATATGACAGTGTATGAAAAGCAAACTCCAAAACACCGAATCCCAGTAACTGCATATACTCCCACATGAATGTGAATCTATATTTATTGGCCTGTGCATTGCAATCAATTGCCTTTTCTGCACACAAAGGACTTCACTACTATGCAGTTCATACATCATTTGCATTCTAGGTCTGACATTTTGCACAAAGAACATAAAATCAATGTTGTTCTATTCTGATATCAAAACATAAAGTTATGTGGTTCCTTCATGCACAGGAATTCTTTGGAAAACACCCAGATGTATGTTAAAGTTTGTAATAGATTTGAAATGTGGACATTAAGAATACGCAAAACCATCTTCTCCATAACTTTGTATAATGTGCTCCTGATATTACAAAACTGTGTAAGTAAATGATGATGTGGCTGTCACAAGAAAAGCATATAGATGCCACAATAAATGTTCCCTTGTATTCAGCACCATTCATCTGGCAAACATTAATGACCACAATACCCTCGAAGAGAGAAACTGTGAATAGGAGGTTAATGTAGCTTTGCTGTGCAGGACTATCAATTTATGACCAAAAGAGTGTTAAAAAATATTCCAACCTAAACACCTTGATTAGACAGGGTGTCATTACTCTTCAGGACCCCTTTTGGCTACTTCTGGTATTATATTGACAAGTGGCCCAGGCAAAACCTGACATGAGATGGGAAGCCAACAACAAATACCACTTCTCTATTAGTGAATAGCAAATGATATAATTAGCCATCTCTACTTGCAATTAGATGTTTGTTGTAGCTCCCCAGTTTCTATCAGGCAAGGCCCAGTTGCGCCTAACAAATAGTGCAAGCATTTCTGAGTGTTAACTACAGTATGTTTAGATAAAACATAGTTCCTAAATTAACCCATGACACGTCAAAAACGTGCCGCTACTTGTTTCGCGAATTTTTTCGCCAATTCGCGAATGTCGCTGGAAATTGCAAATTTTTTGGCGCAGCGAAACTGGGTAGATTCGCCCATCACTAGTAATGATGGGTGAATTTATTCGCCTCAAGATAATTCAAATGGCACACAGGTCTGGGTGAAATTTTCAATACTTTATTAAGCGGAGTGCAGATGCAACATTTCGGACAAAGAACGAGGAAGCAGAGGAAGCAGACCCAGACAAGACCCAGGTATTGTTAGGCAACACACACACATTTACGTACACTGCATGGGTTATATAAATACCACAAGGCAGTGTATGAAGTGTACAAATGAGGCAGCAATTGCCTTTTGTTGGCACTGCATTCTGTTTTTTTAGCACTGAACTTAGTGCCAGTGCACAGGGGATGAGTTAATGACCCCCTTTTTGTGCATGAATCAGTCCTTTACCCTTGTGATAAGGCCTGGTGGTAGACAACGGAGAGGAAACATCAATACATTGTAGTATTATTAGGTTATACCTACAGAGAGAACAATATTTGTGATTACTAATGGTGACTGATCTTGATTGAGTCTGACTGAAGGTTGATGCACCATGAAAATGTGCTTCCATTGCTTGATTTGAAGGGTTTGGAGCACCCACTTAGTAACTACTTCTAAGAATCAGGAAAAATTTGAAACATTTGCAACTCTCAGTGATACTGGCTTAGAGATTTACCTAATTATATTTTTCTCTATGCTGTAGGGAGAGTACAGTATCCTTTGGGCTGATAAAGACCTCTGAATCTGCTATCATTATAGGCTTCATGTTTAATATGCACTTTGTAATTAGTTTGACTGTAAATCCCACTTTAGCAGCTAGTGTTTTTTCTGTTGGATCATTTTTAATCTACTCTGCACTCGGCTGTGAAAGACTGATAAGCACTTCTGAAACCTCTTCCCACATCAAATGGTGCTTTAATCTTTTTTCCTTCAATTTCAGCACACTAATTACATAAATTCAGCTCACAAAGATCCCTGTTCTTTAAAATGACCCATTTTGGGTATACAGGTTTGGGACCTATTATCCAGAATGCGTGGGACCTGGGGTTTGCCGGATAATGGATCTTTCTGTAATTTGGATCTTTATACCTTAAATCTACTAGAAAATCATGTAAACACTAAATAAACCCAACAGGTTTTGCTTCCAATAAGGATTGATTATATCTTAGTTGGGATCAAGTACAAGCTACTGTTTTATTATTAAAGAGAAAAAGGAAATCATCTTAAAAAATTTGGATTATTTCATTATAATGGAGTCTATGGGAGATGCCCATTCCATAATTTGGAGCTTTCTGGATAACGAATTTCTGGATAAGGAATCCAATACCTGTACTCCAATTTGCTGAAGACTTTTCTGAGTATTTTTTATTGATTCTGGTTCACAGGTCACTTAGAGTTTTCAAGGCTTTCAGCATATAGGTTTACTTTTCTTTAAAGTGGAATACAATCATTGGAACCATTCAAGTATTGAAAAGCTTTCTTTTACAGCATTTTAACACACTCAACTGTATTTAAATGTGTATAGCAAAGCACTCTGCTCAAGGATGTTCTGACATCTCCTAGACAACAACTGCACTTCTCACTTCTAAGGGACACTGAAAAACATATTTGTGTGTCCCAATATGCAGTCTTCATGGCATAGTATGGAATTTTAAAGGATAATTAAAGCTTAAACACCGCAAGCTTGGATTCTTCTTTTTTTTTCTTTTCTTTTTATCAATAAAATTTTTCATTACAACTTAAATAGCATATTTATCACAGTAACACAGTGATACCATCTTTGCAGCAGCATGAGCAAGGAGTCATTGGCAAATTTGTTAGTTGCTTTATATGTTATGAGTCACTCCAGCTTATAGGGATGAGCCCATAGGGTCGTTCGTGTTGACCCGTTATAGGTCTGAGGGATGGAGGTGGATTTTGGTTCCTCCTTCTGTAGTGCTTGTTGTCTTGTACCATCCGTGTACTTAGTATAAAAAAGCAGAAGAGAAACAGAGACAAAACAGAAATGTGGGAGGAGACAGATGAGGGTAGGTTGGCTTTTTATGTAAAACTGCCCTATAAAGTTACAACCATCTACTCTTTCCATTGAAAATACCTTCCAAGTTCCAGAGCCAAATTCAGATAAAAATTGGTATCAGAGGTCCTTGGTGGAAGTATTTCCATAAGTGTCCAGAAGCTATTTAGTGCTGTGTAACAATTGTTAGACTTTTGTTATCTATTGATCAGGAATCCACCAGTCTCAATCAACTGATAATAAAAGTGTAACTATAGATTTACAGTATGTATCTACCCAGTTTGCTTCGCTGGAAAATTCGCGAATTGGCGAAAAAATTTGCGACTCGTTTTTTTGGCGAAATTTCGCTGGCTTTTTGCGAATTTATTCGCCAGCGGCATATCGCGGGAGATCGCCGCGAATTCGCCCCTGCCGAATAAATTCGCCCATCACTATTGGTAGGACTAAGTACACCATTAACTAAGCCATTTTACAAGTAGCATATTAGTATATAGTGGCCTGTTAAGAAAACATTGGGTCAATTATTAACATCGTTAAAAGCAAACAGAAAACCTAATGTATGTCTTTAAAAGCCTGTCTTTGATTAAGTGGGATAAAACATTCATATTTGATCATTAGTGCCTGTCTTCTGCTTCTTTTTATCAGTGTAATTCTGTGTAACAGGAACTTGTAAAAAAACTAGGAGGGATGAGCACCACATATCTCACCTGCAATAATTCTGTTCTGGGTGTCGTTAAAGCAAACAATTAAATGATAATGAAAAAAGCCTGGGAAGTTAAGTTTTAAAAGCAGATAAATGCAGAGCCTATGAAGCAGCTATTAAACATATTATATGCAGACTGCTTTAATTGTTTTCAGCTTTAATGACACCCATTGAAACTCAAGATAAAACAGAATTCTGGTTGTGTTACATAATATTGTTACAGATATAAAGCTGTACCATTTTTGGGGCTCTATGTAATTAAAGGCACATTACATACATGGTGTACTGCCACAAAGTGCACGACTTCTGCCATTGGGCATATTTTATTTTCAGAGATAAGGGTGTATAAAATGAACAGTTTGCTATATTTATTGTTTAATGTATCATTACATTACATTAATGTATCATACTATTTTATTCAGTTGTTGTAAATTAACTCCTCTGAGCAGTATATATATATATATATATATATATATATATATATATATATACAGTATATATATTCTACTTGTACTGGTTTCTGTGGTATATGCAGGTTTAGGCTGCTAATACCTGTTATTTGACTTATTTTGAAATATTTGAAGGTCAAACTGTTTGTGACCCTAAACTTCTTGTACAGCCTAAACCTGGTATTAGAAAATATATCAGAAACCACAAAAAATATAATATCAATGTGCAATGCAAAAATACTCAATGGATCACCCTGTGTTAGTCTACATAATGTATTTTTTGGCTTCAGATTTGCAGAGCCAGGACTACCAGCCAGGACAATGGTGGGGCAGGGCTGGGAAGAGGGGTAGGCAGAAGATGTTCCTAGTGGGCAACATTGTGGGGGGAGACTATGACCCTAAACACATATTTCTCCTGACTCCTTTAACAATGGCTCTGTGAATTTACAGAGAAGAGCTGTGTGGAACAGCAACGTCAAGTGTCAACTAGGGGGGAGAGAAGTGGTAGTATCAGTGGCCAGACTTATGGACCAAACATACTGAAATGCAGGCAGAAGACGTTGAGCCTCTCTACTTCCCCTAGATCTTGGCCTGGTGATGGGTCAGACTTCAAGTAGGGCCGACAACTTTGTTGATGTACTACTGATCCCCCTCTTTGGTAGAAGTGGTAGTTGGAAGTGGATCATGAAGGACCTCTGGTTGGGTTGTCTGTGAGATAGGAAGTGGCGGGTAAGGGTCAGGTTGATTTTTTTAAACTAAGCTGCCAATACAAGCATATGTGTAGGAGAACAGCTAGCAAACTTGTAAATGTGTGGTAATGAGAGTCAAATCTCATAAATCCAATAATAAGAAACATAAAAAATGGTAGAACAGTTCCTATTATCCCCAGAAGAAGAATAGTTAGCTATAGCTAATGGGACAGTCCTTAGTAAACATCTTGTCTAGTTACTCACAACCTAGGATCTGTGCACAAGAAATACAAAAATTTGCCATATTTGTATGTTCTATTCTTTACAGGACTTAATTTGTACAGACTGATGGACTCTCATGGTGCTGCTGATCTTTCGCATTTCTATTATTATAACTGTAGGAAAATAGACATTTAACAGACCAGGGTTTGCAAAAAAAAAAAAGAAAAACATTAAGCATGGTGTTTGATAATATCATACAGTATGTTTTCTATCATAAAGTAAAGAAAAAACTAAAAATTTTTGAAAAAAAAAATTGCACATAACATATGATTTCAATTATAACAATGCTTTAAAATGATGAATAAATTGAAATGTTATATGGGCGGCTCAGAAAACATTAATAAAGGCGGAATATTTTGTACATTCCGTAAGACAAGTAGAACGTTCCGTAAGACAAGTAGAGTTTTCAGCTTTTTTAAAATGTACAGCTGAAACGTGTGAAAATATTCAAAGTTTACTCAGCTGTAAGGAATCAGAGCCACTCTGACTGGTGCATAGGAAATTATAGTTGTTGATAAAGAGTAGATTGGCCAAACCTGTTCCTGATACCTTATTCTTTAGGTGCCAGTCTGCTGTGTATGTAGACACAGTCTGTAGTGCCAACCTTGAATTGCTGCCAGCTAGCGATGAGCGAATTCTTTCTCCAGACATGGATTTTACGCAAAATTCCACTTCGGCGTCTGTGAATTTTTTCATGAAAACTGCAGCAAAAATCCTCTCCCGAAAATGTCACTGCAACAAAAAAGTATTTATGATGCCTGAAAAATGCTCATTGACTTTCATGCAGATACGCTCATTGCTACTGCTGGCTTGATGGTGGTGGTAGCTCAAAGGTTTCCCCTTTGTCAATAAATTCACTTGTAAGCAATTTAGTGGGTATGCATGTACCTTTATACATGGTGACAGCACACAACCACAACAGTCCTTTTGACTCCTGAATTTGTGGGAAGGTCACAAGGGCCACGGCCAATGGCTCCAAGTGGAAAGGGGCAGATGGAATGTTCACACTGGGGCAATGTAACTCCCTTCTTCTAATAGCAGTGGTACAAGGGGGAGAGCTGGCTAGCAGCAGGGGTAGGGGATGAGGTGGAGAGGGTGGTTTGGTCTTGGGACAGGTATCCATAATTACTGTATATACAGCAAATGTGTTATTTGGCTTTTTCAGCATTGAGCATCAGCAAATTAACATTTTTCAAAACAATGAGATTTACAGATTTTAATATTTATTGCCATAGAATGTTGCATTTCTTGACATTAGTAAAAAAAATACATTTTAACCCAGGGAAAAGCAGTTGCTATTAATTCTAGACTATATTTGTCACCTCATGAGAAGAAAACAGATTCTTGATTTCTTCTGCAGTCTTTCTTCTGCAGTTTTATGAAGGGCTGATGTAGACAGACCAAAATGTTTTCTACAATATGTAAATTGGTTTTACTCCTCTGCTTGAGGCAAAAAGCTCCCTGCCAACCTAATAGTGAACAATGATTTTTATTATGTTAAAAAAATCAGTCTTATTCCACTTCCAGCTGAGACTGTGGGGATGTGATCACAGGGAATGGGATACATATTGGGTTATAAGTATGTTTGGAATTACAGTTATGCCTTGCAGAAAAAGGAACAGAATTGATCAAAGTCTGGCACTGCTTTGTAAAAGCTCCACGACTATGACTGCAGCTCAACCAATGTTCCCATAAAATATCCCAGCTAATTGTAAGGCAGTTACTAAGTTAGGCATTTGCTGAGCAAGCATGTGGGAGTTATATAATGATCACATTGAAAAGCTAGTTATTTTACTTAAAGGGATACTGTCATGGGAAAACGTTTTGTTTCCAAAATGCATCAGTTATAGCAATGCTCCACTATAAACTGATGTGTTTTGAAAAAAACATGATATTAATTAATTTTCAAACGAGCAAACAGCTTTTTTTATATTCAATTTTGAAATCTGACATGGGGCTAGACATATTGTCAGTTTCCCAGCTGCCCCCAGTCATGTGACTGCAACTGCAAGTTGGAGTGATATCAACCCCTGCCCCCTTTCCCTCCCAACAGCCTAACAAAAGAACAATGGGAAGGTAACCAGATAGCAGCTTTCTAACACAAGATAAGGGTAACATTCACCAGGCCCGGATTGGCAATATGTGGGTTCTGGCAATCTGGTGCTCTCACAGGCTCACCCACCTCAGCAATCCGGTGCTCCTTCAGTACCCCTTTGCTATTGTCAGGTCCTTTTGCTGGCAGCTTTCCAGCCCAAGGCTCTTCAAACCCTCTTTCCTATCTTTCCTACGAGAATCCCTAACTCGTGGAGTGTCGACAGGGGTACTTTCCCCTCTAATCTCCTTATTGGGGTATTGAATGGCCCTTGCTAAATATCCTATCTCACACACCTAGTGCCTGCTCAACTTTGAATATTTCTATCTTAACCTGTCACTTTCTGTCTTCTTTTCCGCCGGGTCTCTTCTATCCGGACCTCCGTCCTCGACATCTGTTCCCATTACAAGACCCTAAACCCTGGTTGTGGCTTCCCTTTATACCCCTATAAGACTCCCTCTAGTGGCAGGGGAAGTAATTACAACTATTAGCCACCTAGTGGCCATGTATCCATATTACACTCATAATTCTTTCAACAAAACACTTTCATACAACTTTTTAACTAACTTTTATACACCAACCAATCAACATTTTGTTCACCTACTTACATATTGACAATATGTCTATCCCCATGTCAGATTTCAAAACTGAATATAAAAAATCTGCTCTTTTGAGAAATGGATTTCTTCGCAGAAGTCTATTGGAGCAGCACTATTAACTGATGCGTTTTGAAAAAAACATGTTTTCCATGACATGTTTTTTCCTTCAAACAGAATTTAACAAAGTATTTGTGGGGCCTCTTCCTACACAGCACGTGAAATCCTTTTTGACAGATGGACAGAAATATAAGGAGTTTCCCATGTTCTTTGTTCCTTTTTTAAGTTGCCTTCACAATCCAATGAAAGATGAATGGTAGGTGAAGTTCTTATAGGAACAGGAAAATGTGACAACCCCCATAATATAAAGGTGAATAGTGGCAAATGAAATGTAAGGAGAAAGTGAACATGCCATCACTTTCATGAGCTATAGGTGATTTAAGGAGGCAAAAATTCCCATGTAGACAGAACTGCCTGCATTTGGCAACACTGTATTCAAGAGGGGCAATAAGAAAACCCTGAGCTTGTGCATCATTCAGATGGGTGCAACATCCAGTGTAGCCCTGTATTTACTGCAATCTGTAAGTACAGGGCCACATTACATGTTGTACCCATTGATGAAACCTACCATGCACATCTGAATAACATACATGCTAAGGGCTATCAAAAAAGATACTTTTTACCCACCCTTATCAATATAGTTATGCCAAATGAAGGCAATGCTTTATTCATGGGAGAAGCGCATGTCTTTTCCATTACATTTGGGTGCATATTGGGAGGAAGAGTGCACAAAACATGCTAGTTTGTGTCTGCTTTGTTTTGGGTTTTTTTTGCTTTGACACTTTGTCAATGGGACTACTGCCTTAGTATTTAAATCCTTCAGAACACTTCCTCTCCAGATTATTTTCCAGTCCAGCTTTGGAAAACCCTGCTATTGATATTTATGAATCCTTTCACTATGCACCCATGAACTGTGTAAGTGCAACCATTATTTCCTCTCAGTAACTTTATGCCTTTCCCTAATTATATACATAGCCATATAGTAGGTTGGGTTGAAAACAAGAAAACAAGTCTGTTAATCCAAACTGACATAAAGTATGGCAAACAAAACCTTAAAAAAGTCCTTAGTTTGTCATTCTAGGAATAAATAATTCCCTACGTTTACCAAAAGAAGCAGTCATGTTGCTCTCTGGGTCAATTACAAATTATTAATGTGTGACACTTGTCAATACACATTTGTTTTAAATTCCACAACCTCTTGCCCTTGCAGTAAAAAGGCAGTCAAACATCCTTCTGTTTATGATCTCTATCAACCTTCAAAATCATAAAAAGTTGGTACTGATTCAGACAAAGCTTTTTCGGTCTACCAAGAGGTAACCATTGATACTGCTGAGTAAAAATGACAAAACTTTTGTTTATTTCCCTTAGAATACATTTTCAGCTGGGAGTTTACATATTTTATCTAAACAATGCAATGTATACATAAATATAGAGTGAATGTTTCAGCAGGTGAGCTTCTGAGAACAAAAGAGCACATTGTTTGTAAGCATATGGTTGTGAGTCACAAAAAAGCGCATATCACATAATTCTGTTATTTCAGCACTCTTTAGAAGTTGCTTTTACATGTGTTCTTCCGTTGCACAGGAAAAACATTCAACAATTTTTTGTGAAAGAGTCAAACAAAACAAAAATACTCGACCTGAAAGTGACATGTTTTCTTCTGAACATTTTGTAAAAACAAACTATGGATGAACTATTGTCTATAAAACAGAGGGTGTATGGGAAAAGCTTTACAGTATTGTACCAATGTAGAACTATGACAGGAATATGCTAGCCTTAACCTTCCTTCACCCAGGCCTCAGATTCAGTACTACATACTGTACACCTGGTTCAAATGAACATCATTTAAGGTCAGCAAATATTACTGATATATTTATTTCCATTGCCTAAATGCTTACATCATAAATCCATAAAAGGTACAAGAAATCCTTCCAGGCCTCACCAGATGCTCCTTTTATGCCTGATAGCATAGAGCAGGGCTGTCCAACTGGTGGCCCATGGGCTGCCTGCTGTAATTCCTTAGCCTTGTGCAAGTTTTAAAAAGTATCAGAAATGAGATTAACTGGCCCCTGCATTGTTTACACTCAATTTCAGACATTAAAATCCTGCATTGTTCACACATGTAATGCCTCTATTGTTCACACTCCTAAATCCCTGACTGTTCTTTCCTCAGACCCAGACTGAAACTGTGCACATTGTTCCTCTGTTTTCACACCAGACAAACTGCTAAAGGGGACCAGCATTGTGTCACTGTATGTAGCACAGTATGAACTGTTGGAAGTGGTCCTGATCAGTTTCACTGTCTCCTGCTGTATTCCTGTGCTCCTTGTGTGTGCCATACTCTGCCTTTCCTATGCTCCCTGTGTGTGTGTGCCATACTCTGCCTTTCCTATGTTCATTGTGTGTGCCATACTCTGCCTTTCCTATGCTCCCTGTGTGTGTGCCATACTCTGCTTGCACTATGTTCCCTGTGTGTGCCTGCCCTACTCTGTGCCCTGTGAGATGCAAGTGTGGTTGGGTTTGTTCTGTGGGTCTGGTAGCATTTGGAAATTGTCAGGGGTCCCCTAAGGTGTTTAATCATGTGCTGGGGGTTGCTGTGTTATCCACAGGGGAGGAGGCGACATATGGATTAAAGGATATGTTTATGGTACAGTTAAGAGTATGACTTAAATTTTTCACATATGAGTGATGGGTGACATCCATGCAGTGGGAACCAACCCCCCTCTTTGTTGTCACGAAGCCTGCCAGCGCATGCACACTTGGGCCTAGTCAGAAATTGTCTTCAACTGCACATGCACATCAGCATTGAGACCCGAAGACTACACGAATTTCTGCTTCTCTGCATTTAAGGGTGAGAATTTTTAAATAGTTTTTTTTTTTTTCATATCATGGGGAGGGAACCTGGAACCTTAGGGGTGTTTATGGTAGGGAGTTTAGTTCTCCTTTAAAGTGTCCATACACATAAAGATCTGCTTATTTGCTTAAATCTTTGTCTGATCTGCCCACCCAACTGGACCAAAAGTACTATATATGTATATATATATATATATATATATATATATATATACATACACAAATCAGTGGGTGAGGTGACCTCATCTTTAAATTTTAGGTTCATGTATGTCCTGTAATTACATGAACAATACAGGTTCATTGATCACCCTGCTGAGGTTATTTGGCGTTACAGTTTTTACAAACACAGACTTTTCACATCTCTTATCTATACGACAGCACAAAAGATTTTCTTTGATCCAACACTTACAACTGGATTAGAATTTATGACTCTGCAAGCCTTGGTTTCCTTTTTGTAGTTTTACAATGAAGTACCATGTTAGCCATTTGAAAAAATGTGCCGTATTTTGGCTGACGAAGGGGCCTGTGTATTCTGAAAGCTTGCAATTGTTAATCATTCAGTTAGCCAATAAAAGGTATCGCCAAACTTTACATTTTCTGCATTCTTGCCTTTTTGTATAAACAGTTGATCAGTGAAGTTCTTTACTGACTTTTAACTGTTTTGAGCACAATGTGCGATTTAATTTTTTTGCTTTTATTATTTCCTTTGTCCTAAAACTCTTGTCCTAAATCTCATACAATGCCGTGATAAGAAGAGAATCTTGCCTCAGGCGACACTTAACCACAAGCTGCATTATGTCACCCCAGGTAACACTAGGCTTATCGATTGAGCAGGGTTAAAAAATCCCGTTGGATCACGGCTGCATCTGTTTGTTGGTGAGGTCCTGTGATCCGACTGCCCATATTGCCCAAGTTATGATCCTGCATTGGGCCCTTGAGCGGATAATCCCGATAGTGTCTACCTCAGTGTAGGCATATCGGGGAGAGATCTGCTTGTTTGGCGCCAAAGGAGCAGATCTCTATGTGTATGGCCACCTTTAGGCTATGCCAGACTGACTGCTGACTTGTTGGCTTTATTATTTGCCTTGTTTCTATACCTAAAGCTACAGTGCGGGCCTGTATGCAGACACACAGAGTGGAATTTGGTGCAGAAATACACCTGTATGCATTTTGGTGCCAAAATCCAGTCAATGCAGTGGCTCAAGGTGCAGAAAAAAACACAGAGCAAAGTGAGGGGTGGGCCTGGTCTATTATTTAATTTTCTTTTACAGTAAAATATTCTCTCTATTGTGGAAGACTTCTTCATATTCAAGACTGTGATTTTTTTTCACAATTTGAGATTATCATGAGATTATCAGAAAATGACAGTCCTGATTCTATTTAAGTTGAAGTTTTCCAAACAACGAAACACATTTTTTTAAAACCATGATTGCAGGAAAAATTGCATTAAAGCCAGATCATCTTCATGTATGATATTGCTAGAATATTAATGTATCTGACCATATGTTATTAGATCTGTTTGGCAATTGCTATTTATGCACTAGCATTCCTGTACCCCTTCACCCTTGTCAAAGCAAAGGAGAGGTAAGTGTGGAGGGCGACGTACATTGGATGTACTGTACCACCTCAGACATCAGGAGACTCAGAAGTTCCCTTCTATGGCAAAAAGACAGCAACGGTAGCAATCAAATATGGAACCAGTAGGGGTCATTAACAATGTCCCCCCAAGTGTACATTGCTTGGTGCTAGTACATAGTACTTCTGCCCAGGTTGTGGCATCTGATATGATTACATTTTAAAAAGTTTCTTGCCTTTATAATACACAAAAGCCGTGAATATCTTGTAAATTATATCCTTATCAACTGTGAATTCTTATGTCAAATGTATTATAATAAATAAAGTACCCCCAGTTGCAAAATATATATAATATGAGGATATTAAAAGTTACCTCGGAGTTCCATGACCTTCGGCCTCGTGTTTTTATAGGGTCATGAAACTCCTCGGTAACTTATAATATCCTTATAATTTACAAGAGGGGTTACTTTATCCCCTATATATACAACAGTGGGTTACTATTCACATTCTGAGCCTTACAATAAACATCAAACTTAGCTAATTAATAATTTAACTAAAATTAAGAACTGACATTATGCTACTTTATATATTACTCAGTTGTGTTAAAAAAAATTCCCTGCCTGATGGGCAACATCCTTCATTTAAATAATACTCCTGAGTAGGGATTAAAGCTCAAGAGGCACAAGGTTCAATAGTCAATTCTTTATTAGGCTGCAAATTATATTCACTCCGTTAAGGAGTCAGAATGACTTATGCTTGGTTATCCTTTCCCTCAGTCCATGCTGTGAATAATTTAGCATTGCTGCATTGTCATTTATTTCTTAAATTGTCCGTTGGCGATTTCTCTTTTGGGTATTTAACCACTTTCAGCTCCAGCCTCTCCTCACTACTGAACATTATTTAAAAGAATTTAAAGATTTTACAAAATGTTAAGCTTTATATGGCTTTTTATATGATTGTTAAACAAGGGGAATCCCATGTTTATTAGATTTTTTTAGTTATTACCAGGTAAATTGAGCAAGCTCTTAACCATTGCTTCAGTCTGCTGTTGTAGTTGCCTCATCATGGCTGGCCCCAATAATTTGAGTTCAAACAAATGAAAAGTGATTCTTGGCCATTATCTATATGTAATTCATAAACACTTCAATCCAATAGAATTCCATTGGTCATACACCAATCCAAAAAGATACAGAACTAAATAATTTGCTCACACACTGGAAGAACGTTTAGAGAACTGGTTGTCAAATAGTTTTTTTAAGGTCCATCATTTGGACAGTCCCTCCATTCAACCTTCGCTCATAAAATGAGTACAGATTGCAAGAATATGTTGGGAAGCAAATACCCCAAATCACAACCTAAATAAAACTTTAACTTTTTCTGTGAGAGCAAATAGTCATTCTCCCTAATTCTCACCCTAAGTTGCCTTAATTATGAGCCTTCCTACCACTGCTCTTAGCCACCCCAAAGGAACAAGTCCCACAATTTGGGAACCACTTTAGAGGGGCTGTTGTTCCTTTATTTGGCATTTTTAGACTGTAGAGAATCTTACATACCCTAAGGGTGTATGGAACTGACAAAAAACACATATTATTATTTTGCATTATGATCAGTCTGTCTCTTCAGATGTCTCCACCCCTAGGCAAATTTATGCCGTTTTCCTTTATCTTACATCATGATTTTTGCAGTGTTGTGTTTAATTTTACCAATTAATTTAGTGTGAGTAGTGTGTCAAACCAGATCACTGCAAAGTACCTCATCTCTGCTTTTGACCAAAGTAGACAAGAGACAAAAGGAACTGGGAAAATTAACCTTATAATAAATGTGCATAAGATAATGACAAATTTACCCATAACATATATATTATATTATACTATACAGCTTAATTAGATGAGGGTTTGTCCCTTATACATTATTGGCCAGATTGCTGCACCATGTTGTATTCAAATCTCTCTTCTGCAAGAGATGTCACATTTTGCTTTTAAATTCCCATCAATGCCTAATAAGTCTATACCAAAATCATCATAAAACTGCCACCCATTGCTGGTCTGCAAGCAGAAATTCCCTACACTGCTGATCTCTATAATCTATATACTCTCTATATTAACTGCTAGTGGATATTATAATATAATTATTGTATAATCGATAAAATAAAAACCAAAAAATGTTGATTGTTTCTATCATTGACAGAAACATTTGAATTATTATTACCTAGTCCACATTACTACATAAGCTTACCTATGTTGTATGCAGGTGACCTAAATATGTGGGCTCATAATTGGCTTAATAACATATTTATAATTCTGTTTACAGCCTCTCTGTTGTTCTTCAATGATCAAGAGGGTTGTAGACTCAAGATACAGCAAATATATATTTATATTTGCCAGATGGCTTATTTCTCTATGAAAAAAAAACATGCAAGCCTATGCAGCACAGTCTTGCTGAAAAGCATGGTATAGCTTGTAGCATTAACACATAGATCTCATGTAATTTTAGGATATTATAAACATTGGAATACTAGCATGGGGACTTTTTCTGGAACAGAGGAGGTTGAGGCAGAGTGAGAGTCACCTAAATAAATAATAGAATTCATTATTATTTTATAAAAAGTGCCATACTGAAAAAAAATATTTTTAAGCTGACAAAATGCAACACACTTATTGGGTTCACTTAGAAAAATAAGATAACTGACAAAATACCTCATTACAAGAAAAATGTGACCCATTTATAAGTTCCTTTTAATTTCAGACTTCTTGTGTTTGAGTCCCCTTTGTAAACTTTATTCATGTTCTTCAAATTAGGAAAACTGGGAAGAATTCCCTGAGACTGGCACGGTGATGAGCCAAACAGTCACAGGAAGATTGTAATTATTACGTTTAGGCCACCTTTAGTTCCCCAGCAAAGACAGGTCTGTTAATCTGCTGGCATATCTTACATTGTATCAACAGTTGGAGCCATCAGGGAAGAGAATAGAAAGGGACAGCCAAACATTGCTTTCAATATCAATACATATGCAAATAACTTAGTAACCATAGAAAAGTTGTACTATTCCCTTTAACAGTTATCAGAGATAACTATTACTGTATATTTTGAGTTGGCTGATGTTCAGAAACAAGAGTTGTGTCGTTTGCCAAGTTTCCACTTTGACTTATAAATTGTGGTGTTGATTAATCAAATGGACCATTTTTAGGGGTTGCATGCAGTTTGGGCAAAACTTGGCTGACCAATGTAAAAAATAACTTTGTGCACTCTCAGCTTTACCTTATGTCTCTTTTTAAAACTTAGGTGGTGATATATTTGAGATACTCTTAAATACTTCTTGGTTGGGAAGTGTTTTAAAATGGATGACACATAGAAGCTGTTCTTATTGTTATAATGGCTCCATGTTCTCTTCCCGACTTGCCTATTGCACTTAAACATCTGTCACAACTTAGAATACATGGGGCAATGATTTCAATCTGCCCTATCAAACTTTGTAAATATAGAGGGTTCAGCCAATATATCACATGTTCTTGGGCAACATTAGAATAAAGTAATGATGTCATACTACTAAAGATACTTGAAACCAAAAAAACTCATGAGAAGCCACATCTGGCCTCCAGCTGAACAGTCCTTATATACATTAACCCGTCTAAGTACATATCTTGGGTCAAAGAGATTCTGTTCCTGTCCCTTATTTGGATATTGATCCACATGTTACGCCTTTCTTCTCTAGAATACAGGATGGATCTTTGCATAAAGAAAATAATTTATCTGCATACTGGCTATGGATACAAATAACTGCTCATGCAGTAGGGTTTGGGCACTTGGCTAAATTAGGAGCTTTCACCTCCACTCTTATTTATGTACAACAGACTCATGTGGAAAGTACAATGAACCGGTTCCCTATTTATGGCACCTTGATGTTGCCCTTAATATCCTGGAGTTTGGATGCAGTTCATTGCTTTCCTAGAAACAGCTCTGTCTCAGTCAATGCAGCACTGCCTGTGTTCATCACTGGAATGTCCACTAACTTGCACAGTATTCAGATATACAGGCTAGGAAAACCTGATGGTCATAGGGTACTGGGGGAGGGTTACCCTTTGCTCAGAGCCATGTTCTACATGCTCAACTGAATTTTAAGTCAGTGCAAGGTGCAGAGCTCTGCTCTACCAATCCAGTGGGCACAAGTTCCCTATACAGTAGATGGGCTGTAAGACATTTTGCACCTTAGAGCTCCAGCACTTACACAGTTCAGAATTTGGGTGAAGCTGTGTGTTGATATTAATGGAAGTTATTGTAGACAAAATAAGGTAGCCATGCAAATGTTCTAAGCAACCAACATTTGACTGCACTATATTTGATTGATTAAAGTTATAAATCATTGTGACTGGTGAAGAGTGAAATCAGGTCATGGTGATAAACATTGGAATTGACCTATGAATGTTTAAGGGGAAAATACTGTATACTCGATTAATTTACTTAATTTTTCTAAGAATAACGAAACTTACCAGCAAAACGTATTCCATACAAGGATCCACAGGATCCTATCCATAAGTGTTTTAAAAGCACCTATAATTGCTCTGACAAGAAAGACTGTAATCAGTTACCTTAAGTGGCCAAATTATCATTGAAAATTATACTACAAGTTGGCCAATAATATTGCACAAAATAAAGTTCTAGGTAATCATAGGTACATGTGTGGTCTCAACCGATATTCATGTAATATGGATTTCATTTGGTTTGGGGATCGGACAGGTTTGGAAATAATCCATGTTGGCCAGATGAGGAATTGACAATAAAATAGAACAATAGATAAAATGGCCATACTGTGTGTGGCCCCTTGTACAATATTAACCATTCAGCCTGTTTCCTGAAGCCATTCAATAATTAACAGGAACAACACTGAACAATTTCTGACAATTGCAGTTGGTCTTCAGTTATTTACATGTCCATTTAACATCTCCCTAACCTGACTCCTGAAAGCAGATCAATTTTGAAGCTTGCTTTCTATTGTCAGCATTATTTGTATTACTTACTTTGCAATTCAAGCCATTTCCTATTAATCTTATAGTCTGTTTTTTCATATTGTAGGACCCTAGCAACCTTGACCAATTAAAAAAAACAATAAGTGCAAAATTAAAAATACCAACAAATTATTTTATCATCTGCCAACTGCTTGGGCTACATCATCCTCCATTTTAAAAATAGTTAGACCTGGGGTTGGCCTTCTTTCACTCAACAAGAACATTTATGTGAAATATATAGTTTTCTAAATCACATCACCAGCATAATGCCCCTTTAAGAGGCAATGTTACAGAACCTACAGGGCCTGGCTGAATAATGAACAAATCTTAAATTTAATTTTTCCTGTACCACTGGTTCAGATATATCAACTTGGTGACTATTGAATTCATGACATGGTTATCTATTGACCTGAAGTGAGGGATTAATCATTTGCTAGGATGGTTCTTTATGTGCGGGAGAAAACAATGCAATGAGTTTATCATTGTGGAACTGCAAATTTGCTGTTCTCACTTCAGACTCTGGCCAAGCAAACAAAGAAAAATGGTACATTGGGATTCATGAATGATTTAATCTGTTATTTGCAAGATGGAAACTAGGGTTATCTTGACCTGTGGGTGATCTAATTGTGAAAGCAGAACATAATGCTGACCAATCCAATGAACAGATTGTTATAAGTTTTTGACATAGAGCTGAGGTGTCCCCTAAATCTAAAGCAAGTCTGATAAATTGAAGATTGATTCCAGGTTACATTCTCAGGTGCAAACTTACCCATTGTTACCCAGATCTACTGCCAGGTGCTGATTACCCCCCCCCCCCAACCAACACACACTCATGCCCAGAAAATAACATGCTGTCTACAATGTGGATTATAAACCTGCAGAATGCGTGGGTGTACTGTTTGCAGATGTATCCAGTTAAACTGCAAAATAAGTTGCACATACTCTATGGATTGGCTTATATTAATTGGGCTGTTTTATGAAGGGGTAATCACTTTGGGTTCCAACACTAATCATCTAAATTTGCATAGGAAATAAATACAGTAAACAATGTACTTGTGTGAAACCTACACAGTATTTCACAAGTGGGAAGTTAAGCCATGACATTCATAATATTTTATTTAATTGTCTCTAGGTTGCCTTTCTCATTTGATGTGTATCCAACCACCTTAGCTTGTGGAATAGCTGAAAAAAAGCATGATACTCAACCTAATACTTAACTATGGGCATTTTCAATGTAAAAATTACCTCCTGCTAACTAGGAATGTACAAAGGGACACCATTTCTGATATTAAAAGGATTGCCAGACTTTCACTGTGTCCAGAATATGTTGCATGTTTAAACAGCAACTGAATTTATGCCAACATTGATATTCATTGCCATTGCTTAAGGAAGCATATCTCATTGCTAAAAGACACCTATGGTTGCCACCTTCTCTGAATAAAAAAATACAAGCCTTACTAAAGTTTTATGTTTTTTTCCCTATGAATAACATTGTCATCAAGCTACTTTTTTTTACCACTCAGGCTGGTAGAATTCTGGTCAGGTGGCAACCCTATTTAACAGGTGTGTCATGTGTACTACTAATATTTACCTGTAAAACAACAGATCTTGGTCAAGTGATGTAAATATCAGGGGAGTATCGGGTGCAACTATACCTGAGTCCACCCCTCCAGCCTGAAGGTATTTTCCAATGTTATTAATAGGAAAAAAAGATAAATATATAGGAAGGTATTTTTTTCAAGAAAATGTGGCATCCCTAATTCCTACCAGTTCAAACTATTTGGCATAATAGTCATGCTTCATGTTTTTCAGGATTTACATATCAGATTTGCATTGTATCCATTAACATGAATTCTCAACAAATCCTTAATGGGTTTAGAAGAATAAAACAATGTTTTGACAGGTTGGACAAGCTTGTCTGTTAGAAAGACAAGCTACAAAAGCATTGTCAATGAGCCTGCTACAGAATTTAATTTAAAAAAGCTTTTGGGTTATAAAATAACAGCATTATATTGACTTAAAATATGTAGTGGAAGAAATACATATATATATATATATACAGTATATATATATATAGTTTCAGGTATAGTAACTCAGGCAGTTCCCCTTTGTATTTGGACACATAAGTGGTCCTTTGGTATACCCAGGCAGTGGAGCCTGGATCCACTGGGACTTACTCTAGGCAAGGTTTGCCCACTAGGTGCCAGCAAGTATAAAGGGGTTTAGCCCCATGTGCTCAAGGCCTTTCCTGGGAGCTCAACTCTCTGTGAGGCCCAGGCTGCAGTTTGGTAAATATTAGATAGAGTTATATAGTGTTAGTAAATTTCATAGTTGCTCTAGGAGCAATAGGATGGCTCAGGGAAGAAAGTGAGCAGCTTTCATTCCAACGAGGCAAAATAGTTGGGTTAGGACCCGTGGTGAGTCCACCACTTGTGCAGGGACTTCACTTGGTGAGTTGAGGACCTGTAAGGTGCCAAGATACATGACCCCAGGCTGAGTCTCCCTACTTCATGGGAGGAATTGCCCAGGAGTAGTGATGGGCGAATCTCCCGAGTTTTCGCCGAAAAATTTCCGTTGTTTCCGTCGCATCGCGTCATTTTCTGAAAGGGGATTCTGCTAGCATTACTCTGCTTGACATTAAAGTGCCTGTAAATTACTTCATTGCAACAGTTCACTGTAAATATACCAGCTATTTTGCTACAAGAAATCCTCTCTGTGACTCCTTTGTCACACGGAAATACACAGGGTACTGGGAGTTGCAGGGAGTTGTTCAGGTACACATGGGTCAGTGGCACAATACAAGCAGCAGTAGTCCTGTCTACACACTATAATTCACACAGTGAAAGTGCACTGAAGGGTGTGCTACACACACATTTATATATTGGTTTGATCTTCATTTATACTTTAGCAAAGCCTTTTGAGTAGGCTCTAGTGATGGGCGAATTTATTTGCCAGGGGCGAATTCGCGGTGAATTCGCGCGATTCGCCGCTGGGGAATAAATTCGCGAAACACCAGGAAAAATTCACCACCAAAAATTCGCCGCCAAAAACGAGTCGCGCGTCGTTTTTGACGCGACGAAAACGACGCGACGCGCGCCAAAAACGACGCGACGCGCGTCAAAAACGACGCGCGACTCGTTTCGCGAATTGCCGAAAAATTCGCAAATTTCTCTGGAAATTCGCGAATTTTCCGGCGAAGCGAAACGCGCCCGTTTCGCCCATCACTAGTAGGCTCCCTTTGTCTAAAAGATATACTGCATCAATATAAATGATCTGAAGCTTGCATGTTGCTTGTCACAACATATCATTTTGCAGTGGGGTCATAGCCTAGCAGGACAGGTATGATCTGATGTCATTGGGGGCAAGGCCATGCAAAATGCCATAATCTGGCAAACGGTAGAGCAGGCTGAATCTTTAACTACATCTGCTTAATTCCCTTTCTTTTCTTATGTGCTATGGGATGAGCATTCTTTTTGAGTTCTTGACAACTGTCTTCAGAGTCATGATTTTACATCCATCCTTCCCACCAAGTAATACTGTAATACTGCCATATTGTTTACAAGCTACACAGGACTGCTGAGATGCTTCAAATACCTTATGAAGGACTGACCAGAACTGACATTTATGGTTTCTGATGGAACAGGTTCTATTGTGTTCCAGTGAAGCCATTACAACCATGGCTGTCAGGATTGGTGGGGTCAGGTGGAAAGGCCATAGGTGTGACATCTTTAATTTTATAGAGTAGGATTGCCTAATCTCTGGCCCAACAGTTATTGTTGAATTACAATTTTAATTTACCTTATATAAAGAGCCATCCTTTGTATATAAGTACTCTTTTGCCATGTATTCTGCATATTTCTTTCATTGAACTTCTTTACACCACATCTTTCTGAAACACTTAGTCACTTAATGAGCTTAATGAGGTCCAACCAAGATAGACACACCCCAGACCTACAATGGCAATTCTGCCAAAAATATAGAAGCCAGATTGGGAGGTGTTTGGTTGCTAAGATTTATAGACCTTGGTCAATGTTTTGCCTTTTAAAAGATATCCTCTGAGGTAATGTATTTAAAGATGAACCACCTCTTTGATGTCATGGTGGAAATGTCCAGGAACTTCTCGAAAGTGATTGGAAATGAGGGACTTAATGAGTAATGGCTTTCTGTAACTTGGCATGATACCATGTTTTGTCATCTGAATGGTTTCAAAGGGCCACTACACACAAAAATGTTCCTGCTAAATAGTTCTTAAACCAGGGTATTACCGATGTTTGTATAGTCTTATGATATATCTCTGTACACACTACATGGCCTTTGTACTTTTATCTATGTTTGCAACAACCCTTACCCTAAAAAAGGGCTAGCTAGTGGCTACCTTCAAAGTCCATGGGGCCACAGCAAGAAACCTAATGATGCAAAAACTGTCACAGAAACAAACCCCATGCAGAAAACATCCGCCACCTAATAAGATAATCACAATTTCATCACATGAACTCTCTGCTTTGATATTCTTTGATTTACTGCTCTGCTGAGCACAATGTAAAAATATGTACAAACCTGACCTGAAAAAAAAAAATAAAAGTATTTTTTTCACTGGAGTAATAGAAAACATTTTCCCGGAACAATGCATTCCTCCAGCCGAGTAACATGTTTGTTATTACTGTTCCCAAAATGCAAAAGCAGAACACATTCTGGTGACAAAATAAACCAGCTTCCAGCTTCTTTCTGTTGAACAGATGCGATTAGCTAGGCTCGCCGGAATGATAAAATGGAATGCGGCACTGGGATTGAATAAGATTGTCTCATGAGTGGCGTCCTTTCATTCAGTCCCATAAACAGGAAATAGTGGCTCACTCTTTGCTTGTAATGGAAATACTCATTTATTGACAGGATAAAACTGTCACGTAATGTGATAGAAACTGAGCCTGAATGGGTCTTCAGATATTCCAGTTTCTTTTATTATTAAATATAGTTCTTGGAAATGTATTTCAATTTGAAAGTTTTATTTTGAATAACACTGAATGTAGTTCAACTTCACAGATATTTGTCCCATGATATCATAGAACAGAAGGGTTCCTGAAAGAAGCATCCTACACTGTTTACCTATGGGGCAGCTACAGTATATTGCAGCTGGAAAAATGACGGGGAAAGATGAAGGCAGTCACTTGTGTAATCTCAGATCCTAAAGACCACGGCTGGTAAAGAATAGAATGTCCCTCAAAACAGTGATAACTGTGCTATGATGTCTAGGACTGCCATATAAATCATGGTGCTCAATACGATTATTAGTAGGGTCCTCCTCGAGGGTGCTTGCATTTTTTAACCCACTTGCTGGCCCAGGCCATCTGAAAAGTGAGTAGAATGGGAATGAGAAACTTTATTGACCAATAAGAATATTGAAAAGACCATAGATAGAATACCTTTTGTCACCACTTTCGACATACACTCCATAAGAATGCGGAAAGTGGTGAGAAAATATTGGCCGATATTAATGACATATCCAAGTACAGCTAAGGTATTTAAAGATTACCCACTATTTACTTATAAAAGAGGGAAAAATGTTAACGATTTTTTGGTGCATACAGATTTGCAAACCACCCCCCCAACCGTTAAACAGAGATTTTTGGGTAAGCCAGTAGTGTGTACCTTTCCATGTATGTCTTGCCAAAACTGTAACAGCAATATAAAAGGAGACACAATGATGCATTCTACACAGGGCACAAAAATTAAATTAATAACATACTTGCCAAAAAATGTTATTTACTATCTAAAATGCCCATGTGGGAAAGGTTACGTAGGAAAAACCAACAGAATGGTAAGGGTGCGTATAAATGAACATCGCAGCTCAATATGTAACCTGCAGACTAAGGCCACCTCTGTTAGCCAACATTGGGCGGAATGTAAACATAATGTAGCCCAATTAAGATGGCAGGTCTTAGAAGAAATTAAAACGAATTATGCAAATATTGATAAAAAGCTTCTGGATTTGGAAGCTAGACACCTTATCCCCGAAAGGGTTGAATGAGAATTGGGGTTTGAACTGTTTTTTAATAAACAATAAAATGGTGTAAAAATTTTTTTACAAAATGTACTGACCATTAATTTGGATACAAGTGTAATAACATATTTGTTGTTAATATGTTTTGCAGCATCAAAGTAGAACTTCGCACTTTTCAAATAAAGTAGAAACATCCCTCACACCCTCCTGATTCCTTTTCAGTCAGTGAGTAACTATTTTTAAAGATTTTGTATTGATTGGATTTTATTGTATTTATTACAGGTGGAATATGAAGCACTTTACAAATATATGAAGCACTTTATATGCGTTGTCAGATCAAGATAGTTATTTACATGAATTCTTTATTGGCAAAGATAAAATAATAGCACATATTTTGTATTATATAATATTATGTACACATGTATGTTCTTAACAAAATGTTTATTAAATGGTTAAAAATATTTTTACATACACATTTGTGATGACCACCACTAGGGGTCACACTGGTTTTGCCTGTAAAAATTGTACAATCTCTTGTGCTCATGCAATCCCGAAACGTTGAGTTTCGTGTTGTGAGCACCATGGATTCACCCATTTGTAGCAGACAAGGTATTGGCTTTCCATTTATTTTTGACTATTTCACTGGTGAGTGGCTAGGCCAGAGCCTCTACCCAATTCCCCTGATTGGACTTTAATTAGAATGGGACACCGACTTAAAGGAGAACTAAACCTTAAATTTGAATATGGCTACAAATGCCATATTTTACATAATGAACTTATTGCACCAGCCTAAAGTTTCAGCTTCTCAATAGCAGCAATGATCCAGGACCTTAAACATTTCACAGGGGTCACCATCTTGGAAAGTGTGGAAACTCAGGCGTACTCACAATTTATCAAGCATAAAATGAAGTTGGCCTGTAATATAAGCTGATGCTTCAGGTCTGATAACTAAATCCTGATGCTAGTAGCACTGGTTTCTGTGCTGCCATGTAGTAATTATCTGTATTAATTACTAATCAGCCTTATATTATAGAATTTATATTCTATGTATACTGTATATTGTGAGTAAGGTTGCTACCTGGCCGGTGTTTTACTTACGAGTTGTGGCAGTATGTGTCCTTCTCCCCTCCAGCCAGTGTAGTGGGCTCAGCCACTCACTCCAGCCCCCTGCTAGGCTCCCTTTCCCCTGCTGCACTCAGCATTCTGACTACACTAGCTGGAGGGGGGAAGGAAAGACAGCTTCCTATGCACTCTCACTGGCAGCGCCATTATTTTTGCACAAATTCTGGTCTGTTCTAGATGTATGGGTAGCCGGGCACAGCAGCCAGGCTGTGCCAATGATAAGAGACTTGCTGTAGGTAAAACCTGGGTTGCTTCCAGGTGCCTGTGGGAGGCAGAGGGAAGAGGTCACGGTGTTCGGGCCATTGTGTGACACTGCTTGCTGCTGCTGCTGGACACCAGGAGGAGGATGAAGGAGATGCCTGTCAGTGAATAGCCACATAGGAGAAATTGATTGCTGCAGCATGGATGGTCGCCCTGTCGCCTTTTCTAAAGAGGAGGGGAAGCAGAGTTTCTGTAAGTTATTTCTTAATAAAGGCTTTGCTATTTAAAAGTTTAATTTGTCTTGGTGTTTAATTTTTGTTGAATACTAACAATTTTTTTAAAACATTTTTGTATGTTACTGGTCCTTTAGACACAAAGATCTTTCTCTGCTGAACGACCAATCTTAGCGAAGTACGGCCAATCTGTCAAATTATCGTGCGGTTCATGGGACACCTTACGATTTTTTTGTCCGACATCGGTCTGAAAATTGATCGGCTAGGTTAGAAAATCTTTATATGTCCCCATGCAATCTACCTATGTTTGCAGGGCTAAGCAGGCAGCGACCCTTCAGTTTTGCTGCAATATCCCCTGAAATGATCTTTATAGTTGATGGACACATCTTAAGGTGGCCATACACGTAGAGATCCGCTCGTTTGGCGATGATTACAGAAAACATGTCAGTTTAAGTACTAGCAGCATTTTATTCTTTGGTACAAGCAAAAATAGTTCACCTTGGACAATCATTGATGCACACAGGGCATTTATCTGTCTATTAAATCTGACAAACACAAAATTCATGATTGTCCAACAGGCAGTTCCTCTGCTGTTGCCTTTAAATATTATTGCTTTATATCCTCATATTTGCACAATATATAATATGGGGGAATGTAATTAAATTCGGAAAGAGCAAAAGAATATGCATAAATAAGATTAAAAATCCACATCTCGCAATGTAATTTTGTTCCTTAAACTGTTATTGCATTGCAGATTTTAATTGCGCATTGCGAATTTTAGTTGCGCACTCTTTAGAAGTGCTTGAAGGTGTCTTTAGGAGCAAACATAACAACTTTTTCAGTAAGAAGTTTTATTACATTGACTGTAAAATTGTAAAATTCGCAAACTCTCTTCCACTGTCGGAAGTGGTCGCTAAACAGTATACAGCATACTGGCCATCCTATATTTTTATCTTTTTTTCCTATTAATAACATTGGGATCAATCAGCAAAAATACCGGCCAGGCTCGTAAAATAACGGCCATGTGGCAATCCTAGTCACAGATCATTTGTCCCATCAAACAGCAACCCCACACAATCCTATTCACCCTGTTCTTCCCCCACACACACAAAAAGTTAAACATTCACCTCCTTCAAGTCATACCCTTCACATAAGAAACTTATCTGTGCGTACACATACCTCCCAACATTTTGGAAGTAAAAAGAAGGACAAAAAATGTTTTCTGTACGTAGCGCAGAGAAATTCTTTGACCACGCCCATTTATGTGGCCACACTCCCTAATTACCATGTTCATTTTACAAAATTTGCCAGGTTATGAAAGTTTGAAAATATTTCTCCTTGTCTAAACTGTTACAATTAATTATTTTCTTATCTCAAAATTGTAACAAAGTATCTTATTTGCACCTGAACTAATTGAGTTAGAAACTTTGTTTCTTTTTCTGGCTGTTCAGTGCAGAGAAAAGAGGGACTTTCCTATACAAATGAGGGACTGCAGGTTGAGCTGTCAAAAGAGGGACTGTCCCCTCTGAAAAAGGGACAGTTGGGAGGTATGCAGTGTGTATGCAAATTAATCACAGTGGGGGTCATTTATCAACACTGGGCAAATTTGCCCATGGGCAGTAACCCATGGCAACCGATCGTATTGCTGCATTCATTGTTGTACTTGCAGCTGGCTTTGAAAAGCTAATCACTGATTGGTTGCTATAGGTTACTGCCCATGGGCAAATTTGCCCAGTGTTGAGAAATGAGTCCCAATAGGGATCAGAATCAGACTGACAGGAGAAGCAGCCAATTGGAGTTAAGCTTCAGAAACTACTGCATGTGTGCACTTCCTGCTTCTGCCAGGAGTGTGTATGGTGTAAAACAAGGAAGTACAACAACAGGGGGGCCCATGATGAAAGGGCCCCATCTGCAAAGTGATCCATCTGAGGTTAATATCTCATCAACTGCACATTTTTGTTTAAACATTTATATAGCAAAGCTTGTTTTTTTTTAACATGATCTGTTACATTTTTGAATGTTATATGAAGGTGAACAACCCCTTTAAGGCAGTCATGCATGCCTATTCTGGGCAGCATCTTACATTATCCTGACCAGGGCATGGATAGCACATCCTGCAAAGGTCCCAACATTTTGGAAATAAAGTGGGTCAAAAAAAATTTAGCTCAGCACAGCAAAAAAATGTTTTGACCATGTCTGCTTCTGTGGCCACACCCCCTAATTACCATATTCATTTTACAAAATTTGGCAGATTATGAGAGTTTAAAGGAACAGTTCAGGGTAAAAATAAAAATTGGGTAAATAGATAGGCTGTGCAAAATAAAAAATGTTTCCAATATAGTTAGTTAGCCAAAAATGTAATGTATAAAGGCTGGAGTGAGTGGATGTCTAACATAACAGAAAGGTAAGTTTCAATTGAAATCAGGGCAAGGCAAGGGCCTTTTTTAATAGGTATTACAAATTCACTGGCAATGTAGCTGCCGGTAAATTTGTAATACCGGCTCGGCCTTGGCTAGTGTTTTACCGGCTAGGCCGGTAAAATACCGGCTGGGTGGCAACCCTACATGGGACATAACTGTTCAGTGAGTTTGCAATTGATCCTCAGCATTCAGCTCAGATTCAAAAGCAACAGTTATGACCAATGTGGCTATCCCTCAATTCACTCATTGGTTACTGCCTGGTAACCAGGGTAACCAGTCAGTGTAAACAAAAGAGAGCTGAAAAGCAAGAAGAAGTGTCCTGTTCTGTTATGTTAAACTAAAGCTGGCCATAGACGTGAAGATTTTTGAAAGATCCAATAGTTATCGTGAGACCACGATTGTCTCAAAACGATCGTTTAAATGCCTGATGTGTCCATCAACTAAAAAGACCATTTCAGGAAATATTGCCAGCAAAACTGAAGGGTTGCTGCCTGCTTGGCCCTGCAAACATAGGTATATTGCATGGGGACTGATAAAGATTTTCTAACCTGGCCGATCAATCATCAGACCAATGTCGGACGAAAAATCGTAACACGAACGATCGTTTGTATCCCACTAACTGCACGATAATTTGACAGATTGGTCGGACTTCCCTAAGATCGGTCGTTCGGCAGGAAAATATCGTTGCGTCTATGGGGAGCTTTACAGTCACTCCAGCCTTTATACATTACATTTTTGCCTAACTAACTATATTGAAAACATGTTTTATTTTGCACAGCCTATCTATTTACCCAGTTTTTACTTTTATACTGAACAATTCCTTTAAACGTATTTCTGTGTTTTTTTATATATCTTCTCCCGAGGGACCTGTTATCTTATATTGTTACAATGACCTATTTGCTTATCTAGAAATTGTTACAAAAGTATCTTATCTTCTGTGGTGGCTTTTCTGGGCTCCCTGCCAAAAACCAATTCAGTTAGAAACTTTGTTTCTTTTTCTGGCTGTTCAGTGCAGAGAAAAACAGAACTTTCCAGTACAAATGAGGGACTGCTGGTTGAGCTGTCAAAAGTGGGACTGTCCCTCTAACATACAGTTTGGAGGTATGTTATTGGATCACACTTAGGGGCCGATTTAAGAATTTCACGTGAAATTATCAAAGTTCGATCGAATACCGATCGTACAAATTTTTCGTGAAATCGTAAAGTGAAATTTGGCCTATTCGATCATTGAATATCGAAGAGATCGAATTATTGGATATTCGATAATTCAATCATTCGATGATTGAAGGAATCAAAATTTTAAAATTATTTGACTGCCTACTTTGCCAGATTGAACCTACTAAATTGCAATAGAAGCCTATGGGAAGCTCCCCATAGGCTTCAGAGACTAAGGGGCCGATTTACTAAATTCACGTGAAGGATTCGAAGTTCGAACAAATTCGATTGAATTTCGAACGTAGGATTTTTTAGTTTGGTCGAATATGTGAATTTTGGCATATTCAATCATCGAAAAGGGAATGGTCGAACAATCGAATAAATTCAAATAGAGTCGAATGAACGAATATTCGATCATTCGACCAGCAAAGGATTTAAATTTTAGTTTATTTGATTGCCTACTTCGGCAGATTGGACCTACCGAATTGCAATAGAAGCCTATGGGAGCACTAGAACTATTCGATTAACTTTCGAAAATCGAATGCTAATCGAATATCGAGTAGAAACAAATTTTTTTGGGGGAATAATAGTAAATTTGCCCCTAAGTCCTGCTCGAATACCATTCGTACGATCGTAGTGTTTGATCGTTCAAATCGTACAAATTTTACGGACTCTCGAAGGAAGTCCGTACGAATTCATGAAGAAAACAGATATCGAGCAAAATGATAGCCTAAAACAATTCGATAAGCATTCGATAGTCGAATACTTATTGAATTGTGAATTTGGTCGAGCTAATTATGGGGAATAATAGTAAATTTGCCCTTTAGTCTTTCTGGCAAAATTAGCTTTTATCATGCCCCTTCTCAAAAACTTGAGATAAAGTAGGTGCAGCATGGTAGGGTCCATTCCTACTGAAGAACATGAGGGATAACAGTGGACAGAAGCTCAACTGCTTAGTTTTTGGATGTACTTGGTTGACTTTTGATATTTGTAGTGAATTTGTGGGATATATACTTTAACATGTCTTGAAAGGACAGGGATTATACAACCCCACACACACACACACAAACACATAGTAGAATAAGGCTGGGCAATTTTCTCTGTGGGCTTCTTTTGCTATAAAATAGCTAAATGATTTTCTGTATGTTATGTGTAGTAGAAAGAGAAAGCCCAGCTGTGTGTATCAAGGAGCACCCACTGAGTACAATCCACATCATTAATACTAAAATGAATATTACATACTCCTGCACTGTCATTTGCTATTCATTGTACTGTACTTTCTGTCTAACCAGGACTATGTGGTGGGAAAAAAGCCTCCTGCTGTTTTATTCATTATCCTCAAGCAGTCAGCTTAAATATAAAAATATTAAATGTGGAATCATTCACAGAAATTCATTTATAATTTGGGTCTTTGCTGGAGATGATGAACCATTTCAATTTAAAGCAGTAATAAAACTTATGGTTATAATAAATTGAACTTACTCTACCAGCCCAGAGAAGCAGAAGTAGCACCTCCCCATCTGGCATCTTGTTATGCCACCTTTTACTTGCCTGAGGCTCTGCACATGCTCAGTGCATTTTAGGCAGCTGGTGAGAAGCTAAGCTTAGGGGTCAAGGAAGGTTAAGAAAATGTAACATACCACTTTGATATAGGGTTTGATAAGACACATTAATAAATTATTGCATTGTAACTCAAGCTGAAAGGGTCAGCGTGCAGGATTTGCAAGTGTCACATTTGGCTCCCCACAACCTCAAGACACACACATTTTTACCTTTCATTCTCCATTTGTCCCACATTTTCACATGGGTTTCTCTAGCAGGGCTTGGGAGCTGCATGTGCAATCCCAGCTATGTACAGTTCCCCAGAACTCATAATATGGTTAGAAAAATGGGGAATCTGATTAGTCATTTCGCTATAGATGCCAGAACATATAGGCCTACAAACCCCTAAATCTCCCCTTAACTGACCTTCAAACTGGGCTTTCAGGTGTATGTACGAGAGCTTTCTCCCCAAATTGTACTCTAACTGGCCTTTAGGATCATTCAGAGGAGCCTATGAAAGACTTACCAGATCATGATTGCCTCAACCTACCAATGTGCTACCCATCCAATGAGATTTTTAATCCTGCCTGATTGATATCTGAATGATATTAGTATGGTAGGTCTATCATTTGACCCTATACAGACCAATAAACTTCTGCCTCTGGAGGGACCAAGTCAGTTGGCCCTTGTATGGCCACCTTTACTATTTGAGAAGTCTGACTGGCATAACTCAGGCTTCATTTCTACATTATAAAAGAACTTGCTCTCTGTACAAAAAACTAACATGCATTTTATGAGAAGACCTGATAGAAATATGATGGAAAGTGAGAAACCTGCAGGAATATTATCATGGTTCCACTTAGCGGGTGGTCCCCTCAGTCCCATACATTGCTCAGTGCAGGCTGACTATAGAACAGGAGGTGGATAGACTTGTGCTATTCCAGACGGAAGTGTCTATAACAATAAAACTCGGCTGTACCAATAAAACAGATTGTCTCAGCATTCCAGAGTTTCATGTGCCGTATACAAACAAATAATCCATTTAGAATGCGAGTAATGGAAACCATAAGCTGTGATATAACACCAGATAATTAAGAGCTGTACATTATCGTATTCTCAAAGTCAGAATGAAAATGGCCTATTACTAATGGATCAGGCATTTAAAAGTGAATTAATCTGACAGAAGGATGCGTGTTGAAAAATGTCGTGCATTAGCCCAAGGGCTATCTAGCACAGAGGAAGCAATTACCTGCGATTAAAAATGAGTCCAGGAGGGAACACAGACACTTTTATTATGTTACCAACCCAACAAAACTAGGAATTTCTTTTTCATATCCTCAACCCTGAATATATTTCTATTAGCTACTCTGAGATCTGGGGTGTTAGAAAGTAATTATGGTTTGTACACAGAAATAGCATTGCTTATAATTTCTTCCATTAACCTGTCTGCCCTGTACTTTAATGGGAGGCCTGTTCACTTCGGAGTGGAGAGTAGGAAATAACCTTGGTAACACAAACCACCTTTTTGTGCTATTGTCACCTAGATATCTGAAGCGCCACCGATGGCTGTTTATGTTGTTAAACTGGATTTTTGCATTAACCCTTTAAGTGTGCTTTAATCTTGCCCTGCCATTTGTTGCCAGTAAACAGACAACACAGCATGTGTGCTGCAATCCTAAAATCTGCAAGATCCCTGGTGAGTTGTAAAGGGTTAAAATGATTGCTAACATGATTGTGACCCCCCCAATGCTTTAACCTTCTCCTGCCATTGCCCCTTTGACACTGTCCTTAGACTTCACATTTTAGTAAATTTCCCCCCTAGTGTGTCCTATTATTTTTTCCTTTGCTTTCTATTGAACTAGGTTCTGTGAAGCTGTTACCCCCATTGTTTGGACTAACTGGCCCTCAGTATTTACATCTCCCATAATGCATTATAATACTCTTCCAAGAAACCAGAAGTGAGTATGGACGAGTCAGTTAGAAGGTGACATCACCCCACTGGGGATATGGTCATACAAATAAGGCTGCTAACACTCCACAGAAATTAGGGCTTCCCAGGTTTTCTGTGCCAGTGTAGGTATTCTCCTCTATTTAACATAATGCTGTAATACATTATGGAGTATATAGTGGCCCTTTTTTCATTGTCCCAGGCCCTGCCTAGTTGTAGCTCTGTGACAGGCAGAGCCAAGCTGAGAATCAGGGTCCCATTAAATAAGACATGAATGTTATATCTGCCACCTGCTTTCTCCAAAAGATAAACAAACAATGCACCCAGATAATGAAATATGCAATTAATTGCTGCGATGAATATAGCCGAGCAATCCAGTGATTGTGCAGCCCACCATCTCAATTAATACAATCAAGGAAGGTTCTTGTGGAAGATAATGGTGCAACTGTACGCTGGGCTGCTATGCATCAAATACTACATCTGTTATGGAAATCAGTGGTTGTCGGGGTCCTTTGTTCACACTCCTGCCTCCCAACAGGGAATTGGCTGAAGTAGATTTTCATGTTATTAAACATGATTTCAAGCTAGGAGAGAGCAGATGCTACTGCGGATTTTGGAACTAATAAGCAAACTTCAAGTGCGTGTCATCCTCCAAGAGGCAGTGATTGTGAGAGAACAATTTCAGCTCCCAGATAATGTTCTCACTTGGGCTATTTTCTTGCTTTGCACATGAATAAAGCCAAGACAAGACATATCTAATAGAAGACTGTGTGTTACCATGGACAGTACTTCCCTGGCACTTATATTGCTTTATTTGTTGTGGATTCAGTAAAAATTCTCAACTGTAGAATGAAATAGGCTGAACTCAGAGACAGGTTCTTAGCAAAGAGGGTATTTGTTTTGGGTTCCGCACATCTCATTTGGCTCTACGGTGGCAAGAACATAGACAAAAGGACATATTATATTTTGTGTCAGTTTAATAACCACATTACTATGCAGCCTTCTAGCTAGAGCTACTGTATATTTAAAAAAATTACTAAATGGATGCAGATTGGACATTCCTATGTAATTCCCACCCCAGTGGGGTTCTTCAGACTTTTCTATTCCCCATTTCTATGTCCATTGTTATTGTTATTGCCAACCTAAAGATTTTAAAAATGGACCATTTAATTCATGTTTTGAACATGTTTTCATTAAACATAGGCCCCTGACTTCATTTAATATGCAAAAACATTGTCCAATCTCCTTGTACATTGTGTGTAGGGTTTCTGCCTTGTTCTCAATTTTGATGGGTGCTGAAGGAATAAGACAGTTTCCTTTAACCTAGAGCATCTCAGTGCTGTCCCTAGAATCCCACATTCTGTAGTGTAGTCATGTTTTTATTCACCCCAAAGGCAATCTGCCTGCACCCATTTTGTACTTTTGTGGTTTTAATGCACTTTATGCATTAACTGAAGAAATAGCTTGAGCTTCATTGTTTTCTTTCTTATCTGTTAGAATATGTCTGGGAATCTTATTGTACATAGCTAACACCTGATCCTCTGGCCAAAGGGTTGGCAACATGAAAACCCAAAGTGCGTTGCACCTCTGCAGTTGCAGGACCAAGGGTGCCTGAATTTCATTATGGTATGGTTATCCTCGTTGATTTTATGGCACATTGCGGCACATGAAGTTTCCATTGCTGTACCTTCTCCTTTGCACTGACCATTTGCACTGACCATTCATATGGACTGAAACTTTTTTCTAAAGCTGACAAAGTCTGGGGTCAGCCCCTATGGCACTTTATCATTTTAAATTTATTATGCACTTCTTGGTCACTTTACACTTTGCCATTAGGCTCCTTCCCAGCTACTTTGCTGCAGTCCTAGGGGAAGCTGTGGCTGTCTCCAGGGAGAAAACTACAAGGCAAAGGAAGGTTTGAAGACCCTTGTCCCTGTAGGCCTGTAGGCCTCACAGGTGTGAGGTGGATTCCCAGAAAGGAAGGTGGGTGATGACAAGGTGTTCCCATGCCAGATGACTGCTTTGTATGTTGCTATGGGGATGCTCTTGAAATCTGTTGCAGATGTCAGGGTCATTTGATAATATGTAATACCTTCATACAATATGTAATATAAATAGACTTGTACAGTCAATGTCTGGTTTAGCAGCCCCATACAATACCAGGCTGATACAAACAATGGCAGGCTTTTCCCATTAACTGAAAGGGAAACTATAGTGGATATTTTGTAATATCTGTAATACACACATAGCTACAAACATAAAGAGCACACATAGAGTTTGTCAGCGAAATCTCATTCCTTCCTCAAAGAATTACGGAAAGGCCATCTCCTATTGACTCAATTTTATCCAAATATTCCAGATCTTTAACAGTGATTTCCTTTTTCCTCTGTAATAATAAAATTGTATGTTGTACTACGATATAATTAATGCTTATTGTAAGCAGGACCAGCCTATTGGGTTTATTTAATGTTTACATGAGTCTCTGCTATAGTTAAGGTATGAAGATCCAAATTACGGAAAGATACATTATCCGGAAAGCCCCAGGTCACTCGCATTTTGGATAACAGGTCCCATAGCTGTACAACGTTTGTACATACAATATGACTATGAGATCTGTATCATGAGGACCGCTACTGAAAAAATAGTCATCGTTCATTAGGAGCTATAGCACTGCTGCAATGGCCAACTGATCAAATCTTGGCACTTTTTTATTTTTTTATTTGCAACCTGGTCATACATCCTTTCCACTGTTTATTTGCGTTAGATAAGAATTAGGTAGACATTTTAAAGGGATACATGTTTTTTTTTCAAAACGCATCAGTTAATAGTGCTGCTTCAGTAGATTTCTGCACTGAAATCAATTTCTTAAAAGAGCAAACAGATTATTTTATATTCAGTTTTGAAATCTGACATGGGACTAGACATTTTGTCAATTTCCCAGCTGCCCTTGGTCATGTGATTCGTGCCAGCACTTTAGGAGGGAACTGCTTTCTGGCAGGCTGTTTTCCTTCTCAATGTAACTGAATGGAACGCAGTGGGACATGGGTTTTTACTATTGAATGCTGTTCTTAGATCTACCAGGGAGCTGTTATCTGGTTACCTTCCCATTGTTCTGTTGTTAGGCTGCTGGGGGGGTGGAGAGGGTTTTATCACCCAAAAACATTCCCCCATATCCCCCATTCTAAGAGAAACTAATGAAGCAGCTCTATTCCCAAATGAGACAACTACTGTAAATGTGAATGCACACTGGCTAGAGACTAGGACTTGGAAATCACTCCAAGTGCCTAATGAAAAAGTCTTCAGATTTGGTTACCTAGAGGTATTTACCAATTTGCATGCAGCTTATTTAGAATTATTGCTGATTCCTCCTAGAGCAATGGACCTTAAGACAATTAATTAGCAAGAAAAGATGAGACAATGGGAGTCTTTACATCTATGGAGATCAGATATGTGAGTGGTCATTGTAGGCTTCTTAAGAACTTGCATGACACAAAGAGGAATGTTTAGTTAAAAAAAAGACCAAACCTTAACATATTTAAGAGATAAGAAAGAAAACAGAACCTCAGTATGTATAAATAAGTGAGAGGGCATTGCATTATGAGCGGAAATTACAAGACAAAATTATAACGGAAGATGAAAACCATCTGTTTCACAACAACAAAGCAAATTCATGTCAAGTGAGGTTTGATGAAGAGGTTCAGTCTGGACTAGAAGGTTGGAAAGTTTTATATGCATATTCGAAGATTCACACATAAAACTTCCCACAAATATAGTTATTACTTGCTGACAACAAACAAGTCCAAGTATCCTTCATTTTTAATGGCTTTTGAGTTTCACGTCACTCTGCTCTATATTAAAACAATGCAAACTTTCTGGAGGTTGTCCTTGGCTGAGGGATTTGCTGAGCTGACATCCAGTGAATGACAAGGCCTGTTAATGGAACATTCACTTTGAAGGTTAGGGGTGGTCTTGAAGCAGATAAGGTTGCAGTAGTACTTGAATGCTTCCCGAAATGAAAAATGAACATAAACATGATTTTAATGACCAAACCTTTGCAGTGCAGTGCTAACCTTTCACAGGGATTTGTCTTAAACTGCAGTTGTTAAAACGCTCAGCTTGGGGTTCATTTGGGTACAATGCTTATGGCTCTCTCTAGGGTGAGATTTGGTATAAAACATATTTGGTCTCCTTAGTATTCTTTAAAGTATATATATATATATATATAAATCCAAAAAGCACGGTCCGCACTCTCAGGTCTTAAACAAAAAATATGTATTTATTTTATGGAAGACTAACGTTTCGGCCTCCTCCAAGGCCTTTCTCAAAGTACAGAATAGTACAAGATGAATGCATTAAATACCCTAAGTGGTGGAAAAGGCCAATCAGCTGACGTAGCAATTACATCATCAAAATGCATCAAAACAGTTAAACTTCCCAGAAACAAACATGTATTTATAAATAACCCCCATATGTTAAAAAAATATACAAAAAGGGTGTTGATATTTTTCAGTCAAAAACCCCTCAGGTAATTGCTTAAAAACAAATGTTCTGTAACAAGTGTGATCGCTATGTTGTATATACTCTATTAATAAAAAACATCCATTGCATAGACATACACTGTTACAAAAAGTAACCAATGAGCCAAGTTGGAAGGTCTGATAAGAGGCTTTTACCTGTTCTAAGTGAGCTAAATAGTTAAAACATCAAAGCTGTGCAGAAGTAAGCTGTGTCAGTTTCTTTAGATCTACGGGACTTACATTAGATAGTTTGTTTTCGGATGTTGACCCTTCATTGGTCAGCCAGTGTGTGTTAAAACATCAAAAGCTGTGCAGAAGTAGGCTGTATCAGTTTATTTAAATCTACGGGACTTACGTTAGGTGGTTTGTTTCCGGATGTTAACCCTTCATTGATCAGCCAGTGTGTGTAACAAAGTAGGGGAACTGCCTGGGGACACTGTTCTCACCATGTGCATGTGTTTGACTTCTAGTTACTGTGACCATACCGAACCCCTAAGAATTAACCTTCTAGGTAATCACTACTTCCCGTTAGCTTCTTCGTGTGCTAAAAACATATTGAATTACAAAAAGACCAACCCAATCACGTATATGCGATGTGTAATTTTGTGTATAATCCCAAGTAATAAAATAAATAAGTGTGGTGTCTGTGTAATCCTCTATCAGTCATCCACCACGTGTACTTAATATTCCCCTAGTGTTGATAAATAAATAAATAAATATCACCCCACCCGATAGTCAAATATAAAGCAGAAGTGGAATATAAAGAAAAACATAAAAAAAAAAACATTAAGAAACGTCAAAAGGCAGAAAAGTAAAAAAAGGAAAAATAATAAAAATACTGTTTGCTCTTTTGAGAAATGGATTTCAGAGCAGCACTGTTAACTGATGCGTTTTGAAAAAAACATGTTTTCCCATGACAGTATCCCTTTAACACAGTTAAATTACCCCCACACTATTTTTTCCTCTGTTTCCTTCCAGGTCTGCATTAACCTCCGGATATTGTCTTTCCTTCCCTCTGCTCCCATAGCCTAATTTAGGTTACAGTCCAGGCAAATATTTGTTGATTGATATTCCATACAAAGCAGCTCTCTCTTGAGTCACCTTGTGACTGGGGAAATGTCAGCACCCTCTGCCCTGCATTCCTTACAATGTTTAGGCATCAGATTATCATGCTACTACCAAAGGCAAGAAATTGCTGTGTCAGCAGATGCAAGCAACATGGTACTGTATGCAAGAAGATCCATCACACTAAGGAGCTGTTTAACATGGAGGATCCACTCACTGTCCTACAGGAACCAGAATCACATGGAACTGAATTTTGTGGGACAAATAATGAGGGGAGCAGAGAAAGAGATGATAGCATGGCACCTACTGTAGGGGATCTGAATGTGGGACTGATATCAGAGACATTACTCACAGGTGTACATTATTGTTTCAGTACCACAAGGAAAAACACAATGGCCAGGCCTGGATTTATGGGAAGGCCACAAAGTCCTGGGCTTAGGGCGGTAGAAATTCAGGTGCAGCCTGGCCAGTATTTTTGATGGTTGATCCCAATGTTATTAAAAGAAAAAATGATAATTATATAGGAAGGCCAGTATTTTTTCTGAAAGAGGTGCTAACCCTACATGCCAGCCAGCCGCATTCCAATAAGTTGCTCCCCTTCCACGTCACCTCCCCGTCTCCTTGTGCCTGCATCAGAGCACCCAAAACTCATGGGGTATAATCCATGCGGGATAACCATTATTCTGTTATATATAATATAATCCTATATAATAAAGTTCAAGTGTCACTGCGTCCAGTCCCTGTGTCTGTGGAATTCCGCTACATGCACTGACCGAATTTACCAGTTTTCACCACTAGAGGTCGCCAATCACTAGCTAATGCTATCAGTGCCAGTACTTAGTATAGAGACAATGGAAGCCTGTGGTGAAGTCTATAAGGTAAATGCCTTTGACCAGTGCTTTTAGTGTTCAATTCCCATTGAGTGATAATTTATGCTAGCAAAGTAGATAGATGCGCAACTTCGCACCTTTACGCTGTGGTGTGTTTTACCATTGTGGGTAATAGTCTGAAAAACGTAAATATGTTACCGTTCGCGAACAGAGCGTAAATTAGCACGATAGTGAATTTAGGTAGCGCAGACGAAAATTTGCTTACAACAGTTCTGTTTTTATAAATGTTTGACTACATATGTTCTAGCGCCCGTCAATTTAACGGGCTTAATGTAAAGTTCAAGTGTCTCTGCGTCCAGTCCCTGTGTGCGTGGAATTGCGCTACTGCGCATGTGCCGCACGGACCGTGTCTGGCGAATTTACGCTAGGGAAGTAGATAGATGCGCAACTTCGCACCCTTACGCTGTGGCGTGTTTTACCATTGTGGGTAATAGTCTGAAAAACGTAAATATGTTACCGTTCGCCGACCAGAGAGTAAATGAGCACGTTAGTGAATTTGCGTAGTGCAGGCGAAAATTCGCCTACAACAATTCTGTTTTTATAAATGTTTGACTACATATGTTCTAGCGCCCGTTAATTTAACGGGCTTAATGTAAAGTTCAAGTGTCTCTGCGTCCAGTCCCTGTGTGCGTGGAATTGCGCTACTGCAGATGTGCCCCATGGACCGCCTCTGGCGAATTTACGCTAGCGAAGTATATAGACATGCAACTTAGCACCCTTACGCTGTGGTGTGTTTTACCATTGTGGGTGATAGTCTGAAAAACGTAAATACGTTACCATTCGCCGACCATAGCATAAATTTGCACGTTAGTGAATTTGCGCAGCGCAGGCGAAAATTCGCCTAGAACAATTCTGTTTTTTCTAAATGTTTGACTACATATGTTCTAGCGCCTGTTAATTTAACGGGCTTAATGTCTAGTAATATATAAAATATAATTTCACCACTGAAATCTTCCTATAATAGAATCACAATCTCACTGTTTCCCTTAATCATCCAGTCAGTTTATTTTACTACTTCCCATGTGCTCCCTATAGACAGACAATTCTTACAGTAACTACTCCCTATCTCATGCTGGTGAGGTTTGTCTTCAATGGTAATTAATACACCCCTTAGTGTCTCTGTGTCATTTTAAAATATAAAATAAACAAGTGATAGCAGCTTTTTTGTATAGTTATTACTTTAACTGTAGCATGTGGGAAACCACCCAGAGGATTCAGCATCTCTAGGTATAACCTTCTTCAACCAAACTACAACAATACACAAAAACAATTCTGGCACAGGGTACCCATGACATTTCCCTCCCTCGGAATTGCTGATACCAAGTTTCCCCACTGTTGGGTGAACAACACCAGAATTGGGGAAAGCTCAAACTTCTTGTTGAGATTAGGCCATCTGCATTACCGTATTGTTTGCGGCATAGGATGGAGGAAAAATTCTGCTCTAAGGCTAGGTCTACACGAGGAGATTCGGGGAGATTAGTCACCCCAGCAACAAATCACCTCTTCTTTTGGTCGACTAATCTCCCCGAATGGTTTCCTAACTTTGGGCGATTTCGGAAAACAAAGTGCCGCGTGTGAATTGCCGCAGGTGATTTTCATTTTAGCCAGCGCAAGACAGGGGGAAGCTGTTTGGGGGGATTAGTTGCCCCAAAATCTCCTTGCGTAGACCTATCCTAAGATCAAACTCCAGCAAAATACCTTTCCATTGTCCCCCGAAACTCTCTGCAGCCAGCTAAGGGGATTATGGTCTGTCCTCACTGGGGAGTGAAAAGTTTAAAGGTTGAACTTGATGGATGTGTGTCTTTTTTCAGCCTAACTTACTATGTTACTGTGTTACTTTCCATTGCCCATACACCCTATCACAGCATCAGCGGGTGGGGGAAAGGTTGGTCCCATAGATGTGGCAAGTGGGATGGCTCTTAGGTAACTCGTGTCAACAGTGGGGGGGGGGTGGAATAGCAGTGGCCGAGTGGTAACCAGCAAACTCAACCCACACAGTTGGTAGGAGATCCCAATGTGACTGCTGTGAGGGCGGAAGAGCTGATAGACTTGTGTGAATCCGGAAGGAAGTCGGGTGGGTGAGAAAGTACCGGCTGGTAGATTAAGTGACAAGGGAACATGGGCCTGTTTGAGCCAGGAGGGAGAAGGTAATTATGCCATTAGACACCCATACCTCCCAACATTTTGGAAATAAAATATGGAGAAAAAATTTGGTGCGCGTAGCATGGCAAAATGTTTTTGCCCACGCCCATTTTTGGGCCCACACCCCTTAATGTTCAATTTACATTTGTCAGGTTATGAAAGTTTGAACACATTTCTGTGGTTTTTATGTTTTATTACAGTTTTGCTCATGAAGGTGAATTGCCCTTTAAACTGTGAGTCTAATTTCTTATCTAACTGTTACAAAAGTATCTTAAAGTGATACTGACACTAAAAAATGAAATTTTACATATAAATGTACATTAATTGTTACCTATAGGACATGTTGATCATTTTTTGCTGAGAGGTTTGTTTTTGTATATAACTGTTAGCTGAAATTTCTAAGCCTGACTCTCTGACACCCTGACACTATTACTTTGCCAACCTAACAGTCCCATCTCAGTCTGTTAGTTACAGTTTGTAATGATAACAGGTGCCTGCTGCACAAATATGGCAGCCCCCTCATACAGGAACATGGGGGATCAGACAGGTAATGTAATAGCATCATGCAAATACCGTATGGCAAAGTTAGAAGTAGCTTTCAAAGCCAGTTATTATAATAGAGGTAAAAAAGAGTTTGACTTCAGGTGTCAGAATCTCTTTAAGTATGTATTCTGGACTCTCTGCCACGAGTCAATTAAGTTAGAAACTTTGTATCTTTTTCTGGCTGTTCAGTGCAGAAGATCATAGAGAAACTCAGGACTTAGTACAAATCCGGGACTGTTGGTTGAGCAAAAAGTGGCACTATCCAGCTCAAAACTGACAGTTGAGAGCAGTGTCGGACTGGCCCACCAGGATACCAGGAAAACTCCCGGTGGGCCAAGCTGTCAGGGGGCCCTTGTGCTGCTAAACTTTTGGCCTATTTCATGGCCATTCCCTATTTCTATGAGAAGAAAGAGGCTAAATAGATGGAATAATTGATTATAGTATGTAAAGAAAACAAACTAGGACAATAGAGGTTGATTGAGGAGATGAAGAATATTAGTACTGAGAGTGGCCCCTGGTCTAAGGTTTTATGGTGGGCCCCTGGTCTAAGGTTTTTGGGTGGACCCTTGGTGTCCCAGTCCGACACTGGTTGAGAGGTATGGATACCCCAATGAACTTTTTGGGCCAAAAAAAAGGCACAGGCCTTGGAAAAATGTCCAAAACGAGATGCTGGCGTCCAAAATTTTCGCTGGCGTTTCGATAATTTATTCACCTGCGGAATTCCTTAGGGAGAGGGAAACAAGGGAAATCATCTTGGGAACCCCAGTAAGCAGAATCCACTGGATCAACAGAGTATTAATATCAGTAATATAAAAAGTCATCTGACCCATTTCTTGAAACTGCCTCTTGAATCTGCCAGTGCACAGATGTGGCGTAGGCGTAACATGTTAAACAAAGGAGGTAGAGGATGTCTAAGGTTAATTTAACCCTAGTTCAGATTTATGGAATAACAGTTTTATGTAAGTTTATCTACAGCCTCTTGTCCTTACGTGTGCCAGACTAGAGTACTTGCCAAGTGCACAGGATTTCTGCCTCTCACTCCTTACCACCTGTGTACTACAGAGTTACATCAGGGGTTAATGAGCTACAACTGTGGTACTATGGAGATAAAACTGGGATACTACTGATATACAACTGGTGTACTACTGAGTTACAAAAGAGGTATTACTGAGATACAACTCGGGAGTTACAATGGGGGCTAATGACATAGAACTAGGGTACTAACAATTTACAGCAGGGACTATTGAGATATAACTGGGATACTACTGAAGGTACTACTGAATTAGAACTCAGTACTGAGTTGTAACAGCAGGGGGTAATGTACTGAGCAACAGCAGGGGGTAATGAGAAACAACGGAGGTACTACTGACATACAACAGGGATACTACTGATATACAACAGGGATACTACTGAGATACAACTGAGGTACTGCTAATATACAAAATGGGTACTACTGAGTTACAGTGGGGGCTAATAAGTTACAACTGGGGCACTAATGAGATATAACTGGGATACTACTGAGGTACAACTGGTATACTATTGAGCTACATTGGAGTTACTACTGAGTTACAGTGGGGGTTAATAAGACAAAGCTGGGGTTCTACTGAGATACACCTCGGTTACTACTGAGATAAAACTGGGTTATTACTGAGTTACAACAGGGTTACTACTTAGATACAATAGGGGTACTACTGAGATACAGCTGGGTGTAAAACTAAGAAATAACTGGGATACTACTGAGTTAAACCTGGCGTACTACTGAGTTACAATGGGGGTACTGCTAATATGCAACCTGGGTACTACTGAGTTACAGTGGGGGGGCTAATGAGTTACAACTGGGGTACTACTGAGTTACAACAGGGGCTAATGAGATATAACTGGGGCACTACTGAGATACAACTGGCATGCTACGGAGTTAGAATGGGGTTACTACTGAGTTACAGTGGGGGTTAATGAGATATAACTGGGATACTACTTATAACAGGTGAGATACTGAGATACTACTGAGATACAACTGGGGTACTACTGAGTTACAATGTGGGCTAATGTGATCTAACTGGGGTACTACTGCGTTACAACAGGGTTACTATTGACATATAACTTGGGTACTACAGATATACTACTAAGAAATAACTGGGATACTACTGAGTTACATCTGGCGTATTGCTGAGTTACAATGGGGGTACTACTAATATGCAGCTTGGGTACTGCTGAGATACAGCTGGCATACTAATGGGTTACAATGGGGTTACTACTGAGTTACAGTGGGGGTTAATTACATACAACTGGGATACTACTTATTTACAGCAGGTGCAAATAAGACACATCTGGGGTTAAACTGAGATACTACTGAGATACAACTGGTGTACTACTGAGTTACAATGAGATATAATTGGGGTACTACTGTGTTACAACAGGGTTACTACTGACATACAACAGGGATACTACTGAGATACAACTGGGGTTACTACTGAGTTACAGATGGGGTTAATGAGAAACAACAGGGATACTGCTTATTTACAGCAGGGGCAAATGAGACACAGCCGGGGTTCTACTGAGATTCAACTGGGATACTACTGAGATACAACTGAAGTACTACTGAGTTACAAAAGGGATACTACTGATTTTCAGCAGGTGCAAATAAGACACAACTGGGGTTCTACTGAGATACTACTGAGATACAACTGGGGTACTACTTAGTTATAATGGGGGATAATGAGCTATAACTGGGGTACTACTGCATTTCAACAGGGTCACTACTGACATACAACAGGGATACTACTGAGATACAACTGGGGTACTTCTAAGAAATAACTGGGATACTACTGAGATACAATTGGAGTACTACTGATTTATAGCAGGGGCTAATGAGATACGACTTGGGTACTAGAGATATAACTGGGACACTACTGAGTTGTAACTGGAATACTAATAAGAAATAACTGGGATACTACCGAGATACACCTGGCATACTACTGAGTTAAAACAGGGGTACTACTAATATACAACTTGGATACTACTGAGTTACAACTGGGGTACTACTGAGTTACAACATGAGCTAATGATTTAAAACTGGGGCACTACTGAGATATAACTGGGATACTACTGAGATACAACTGGCATACTACTGAGATCCAACAGGGGATACTACTAAGACATAACTGGTATACTACTGAGTTACAATGGGGTTACTACTGAGTTACAGCGAGGGTTAATGAGATACAACTGGGGTACTACTTATTTACAGCAGGGTCTATGAGATACTGCTGGGGTTATACTGAGATACAATGGGGGTACTACTGAGTTACAACAGGGTTACTACTGAGATACAACAGGGGTACTACTGAGATACAGCTGGGGGTACTACTAAGAAATAACTGGCATACTACTGAGTTACAATGGGGGTACTATTAATATGCAACGTGGGTACTACTGAGTTACAGTGGGGGGCTAATGAGTTACAACTGGGGTACTACTGAGTTACAGTGGGGGGCTAATGAGTTACAACTGGGGTACTACTGAGTTATAGCAGAGGCTAATGAGATATAACTGGGGCACTACTGAGTAACAGCAGGGGTTAAAGAGATACAACTGGGGTACTATTTATTTAGAGCAGGGGCAAATGAGACACAACTGGGGTTATACTGAGATACAACGGGGGTACTACTGAGTTACAACAGGGTTACTACTGAGATACAGCAGGGGGTACTACTAAGAAATAACTAGGATACAAGTGAGATAAAACTGGTGTACTACTGAATTACAATGGGGTTTCTACCAAGAAACTGAGGGTACTACTAATATACAACTTGGGTACTTCAGAGTTACAATGGGGTTACAGAACAACTACTTAGTGACTTCTAATATCCTTATCATTTACAGTATGGGGTACATTATCCCTTTTAATACATGAGTGATACTCAGGGTCCCCAGTATAACTCAGCCTGCAGCCTTGTGCCTTTATATGGTCACAGAACAACCCCTTAGTGATGTCTAATCCCTTAGTGATGTCTAATATCCTTATCATTTATTTATCATTATTCCTTATAAGACAAGTGACATCATCACTTGTTTAACTCTTGTATAACAGCTCTTTGACCATATATAATTATGGAAGCTTTGTTTTGCCCATATATGGTCATAGCACCTGCCAATGACACAAGGCCCTCATTAGTATGTGGTTACCATGGCAACCTCACTGTGACATCATCACTTGAACAACCTGCAGCTGTTTGACCTTATATGGTCATGGAAGCTTAATTTTGCCCATATATGGTCATTGAACCTGCCAAGGACATCATGCCCTCATTAGTATGCAGTTGCCATGGCAACCTCATGTATAGAGCTTATGTAAGGGAGACAGGAGTTGCAGAGTTCATTTTGAAGTGGACCTTGCATTGAGCAACATCTTTTGACGAGCTCTTTGCAACCTTTCAATAATAACAACCTTTAATTGCTTTTTTTTGTTCTTTTACAACAATTTCTTTATTCATCTGATCGATCATCACTGAACCAGGCAGAAATCCTGGTACCAGATGAATTTCGATTCAGAGATCCAGAAGACATTGTGGAAGGCCGATTGCCATATATTTGGTCAAGTAGCTGAAGTATTTAGTTATAGTGAGGAGAAAATAGAAAGTAGAAGACGCAGCTCATCGTATCAAATAAGACCCAATATTCAAGCTCACAATAAAATGGCCAATCAGTGGAGCGAGTTGA
>CM044448.1:56410401-56427981 GCA_024363595.1 Xenopus borealis
AGCACAGTGGAAAGAGGCCAGTGGTGAGAGACAGATAGAGATATAGAGATATAGATAGAGATATAGAGTCCAGAGGAGGGAAACCAACAGTGAGAGGCCATTTGTGAGAGACCAGAGGAGAGATCACAGCGGAAAGAGGCAAGTGGTGAAACCAACAGTTAGAGTCCATTGGTGAGAGAACAGAGGAGAGAGCACAGCGGAAATAGACCATTGGTGAAGCCAACAGTGAGAGGCCATTGGTGAGAGACCAGAGGAGAGAGCACAGCGGAAAGAGGCCAGTGGAGAGAGACAGATAGAGATATAGATAGAGATATAGAGGCCAGAGGAGAGAAACCAACAGTGAGAGGCCATTGGTGAGAGAACAGAGGAGAGAGCACAGCGGAAAGAGGCCAGTGGTGAAACCAATAGTGAGAGGCCATTGGTTAGAGACCGGAGGAGAGAGCACAGCGGAAAGAGGGCAGTGGTGAAACCAACAGTGAGAGGCCATTGGTGAGAGATCAGAGGAGAGAGCACAGCGGAAAGAGGCCAGTGGTGAAACCAGCAGTGAGAGACAGATAGAGATATAGATATATAGATAGAGATGTAGAGGCCAGAGGAGAGAAACCAACAGTGAGAGGCCATTGGTGAAAGACCAGATGAGAGAGCACAGCGGAAAGAGGCCAGTGGTGAAACCAACAGTGAGTGGCCATTGGTGAGAGACCAGATGAGAGAGCACAGCGTAAAGAGGCCAGTGGTGAGAGACAGATAGAGATATAGAGAGAGACAAGAGGAGAGAGCACATCTCTATCTGTCTCTCACCACTGGCCTCTTTCCTCTGTGCTCTCTCCTCTGGTCTCTCTCCAATCGCTTCTCACTGTTGATTTCTCTCCTCTGGCCTCTATATCTCAAGCTCTATCTGTCTCTCACCACTGGCCTATTTCCGCTGTGCTCTCTCCTTTGGTCTCTCTCCAATGGTCTCTCACTGTTGGTTTCTCTCCTCTGGCCTCTATATCTTTATCTGTATCTCTTTGTCTCTATTTATTTCTATATCTCTATATCTCTAACTATATCTTTATATCTCTATGTCTCTATCTATATCTCTATATTTTAATTTATATCTCTATATCTCTATCTATAGCTCTATCTATATCTCTATATCTCTATTTGTCTCTCACCACTGGCCTCTTTCTGCTGTGCTCTCTCGTCTGGTCGCTCTTCAATGGACTCTCACTTTTGATTTCTCTCCTCTGGCATCTATAGCTCTATCTGTATCTCTATGTCTCTATTTATTTCTATATCTCTATAGATAGAGCTATAGATAGAGATATAGAGATACAGATAACAATGTAGAGACATAGATAGAGACATAGAGATGTAGAGATATAGTTAGAGATATAGGGTTATAGAAATAAATAGAGACATAGATTTACAGATAGATATATAGAGGCCTGAGGAGAGAAACCTACAGTGAGAGGCCATTGGAGAGAGACCAGAGGAGAGAGCACAGCGTAAAGAGGCCAGTGGTAAGAGACAGATAGAGATATAGAGAGAGACCAGAGGTCAGAGCACATCTCTATCTGTCTTTCACCACTGGCCTCTTTCCGCTGTGCTCTCTCCTCTGGTCTCTCTCCGATGGCCTCTCACTGTTGATTTCTCTCCTCTAGCCTCTATATCTCAAGCTCTATCTGTCTCTCACCACTGGCCTATTTCCGCTGTGCTCTCTCCTTTGGTCTCTCTCCAATGGCCTCTCACTGTTGGTTTTTCTCCTCTGGCCTCTATATCTTTATCTGTATCTATATGTCTCTATTTATTTCTATATCTCTATATCTCTAACTATATCTCTATATCTCTATGTCTCTATCTATATCTCTATATTTTAATTTATATCTCTATATCTCTATCTATAGCTCTATCTATAGCTCTATATCTCTATCTGTCTTTCACCACTGGCCTCTTTCTGCTGTGCTCTCTCCTTTAGTCTCTCACCAATGGACTCTCACTTTTGGTTTCTCTCCTCTGGCATCTATATCTCTATCTGTATCGCTATGTCTCTATTTATTTCTATATCTCTATAGATAGAGCTATAGATAGAGATATAGAGATACAGGTAAAAATGTAGGGATATAGATAAAGACATTGAGAGATGAAGATATAGTTAGAGATATAGAGATATAGATATAAACAGAGACATAGAGATACAGATAGAGATATAGATGCCAGAGGAGAGAAACCAACAGTGAGAGGCCATTGGAGAGAGACCAGAGGAGTGAGCACAGCGTAAAGAGGCCAGTGGTGAGAGACAGATAGAGATATAGAGAGAGACCATAGGACAGAGTACATCTCTATCTGTCTCTCACCACTGGCCTCTTTCCGCTGTGCTCTCTCCTCTGGTCTCTCTCCAATAGCCACTCACTGTTGATTTCTCTCCTCTGGCCTCTATATCTCTATCTCTATCTTTCTCTCACCACTGGCCTATTTCCGCTGTGCTCTCTCCTTTGGTCTCTCTCCAATGGCCTCTCACTGTTGGTTTCTCTCCTCTGGCCTCTTTATCTTTATCTGTATCTCTATGTCTCTATTTATTTCTATATCTCTATATCTCTAACTATATCTCTATATCTCTATGTCTCTATCTATATCTCTACATTTTAATTTATATCTCTATAGCTCTATCTATAGCTCTATCTATATCTCTATATCTCTGTCTCTCACCACTGGCCTCTTTCTGCTGTGCTCTCTCCTCTGGTCTCTCTCCAATGGCCTTTCACCGTTGGTTTCTCTCCTCTGGCCTCTATATCTTTATCTGTATCTCTATGTCTCTATTTATTTCTACATCTCTATATCTCTAACTATATCTCTATATCTCTATGTCTCTATCTATTTCTCTACATTTTAAATTATATCTCTATATCTCTATCTATAGCTCTATCTATATCTCTATATCTCTATACATCTCTCAATACTGGCCTCTTTCTGCTGTGCTCTCTCCTCTGGTCTCTCACCAATGGACTCTCACTTTTGGTTTCTCTCCTCTGGCATCTATATCTTTATCTGTATCTCTATGTCTCTATTTATTTCTATATCTCTATAGATAGAGATATAGAGATACAGAGATACAGACAAAAATGTAGAGATATAGATAGAGACATTGAGATATAGAGATTTAGTTAGAGATATAGATATAGAAATAAAGAGAGACATAGAGATACAGATCGAGATATAGATGCCAGAGGAGAGAAACCAAAAGTGAGAGGCCATTGGAGAGAGTCCAGAGGAGAGACCACAGCGGAAAAAGGGCAGTGGTGAAACCAACAGTGAGAGGCCATTGGTGAGAGACCAGAGGAGAGAGAACAGCGGAAAGAGGCCAGTGGTGAGTGACAGATAGAAATATAGAGATATAGATAGAGCTATAGATAGAGATATAGATAAAAATGTAGAGATATAGAGATATAATTAGAGATATAGAAATATAGAAATAAATAGAGACATAGAGATACAGATAGAGATATAGAGGCCAGAGGAGAGAACCCAACAGTGAGAGGCCATTAGAGAGAGACCAGAGGAGAGAGCACATCTCTATCTGTCTCTCACCACTGGCCTCTTTCCGCTGTGCTCTCTCCTTTGGTCTCTCTCCAATGGCCTCTCACTGTTGGTTTCTTTCCTCTGGCCTCTATATCTCTTTCTGTATATCTATGTCTCTATTTATTTCTATATTTCTATATCTCTCTAACTATATCTCTATATCTCTAAGTCTCTATCTATAACTCTACATTTTAATTTATATCTCTATATCTCTATCTATAGCTCTATCTATATCTCTATATCTCTATCAGTCTCTCACCACTGGCCTCTTTCCGCTGTGCTCTCTCCTCTGGTCTCTCACCAAAGGACTCTCACTTTTGGTTTCTCTCCTCTGGCATCTATATCTCTATCTGTATCTCTATGTCTCTATTTATTTCTATATCTCTATAGATAGAGCTATAGATAGAGATATAGAGATACAGATAAAAATGTAGAGATATAGATAGAGACATAGAGTTATAGAGATATAGTTAGAGACATAGAGATATAGAAATAAATAGAGACATAGAGATACAGATAGACAGATAGATATATAGAGGCCTGAGGAGAGAAACCAACAGAGTGAGGCCATTGGAGAGAGACCAGAGGAGAGAGCACAGCGTAAAGAGGCCAGTGGTGAAACAAACAGTGAGAGGCCATTGGTGAAAGACCAGAGGAGAGAGCACAGCGGAAAAAGGCCAGTGGTGAAACAAACAGTGAGAGGCCATTGGTGAGAGACCAGAGGAGAGAGCACAGCGGAAAGAGGCCAGTGGTGAAACAAACAGTGAGAGGCTATTGGTGAGAGACCAGAGGAGAGAGCACAGCGGAAAGAGGCGAGTGGTGAAACCAACAGTGAGAGGCCCTTGGTGAGAGACCAGAGGAGAAAGCAGAGCGGAATAGGCCAGTGGTAAAACCAACAGTGAGAGGCCATTGGTAAGAGACCAGAGGAGAGAGCACATTGGAAAGAGGTCAGTGGTGAGAGACAGATAGAGATATAGAGATATAGATAGAGATATAGATGCCAGAGGAGAAAGCACAGAGGAAGGAGGCCAGTGGTGAGAGACAGATAGAGATATAGAGGCCAGGGGAGGGAAACCAACAGAGAGAGGCCATTGGTGAGAGACCAGAGGAGAGAGCACAGCGGAAAGAGGCCAGTGGTGAAACCAACAGTAAGAGGCCATTGGTGAGAGACCAGAGGAGAGAGCACAGCTGTTGGTTTCACCACTGGCCTCTTTCCGCTTTGCTCTCTCCTCTGGTCTCTCACCAACGGACTCTCACTGTTGGTTTCTCTCCTCTGGCCTCTATATCTCTATCGTTATCTCTATGTCTCTATTTATTTCTATATTTCTATATCTCTCTATCTCTAACTATATCTCTATGTCTCTATCTATAGCTCTACATTTTTATCTATATCTCTGTATCTAGATCTATAGCTCTATCTATATCTCTATATTTCTATCTGTCTCTCACCACTGGCCTCTTTCCGCTTTGCTCTCTCGTCTTTTCTCTCACCAATGGCCTCTCACTGTTGGTTTCATCACTGGCCTCTTTCCACTGTGCTCTCTCCTCTGGTCTCTCTCCAATGGCCTCCCACTGTTGGTTTTTCTCCTCTGGCCTCTATATCTCTATCTGTATCTCTATGTCTCTATTTATTTCTATATCTCTATATCTCTAACTATAACTCTATATCTCTATGTCTCTATCTATATCTCTACATTTTTATCTATATCTCGACATCTCTATCTATAGCTCTATCTATTTCTCAATATCTCTATCTGTCTCCCACCAATGGCCTCAGTAACGGAACAAGGTGGGGACGGGCCGTGCGGCTGTGCCCTCCCCACTGTAGTCCGTGTTTTTTTATCTATATCTCTATATCTCTATCTATTGCTCTATATAGAGATAGAGGAATAGAGATATAGATAGAGAAATAGAGATATAGAGACATAAATAGAAATATAGAGATAGAGACATAGAGATATAGTTAGAGTTACAGAGATATAGATATAGCTAAAGATATAGAAATGAATAGAGACATAGAAATACAGATGGAGATATAGAGACCAGAGGAGAGAGCACAGCGGAAAGAGGCCAGTGTTGAGACCAACAGTGAGAGGCCATTGGTGAGAGACCAGAGGAGAGAGCACAGCGGAAATAGACCAGTGGTGAAACCAACAGTGAGAGGCCATTGGTGAGAGACCAGAGGAGAGAGCACAGCGGAAAGAAGCCAGTGGTGAAACCAATAGTGAGAGGCCTTTGGTGAGAGACCAGGGGAGAAATCACCACTGGCCTCTTTCCGCTGTGCTCTCTCCTCTGGTCTCTCACCAATGGCCTCTCACTTTTGGTTTCTCTCCTCTGGCATCTATATCTCTATCTGTATCTCTATGTCTCTATTTATTTCTATATCTCTATAGATAGAGTTATAGATAGAGATATAGAGATATCGATAAAAATGTAGAGATATAGATAGAGACATAGAGATATTAGGGTTATATAGAGATATAGATAGAGCTATAGATATATATATATAGATATAGATATATAGAGATATAGATAGAGCTATAGATAGAGATATAGAGATATAAATTAAAATGTAGAGATATAGATAGAGACATAGAGATATAGAGATATAGTTAGAGATATCGAAATAAATAGAGACATAGAAATAATGATAGAGATATAGAGGCCAGAGGAGAGAAACCAACAGTGAGAGGCCATTGGAGAGAGACCAGAAAAGAGAGCACAGCAGAAAGAGGCCAGTGGTGAGAGATAGCTAGAGATATAGAGAGAGACCAGAGGAGAGAGCACATCTCTATCTGTCTCTCACCACTGGCCTCTTTCCGCTGTGCTCTCTCCTCTGGTCTCTCTCCAATGGCTTCTCACTGTTGATTTCTCTCTTCTGGCCTCTATATCTCTAGCTCTATCTGTCTCTCACCACTGGCCTATTTCCGCTGTGCTCTCTCCTTTGGTCTCTCACTGTTGGTTTCTCTCCTCTGGCCTCTATATCTCTATCTGTATCTCTATGTCTCTATTTCTATATCTCTATATCTCTAACTATATCTCTATATCTCTATGTCACTATCTATATCTCTACATTTTAATTTATATCTCTATCTATAGCTCTATCTATATATCTCTATCTGTCTCTCACCACTGGCCTCTTTCTGCTGGGCTCTCTCTTCTGTTCTCTCACTAATGGCCTCTCACTTTTGGTTTCTCTCCTCTGGCATCTATAGCTCTATCTGTATCTCTATGTTTCTATTTATTTCTATATCTCTATAGATAGAGTTATAGATAGAGATATAGAGATATAGATAAAAATGTAGAGATATAGATAGAGACATAGAGATATAGAAACATAGTTAGAGATATAGAGAGATAGAAATAAATAGAGACATAGAGATACAGATAGAGATATAGAGGCCAGAGGAGAGAAACCAACAGTGAGAGGCCATTGGAGAGAGACCAGAGGAGAGAGCACAGCGGAAAGAGGCCAGTGGTGAAACCAACAGTGAGAGGCCATGGGTGAGAGAAAAGCAAGGCCAGTGATGTCTACAGAGAATTACCTTATACTCAGAGGACGGACTATGAGGAGGTTAAAAGAGTTCTATTTGAAAATCATGAAATAACGCCAGAGACTTATCGCCAGGCTTTCAGATCCTTAACCAAGGAACCCACAGATACCCAATTGGTCTTTGCCAGCCAGTTACGTCACACCTTTGACCAGTGGGTGAGAACTGGTGGGGTCCAAGTTCTTGAGGGACTTTGTCAGCTTTGCTTAATGGAGCAATTTCTAGAGCAGGGATCCCCAACCTTTCAAAGCCGTGAGCAACATTCTGAAGTAAAAGGAGTTTGGGAGCAACACAAGCATTAAAAATGTTCTTGGAGTTCCATATCAGGCCTGTGATTGGCCATTTGGTAGCCCCTATGTGGATTGTCAACCTACATTGAGGCTCTGTTTGGCAGAATACCTGGTTTTTATACAACAAAAACCTGCCTCCAAGCCTGGAATTCATTAATAAGCACCTGCTTTGAGGCCACTGGGAGAAACATCCAAGGGGTTGGAGAGCAACATGTTGCTTGTGAGCTACTGGTTGGGGATCACTGTTCTAGAGCGATGTACCCCTGAAGTGCGAGTGTGGGATTGATCACCACTCACCCTAGAGGACGCTGCTAGAATGGCAGATGCATTTCTGGAAAGTCACATGTGCTTGCCTCAGAGACAATCAGCTCTGCCAGGATCTGTTAATGTAACCTATGCACCAAGACTGGAGACTAAGAACCCATACCCCCTCACTGCCTCTCAATCGTCGAACAGAATGCCACCCAAGGAATTGCATCACAGAATTAAAACCTGCTACAGATGTGGTTCCAGCTCCCATTTAGAGGCTGACTGCTCACAGCCATCTAGGGGTTCAGTGTCACATTCACACCAGACTGTGACCTTCATTAATCCTGAAATGGTAGAAGCACCACGGCAGCCTACACAGACTCTTCAGCACCACACCCAGGTATGTACCCCTAATGACATGCCACATACCAAGCCCATTGGGGAATATATAGTCATGGGGTTGCAGATCACGAGAAATACCATCACAAGACCATTTGGGTTACAGTAAACCGCAAACCAGTAAATGGATTCCTGGATACTGATACTTCATTAAAGGGCACCTATGGCCCCAAAAAATTTCCCCAAACCGAAGGTGTGGGCTGATAGAGCCGCATGAAAGTCATTGAACCCCTGGGTAATAGTGACCATAATGGGGCATTATTTTTTCAGCTAAAAACACAGAACAGAAATGGTTGTCATTTAAAACTATATGAAATAATTACTGTTCTCAATTTATTCCCCTAAGGAGTAAATGTAGAAGCTCTAAGAATCACCATTTGTGGCTTAAAGGAATTGTTATATAAAAGTAAAAACTGGATAAATAGATAGGCTATGCAAAATAAAAAATGTTTTCAATATAGTTAGTCAGGCAAAAATGAAATGTATAAAGGCTAGAGTGACTGTAAGTCTAACCTAAAAGAACAGAACACTACTTCTTGCTTTTCAGCTCTCTTGGTTTACACTAACTGGTTACCCTGGTTACCAGGCAGTAACCAATCAGTGACTTGAGAGAGGGCCACATTGGTCATAACTGTTGCTTTTGAATCTGAGCTGAATGCTGAGGATCAATTGCAAACTCACTAAACAGTTATGTCCCATGTGGCCCCCCTTCAAGTCGCTGACTTACTCAGATTTAGAGAGCTGAAAAGCAGGAAATTGGATTCTGGCTATTATATTATACATCCAGTCACTCCAACTTTTATAGCTTGCATTTTTCCCTGACTAACTATATTAGAAACATTTTTTTATTTTGCACAGCCTATCTATTTACCCAGTTTTTCATTTTACCCTGAACTGTTCCTTTAATATTTAAGTAAAGAAGTTAATAGGAAAGAAGAAAAAGGCATTTAAAAACTACAAGCCTGTGGGTGCAGATGCTGCATTTAATGAATATAAACACTATAACCTTGCCTTCCAGCAATCCGGAAGGCAAGGAAAGGAAACGAAGAGTGCCTAGCGGCGGAGGCTAAGACTAAAGGTGGCCATACACGTAGAGATCCGCTCGTTTGGCGATGTTGCCAAACGAGCGGATCTCTCCCCGATATGCCCACCTTGAGGTGGGCGATATCGGGCTGATCCGATGGTGGGCCCTAGGGCCCAACGTTCGGATCAGTACGAGTGGTCGGATCGCGGGACCGCATCAACGAACAGATGCGGCCACGATCCAACGGGATTTTTAATCCTGCCCGATCGACATCTGACCAACTTTCGGCCAGATATCGATCGGGAAAGCCCGTCGGAGGGCCCCCACACGGGCAGATAAGCTGCCGACACCGTCTGTCGGCAGCTTTTATCTGCCCGTGTATGGCCACCTTAACCCCAAAAGTTTTTAAAGTGTATTAATAGTAAAAAGATGTGGGTTGAGAGTGTTGCTTCCTTAAATAATGGTACCAGTATGGTTGTAACAGATACAGAAAGGAAAATGTGCTAAATCAGTTCTTTTCTTCAATGTAGGAGTCAGAGTTCTCCACTTCATAGCTGCACTGAAGGCTCAGCTCAGTCTAGTCAGGGGCTGACTCAAGATACGAGTCATAAAGCTTTAATACAAATTAATGTAAGCAGGGCTCCAGGCCCTGATGGCATACACCCCTGTATTCTAAGAGCTTACTTCAGTTTTAGACAAGCCCATATTTATGATTTTCTCAGATTCGCTTTCATCCGGTATGGTGACTATGGACTGGAGAAAAACTGATGTCATTCCAATATTTAAAAATTGATTTATGATCTCAGTCTGGCAATTACAGGCCAGTAAGTTTAACATTTGTGGTGGGCAAATTATTTGAAGGCTTGTTAAGGGATTACATTCAACATTTTGTAATAGTAAATGACATTAAGAGCAGCAATCAGCATGGCTTTATGAAGGATAGGTCATGTCAGAAAAATTTGATTGCTTTTTATGATGAGGTAAGTAAGATGCTGGACTGTGGGGGGCAGTAGATGTGATCTATTTGGATTTTGCCAAAGCTTTGATACCATGCCCCACACAGGATTGCTTTTGTTGGTGTTAATGAAGACGTTTGCACATGGATAAGAAACTAGCTACAGGATTGGGTAGAGAGGGTGGTTGTTAATGGTATGTTCTCTACTTGGAGTAAGATCTTAGTGGGGTCCCTCAGGGCTTGGTATTGGGTCCATGTTTATTTAACTTGTTCATTAATGATTTAGGGGAATGTATTGTAAGTAATGTATCAGTGTTTTCAGATGACAAAACTATGCAGCCCAATTAATTCCATCCAGGATTTGGCACTTGCAGCAGGATCTTGACAAACTGGCAATGTGGGCAGCTAAGTGGTAAATGCAATTCAATGTTGATAAATGTAGTCATGCACCTGGGATGTTAAAATATACACTTATACCCTTAATGGGACTGCACTAGGCAAATCCATTATGGAAAAGGACCTTGGAGTGAGCTGTAGTAAAAGGGGTATAGAGTCACGGGAGGAGGGAGTCATTCTTCCACTGTATAGAGCACTGGTAAGGCCCAATCTAGAATATGCCGTATAGTTTTGGTCTCCAGTGCTCAAACAGCACATTATTGTATTAGAGAGGGTACAGAGAAGGGCAACTAAGGTGGTAAAAGGTATGGAAAATCTTAGCTATGAGGAAAGACTGGCCAAATTGGGGATATGATAACATAGTTACATAGTTACATAGTTTAATTGGGTTGAAAAAAGACAGAGTCCATCAAGTTCAACCCCTCCAAATTAAAAACCCAGCATACATACACACACACATCTCCACTCTTTCAAACACAAACCATATATGCCCATAGATATACTAACTGTAGAGTTTAGTATCAAAATAGCCTTTGATATTACGTCTGTCCAAAAATCCATTAGGCCTTACTAGGGATCTATAAAGAGGTATAATTATGTTTTCATCCCTTAAGGTGATGCCCTTTTTTATGCAAGACAGAACTTTATTTGCTTTAGTAGCTACAGAATGACACTGCCCAGAATTAGACAACTTGTTATCTATAAAAACCCCAAGATCCTTCTCACTTAAGGAAACTCCCAACACACTGCCATTTAGTGTATAACTTGCATTTATATTATTTTTGCCAAAGTGCATAGCCTTGCATTTATCAACATTGAACCTCATTTTCCAGATTGCTGCCCAGTTTCCCATGTATAAATATATAAGGGCATCATATATAAATCTCTTTAATGCTTTATTTACCAGTAGGTCTTTCCAGTTTACACAAAGTCACCCATTCCGATTAGAAGAAAGGAGGTTCCAGCTAAATATTGGAAAGTGATTTGTTACAGTGAGAGCTGTGAAGATGTGAAATTGTGTCCCTGAATCAGTTGTACAGGCTAATAGATTAGATTTAAAAAGGGGTTTGGTGGCTTTTTAACAAGTGAGGGAATACAGGGTTATGGAAGATAGCTCATAGTACAAGTTGATCTAAGTATTTTCATAAAGGAGTCAGGAAGGAATTTTTCTGGAGAGGCTTCAGATGGGGTTTTTTGCCTTCCTCTAGATCAACTAGCAGTTGATCAGGTTAAACTATAGTTCAAAGGTTGAACCTGATGGACATGTGTCAAACTAACTTACTACTGGAATTATGGAGTTATATCTATGACCTACAGCCTTGACAGCATATTTGGACAGGTATGTGCTGCCATTCACATCTTCATCCCTTCTTTCCCTTTATCAGAGGCTGAAGGGGAGAAAGCATTCAGTAAACTGTCCTTGCTTAAAAACTGTCGACAATAAGTGCACAGAGACTGAATAGCCTGACAATGCTTTCTATTGAACTCGCAAATCCCCTGGATTTCAAAGAACTAAGATTTTGCAAAAAGTAATGTGAGGAGACGTTGAGCTCTATGTATAACACTATTTGCAACGAGCTGCAAGAAAACATGGTTTCACAGGGCACTTGACACTTTGTGTACCTTTTTTGGGTATCCTGGTTATGGCCTGAATCACTTACCTTTCTATTTATACTTCTAAAAAGTTAAATATGTTATTTAGTCATTCTAATAAATGTGTTTATAGTAAAAATAAAGTTGTATACCTGTTGTTGGGGTCTGCAGCTCCAAAAACCTCCCTCCAATGCCGTCTTAAAGAATATTTTGCGTGTATGCTGCATCAAACAATCATGCACGCTCAAACGATGGAGGCGGAGGAGATGGGGGAGGACTGTTTCTATTTGAGCTTTATACTTGTCCAGTGCTGAGGTTTTAGTTTTATTTTAAAATGTACATATAATGCTTTGTAGAATAAGAAGCAGGTTTATCAAGGGTCGAATTTTGAGTTTATGGGAATTTCTAAAAACTCCCATAAACTCAAAATTCTGAAAAAAAATGACGAGTACAATTACAGTTATTTTTAATTCAGGTGAATACTATTAACCTGCAAACTCAAATTGAATTTGAATCGAATTTGATTTGCGTTTTTCTTGAAAAGTAAATTTTGTTTTGAAAATGTATTTTTTAAGAAGTTCACAAAATGGCTCAAAGTTGATTGTAGGTGGTCTCCCATAGGCTAAAACACCAATTTAGCAGGTTTTAGATGGCAATTTTGAATTCTTAAAGGGACAGTACATGATAAATTTAAAAATTTACATTTCGCCTATTCCCTAGTTGAAATAACACTACAATAAACTCGAGATCAACTCAGCTGGGGATGAAACCAAGACCTAGACAATCCCAATGTGCCATTGCAGTCCAAGCTCCTTGGTTTACTGGAGGCTTTAAGAAACTACAAACAGTAGCTCTCACTCAAAAATATAAATAAGCAAATAATGAATGCTCTGCACATTCAGTACATAGTATTGCTGGTTGCTTATGCCAACTCTAACCATATCCATAGTCAGCTGTTTCTCTAGGATTACTGAGCCCTCCTTAGAAAACACTGTACCTACGTAGGGGCCCCCTGGGACGAGTCACAGCTTCCTGAATGCATTCCCGCTACCATAAAAAAAAATGTTTCCTTTCTTCTATAAATGTGTAGCTAGTGGCAGCCCATGTATGGGAAGGGAATCATCATTCAGCTGTTAGGGATTTCCTCCTCTGCCTCATCTCTCTCTCAGTTTGCAATATGTTTCAGGAGCTTGGTGGTATTTTTAGAATGCTCAGCACATCTTTCTGTGAGTCATTGTGCACTAATTACAGAATTGTTTGCTTTCCCATTCAATGGCACCAAGATAATTGAACAGTGTTATCATAATCTAATGATGTTGGATAATATGCAGTGACATACTTAGATCTCTTTCTCTGCTGTCTGGATGATATGGGAATTAGCAAGGCATTCAGGTATGTCAGAATGGACAATAATAGAAAGGTACAAGGTGGAGGGCAAAAATATTTAAAGGTGAAATAATGCCTAATAATCCATATAACTAGAAATGCTGTATTTTTATACAGAAGTCAATGTACCATCAAATAGGCTTAGCAGCCCCTTACCATAGTGATCTAATCCTTCAAAGTTGTCAACAGCAGCTCCCCATCTTAGATTGTTAGGCCATCACTTGAGTAGCAGTGACACTGCACATGCTCAGTGTGCTCTGTTGAGAAGCAGAGTTTAGGGATTATTTAAAAGATCCTTGTTGTTTCATATAGAACAGTGATCCCCAACCAGTAGCTCACGAGCAACATGTTGCTCTCCAACCCCTTGGATGTTGCTCCCAGTGGCCTCAAAGTAGATGCTGATTTTTGAATTACTGGCTTAGAGGCAAGCTTTGGTTGCATAAAAACCAGGTGTAATGCTAAACATTCTCTCCTGTAGGCTGCCAGTTCATATAGGGGTTACCAAAAATCAGAGCTCTTATTTGACATCCACATGAACTTTTTCATGCTTGTGTTGCTCTCCAAATCCTTTTTAAATTTAAATGTGGCTCACGAGCAAAAAAGGTTGGGGTCCCCTGATATAGAAGAACAGTTGTTACGTTCATTACCACAGAACAACAGATGGGGGAGAGAAGAGTCAATAACCTAAATGGTCAAGAGGTACATATGAAATAGACCAAGTAAAAGTCACTTTATTGTCAGCCTTGATACTATTTGATGTCCTCATATTGTACAAATGCAGGTAAATGCACGTGAATCAAAAGCAATGTATGAACTGCACCTTAAATGTTACACTTTCCCTTTGTTAAATCCATTTTACAGTATCTAACTGTCATGAATGGAGGGGATCTTATTAATAGAGCAGCCTTATCCCTAACTCCAATTATGCATTTTTTATGCTTCGGTTACTGAATTATTGGCCCAAAAGATCCAATTATGTTCATAAGTTTCCTTGGAAAACACATTTTGAAGCCATGGCATGATGAAGAATTTATCTGGCTGATACCTGAAGACTACAGTAAGTTTATGATGGGTGAAACACATCCTACAAGTTCAATGCAGATTTTGCATAAATTTGCTGCAAATGAGTTGTGCGATTGAAATTTTAAGCCATTGCATTCAAGATTATAATTGACAATTGTCTAAAATTCCCATCAAGACTCGGCCTCATGCATATTAATCAGAGGCAAGAGATTTGCCAAGGGAACTTACTTTGACTTCAGTGCAAAAATGGAAAAGTTGCAAACACAGCTCATGGCCAGTCAAATCATTATCTAGGTTAGTGAATGGACATCCTGGAAGGCTCCAGTCACCATGGAATTCCTGGAATAAACAGCTAAATAAGAAGATCCCTGGTAGCCTCAGATGCTGACTTTCATACAACTCAGTTGGTTGAATTGCTACCAGGTAAAAAAGCATGAAAAGAAAGCAACAGATAAAAATACACGACATTAATATTTATGAAATGAAAGTAAACCATCCCAAAGCTAGGACTGGTGTTGTAGCTCAGATTCCATTATGTTTAGGACAGATCCTTGAAGATAAAGGTGGATGGTGTATTAGGCTTGTTCATATGCTATTAAAACACTTCAATTCCAGGGTATTGTGTTTTGATAGCCGAGGATGAGCTGAGTATAACACGGCTTTATTAGCAGGTTCATAAAGACATTACACTACAGTAACGACCTCTATCCTTCTTAAACAGTATAGACAGTAATGTGTATACAGCATAACTCATTTGCACAGTGAAAGCATTTGGGTAAATGTAATAAACAGAAACCATAAAACTGTATGCATCTTAAAGCAATCTTATGCATTATTATATTTTCTGTCAGTATAACCTTGCATTTGGCTTGTTGACGTTTGACAATATCAGCAGTAGATAATTTTGTAGGAACAGTATTTAGTGGAAGTTAGATGTTTGCAACATGTAACAGTGCACATCTGTCTGCCATGTAATAATTCAGCTGGAGATGATTGGGTTGTTGCATGGCATGTTGCTCTGTAGTTATGTAGGAACTCTATTGTAAAGACTTTCCAAGATTTCCCAGTAAGATTTGCTGTCTGTAGTGCTTCTTTCAGACTTTGGTTGAATTGCTCGAATTCTCAATTTTCTTGTGGGTAATACACTGAAGATATTCTATGCACAATATTCCTCTCTCTCAGAAAGATTTCAAACTCAGATGAGACGAACTCTCATTTGTTAGTTAACTCATTTGGATTACCTTCTCTGCTGAAGATAGTAGATAGAAATGTTATTACTGTAGCTGATGTTACATGAGAAACAAATGCAATTTCAGGCCATTTACTGTAATAGTCTATCAAGGTTATAGCAAATCTGCAGTCTATGGGAGCATCTGAAAAAGGACCCACAATATCAATAGCAAGTTTTTCCCATTCTGAATCAAGGAATGGTACTGGCTGAAGTGGTGGTGTATGAGTGATAGCTGTTTTGTCATGATTCTGACAAGTAACACAAAAATAAACATCAGTTACCATATCGGCATCCATTGCTGGCCACCAGTATAGTTCTCGTAGTCTTTGTTTTGTTCATAAAATTCCTTGATGACTCTCATACGAGTTGTATGAGCTTTTCTCGCAAGGTCTCTGGTACCAATAAGAGGCGAGTTCCATGGACAACATAGCCATCTACTAATGACAGTTCATGTCTAATCCTGTAGTAAGGATGAAGATCAGGACTGAGCTTCTTCTCAGCATTTGGCCACCTCATCGCCAATTTGTTGTATTTTGATAGCTGAGGATGAGCAGCGTATAACTGGGCTTTATTAGCAGGTTCATGCAGCCATTACACAACAGTAACATAACCTCTATCCTTCTTAAAGCAAAAGTAAACTTTTTTTTTTCTTCTATCTGTAAATTTGCTCTAAACAGACCCCATATTAATGTACCTTAGTCCCTGCAAGTCTGCTCTGGTTTCTGTGTTTTCAGCAGCTTGTTTCCCCTTCTTCCTGGGGCAGAGTGAAGCCCCGCCCCTTCGCTTACTGAGCAGTCCATTTGCATGCTGTTACACAATAGAGAGGAAGAGGGAGCCAGTGTGTGCAGCACCAGCAGCTTTTTTTCCCCTCGTGTGCACTCTGCACAAATCCCTGAACCTTTACTATAAATTACAAATGCCACAACATACTTCCAATCTAATTCTAACACATTCCACTGTACCCTAAATGATTAGTAAGCTAGTTTCCCCCAGCATCACTAAAATTTCTCTGAACATTTACTGTAATGAACAACTCTCAGAACAGGCTGCCATTCTGATTCTAAATAAAATCCCCACTTGCCATTCTAACTGATAATAAATCAGCTCCCCCAGCCTCATCAACAATCACTTGCATAACCACCATAGTTAATCTATGTCAGTATTCATAAATGGAAAAAGAAAAAATCAAATAGCTTTGTACCTAAATTGATCAGTAAATGAGGCAAAGGGACACATGAATGAATTAATCAAACTCAGTAAAAAAAAAAAAAAAACAGCTTTATTCTTTACATAACCAGGCAGAAGATCAGACATAGCAATCAATAGCATTATAAAATGTGTTATAAATTGAGAAAGGGCTGTTTTTACCTACAGTGCATCAACAGTGTTAGAGAAATATTCCTCTCAGTTCTGCTGTGATATGGAATGAACCAGAACGGGCAGGGAGTGCACATGAGGAGAAAAAAAAAAGCTGCTGGTGCTGCACACACTGGCTCCCCTTCCTCTCTGCTATGTCATAGTATGCAAATGATCTCCAGGACTAGTCATGGAGATAAGGATGGCTCAGTAAGCTAAGGGGCGGGGCTTCACTCTGCACCAGGAAGAAGGGGAAACAAGCTGCTGATAACACAGAAACCAGAGCAGACTTGCAGCAGGGACTAAGGTACATTAATCTGGGGGGCTGTTTAGAGGAAATTTACAGATAAAAAAAAAATGTTTACTTGTTCTTTAAACTGTATACACAGTACTGTGTACACAAAGCATAACTCATGTACACAGTGACACCTACAGGTACCTTGCACAAACACCACACAGGGGTCCTAAACCATGTCATAATAATTAATGAAAACAGACCTGCCCCATTGCTTATATACACTAGGAGATTGGCCACATGGTCAGGTAGAAATAGAAGAAATCCACGGCAC
>CM044448.1:56427991-56449745 GCA_024363595.1 Xenopus borealis
ACGTATCGTCCACATAACGCATGTACGCTTGAATAAGTGTGGAAAACTCTGGATTGGAGAAAATAAAAGTCTTTTCGAAGTAGTCCATGTATATGTTGGCATATGCCGGTGCCATGTTGGCACCCATGGCACAGCCTTGTAGCTGCAAGAAACACTCGCTATTAAATTGGAAGTAGTTTTTGGTAAGCACACATTCCAATAGGGTACATAAGAAATTGATCATATAGGTGGGTAGGGCACCACGGGACAAATACGTCCGGATAGTTTCAATGCCCTCATCATGTGGGATGGATGTGAAGAGATCCTTCACATCCAATGAACAAAGGAAGAAGGGTTCGTCAGGCACCTGAATCTTATCCAATCTGTTTAAAAAGTCAGCAGTATCAATTAAAACTGGTTCTAAGGTTGGTAAAACCTCCTGTAAATAAAGATCAATGTAAATGGCTAGTGGTTGCCATAAGGAGCCAATGTTAGAGACGATAGGTCTACCAGGTGGATTTGATAAACTTTTATGAATTTTTGGTAGAAAATAAATGTTAGGGGTCTTAGGGAATTTGGTAAATAACAGCTGATAAATATCATCAGTTATTATCCCTTCGACCACCGCATCATTTAGTATCATATTGATTTCGTTTTTAAATTTACAGGTAGGGTCACCATTTAAGCGTTTGTAATGCGTTACGTTATTTAATTGGCGTTCAGCTTCCTTGTTGTAATCACTAGTATTAAGGATTACTATTCCACCTCCCTTATCCGCCTTCATGACAGTGATCATATCATTTGCCTGTAGTTTTTGTAAAGCCGCCCTTTCCTCCTTGGAAATATTATTGGGTAAATGTTTGGGCTTATTTTCTATTATCTTGGCCAACTCAAAGGAAACTACTGATTCAAATGTATCGATTGCTGGAAAACTGCCACGAGGAACAAAGTTACTTTTTGCACCTAATTTACATTTCAATGATGGCAACATTGTATCTTTAGCAATAGTAGTAGGTTTATCAGAGAAAAAAGCCTTCAATTTTAACGATCTAGTAAATCTAAACAAATCAACAGTTTGGGTAAATGCAGGAGTAGTAAAAGAAGGTACAAAATTCAACCCCTTATTTAAAACGTTCAGTTCAATATCGGACAGTTCATGTACTGATAGATTAAACACCGTGTTTACCTGCGGTGTTGATACCAGTGTTTCTTCCTTGTTGAGCGTAGTATTGGCGGGTTTCTTGCGTCCCCTCCGTGTTCTTGTCTTTTTTGCCTTGGGATTTCTTCTATTTCTGCATGTGATATGTGAGGTGGCCGTGCCTCTACCACTGAGCACCAGACATCTCTACTAATCTGAAAGGAAAGGGTGTGCGAGAGCCTATCTCCCCTTTTGTACACATGGTCAGGTAGGACATCATTAATGGGACTGCCCTGGAACTACCCACTATTTCTACCACCAGCTAAACACCTATTCTTCAGGAATATTCCTAGTCACATATTCATGCTTGATACTGGTTGGAAGTTGTTAATTGTGTAGTTCCCTTCAAATATAAGTCTACTGGTATAGCAGGGGAATCCATTCACATTTTCCTTTTTAGGTTTAGATCAGATAACACAAAACCATAGACTGAATCCAAGGTCTGGCATAAAATCACCCTTCAATTATGTTAAACTCCAGCAGATATTACTTTACTTTAGATCAATGTCATTACAAAATTGTACACAATACCAACAGTGGCTGCCAACACGAACAGCTGAAAAATAGTTGTGGATACACAGTCACTTAATAAAGTGTGGGCCATGTTTGGGACCAAAACTATGGTCACCACAATCAATATCAAATTGGGACTCAGTCAGGAGGAGGAGGCCTGTGGATGTGATCCACTCCATGGATTTGCATGGTCAATAATAAGAGTCAGGTGATAGGATCAACCAGATGTGAACCACCACTTGTCTGAATTGGTGGATCTACACTTGTATAGTTTGCTTATCTCCTGTCGGAGTATTTATCAGGGCAGGTTTTGACATTATTAAATCCTTGTAGTAATCCTTAATAATGAAGGAAATACTTGGATTCACTTTAAAAGCAATGTTCTTGAACTTCATGCTTGTGTTTTTGAATGGAACGATTTGTATTTTGCGGTCCTGCTTGGATTCTTTATGTTTTTTAAATTCATATTAAAAGAACAGGAACACCAAAAAATGAAAGGGTTTTAAAGGAAAGACAATATAATGTACTGTTGCCCTGCACTGGTAAAACTAATGTGTTTGCTTTAGAAACACAACTATAGTTTATATATAAGCTGGCAGCCATTCAAGCACAGGATACAGGTGTAAATTATGGCCCTTATTTAAGGAAGGAAGGCAGCAAATTTAGTGCATGCTGGTTATAGTGCATTTCTCTCTGAAAATCGGAGTAAAAATGGGCCCTTCCAGACACTGTTCAGGAAAACAGTGTACTTTGAGTAAATAGTTGATTGAAGAGTGAAAAAACATATACGGAAGTGCAGAAAATGATAGGCTGCTCAGCTAAAATGATCTCAAATGCTTTAAACCAGAAACCAAAACCTGAAAGACGATAATCAGCTCTAAGAAGATCAAAGAAGGTCTTAAGTTACCTGTGTTACAATTGGAAGATACCTATGTGAAGCCAATCTATCTACAAGAAGCCACCACAAAGTCCAATTGTTGAAAAAAAGATGTGCTGAAGAAGTTACAACTTGCCAAAGAACACATTGAATGGCATAAAGAGAAATAGTGCAACACTTTGTGGACTGATGAAACAATATTGATCTTTATGGGTCTAGGGGTCGAGACAGTTTATCAGACAACTCCAAACACTGAATTCAAGCCAAAGAACATTGTGAAGACAGTGAAGCATGGTGGCACAAGCATCAACATATGGGGATGTTTCTACTTCTTTGGTGTTGGGCCTATACAGCACATACCTGGGATCATTGATTAGTTTCAATACATCAAAATATGTCAAGAGGTCGAACTTAATCCAATAGAAAGCTTGTGGAGCTCCACTTGGTATGCCAAATAGGGCTCATATGACACTTTAACCCCCAGACCAGCACTGGGTTCATATTCAGAAAGTAATATACCGAGGGTCTTGTTTCCAATGGGTCAGCTAGGCAGCAGGTTTGCCCATGTACACAAGTCAATAAAGGTACCATCTTCGGCTCAAAGTTCAAAAGTTGGAAGCTATTATGAGCATCTGTTTTTACCTCCTCTAATCCTCCAGTTGTGTTATATATACCTTATAAGAAGCTAGTTGGGCAGTAACAAAATTGCAGATCTGCAAAATATTGGTACAAAGAATTTGTGCATAAAAAGAGAGATGCTGGTCAACCTTAATTAAGCATTTAATAAAGAAAAAAAAGTTTAATAAATACAGCAGGGACATTTACAAAAACATACATAGAAAGTGACTGACAAAAAAGTAATGATGCTCAGCTTTAAAACAGATATAACTTATTCCGTCGTTGCTATATTTTTAAGTATACAAAATAAAAAATAGAGCACAGCAGCTATTGGTCAGAATCTGCTGAAAGCACATTGTTGCATTATGGGAAAGCATACTGCAGTGGTATATATCTGTATTGGTGGAACAGGACTTCTTTCAGACATAGGACAAAGTGCTCGAGATACAGAAAACGGGTTGCATTGAATCTGTTAATATCGTCCAATTTCCCCAAAATTTGAACACGGGGAGGAGAAAGAAAAATAAAAAACAAAGATTAGTGCTTCAAAAACGAAGCATTTGTTGGACAGAATGCTTGCTCCTAGCAAGCCACTTAGCAAGATATGTACTAGCCTAAATTCCTTTTAACCCATCAGGTGCTGGAGAGATCCAGGTGGCCCACTACAAAAGGAGTTTTTCAGACCTAGAATGGGTTAAAACACACACAAAATACATTCCTGAAAACACTCTAGTACAGTTGCTAATTGTAAACAATAGGTTTAGGGGGAATGACATGTAACTCACTTCGGTGGATAAGTCTAAAAGAGTCCCTTGCATAATAAATGCAATTACTGCTATGAGTTGGTTAAGGCATAATCATCAAGATATGGTTAACAAAATGGGGGGCTCATACCTTAATTTTTTGTAGTTGTCCTTTTGCTTTTCCCTCAGCCTCCCCAGTTTATGAAAGTGTATGTGCATAGTCAGCCTTGCCTAAGCTGCCACTGTCTCAAGCTGGGTGGCTGCCACTTTCCTTTTCCCCCCTAGAACTCCTTTGCATAACTGGGAGGGAAAGACCCAGTGAAATCTGCCATTTATGCCCATAATACCATAACACATTGCCAATAGGGGTAATCCTCTGTATATCTGAAGTCTATACTCACCCTATAACCACAAAGGATGGGGAGGTTATTCACAAGGTGGATAGTTGCCATGTCAAACCTCAATAAACACTAATGTAATTTACAGTGTCGTTCTCAGAGAAAACAATGGGATATTTCCTGTGTTTCTATCCAAAGGTCCCACTCGGTGCTCTCTGGGATCATCAGTACTGCATGTCACTGACTTTAATGTTGAATGATCACTAGTCCTATCTAGCACCTTCATTTTTTTTAAACTTGGAAACAGCCTTGCGTGGTCTTTGGAGTTTCTTAACCCTATATCTATGTTTAAAATTACCCTAAGGGGGGAAAAAAGTACCATATTCTGCACAAACAGGAAAGGGTTAAGACAGCGGCCAGTATCCTTACACACAGCTTGTGCTGGAAACGAATTGTACAAGTTGCAGAGCATTGTGGGAGTTTTCCTATACATTCAATCAATCACTTATCTACATCCAGTATAGGGTGCAGCACTTGCTCTGGGCCCCCAGCATACAAGGGTCCCCTTTGGAAAAATAAAGGTTGATAAGAACACAAGGGACATATTTAATGTTGTTTAACAACGTTGTATTTACATCAGGAGTGCCCAACTGTCGTTAAACTGCAACAACCAGTGTTCCAACGACAGCTGAAGGCAATATGGACATCCCTGAATTACTTATTTTTTCCCCCCTTTTGATTGGAGTCCTAGCCTTCATGCAATGCTAGGGGTTCCCCAGCTCTCTCAAATTCTGCCTCTGCAGTCCAAGATAGTAAGCTACACAAATTTTCAATATACAAAGTGCAGTTTCATTAGTAGCCTCATACTTCGATAATGTTAGATTAATGGCTGGTGATTGGACAGCACAGGGAAATCCAGTTGAAAAGGTTTGAATTACTTCTCTCCCTTTTCTCCTATACATTCCTATTCCTTTTTGGGTTTCTTTTGGCATATTTTCCATGTAACATTTACAGCCAAACGGTTTCCTTCCGTGGTCAACATGCTGAATCCTTTAAGATACCAAACACAAGGGATTTCCCTTGACTGCCAGCAGAATGTAGAACTATATGGCAGCTACCATCATTCAGACTGCAATGATGACTGGATTTTTCTCAGTCAGTATGGAAAAAAATAAAAATGGTTTCACATGATGCTGCAGCTCTTTGCTTTATCCTTCCTCAAGTCCGTGGCCACAGTGCTTATTTCGGGCCGGCTTGGCATGTGTGAGATTCTCTTTGTGGCTCTCTGAGTTTTATTCCTTTTAAGATTTTTGTTAGTCTTATTCACACATGCCAGGGTGGCTACATGAAAAATGTCTCTGACGCTGTTCTCCGACTGTAACGCAGAGCATTCAATGTATGTCGCTGCTCCTATCTGCTTGGCCATGTTTGCCCCCTGGAAGGAAAAGAAAAAAAAAATCAGAGGTTAGTTGATAGCAGATAATTGTCATTGGGAGCTGCCATACTGCTGCTCTTCACCTTGCAACAAATAAAAAAAATCTGGCAAGAGGTGCACAGCAGTGGGAGCCGATACATGGCTACATCGTGGCTACCGCTGCTCCCTAACTTGTTCATCTGAATTGTGAATATTAGAGGACAGTACAGGGGATGTTTTTGTTCCTTGTGAATACAGGATGTGAAGTACAGTTATATGGCTGCCCCTAAACGGAGGAAAAGTATCTAAAAATGAACTACAAAGATGTATTACAGTGTGATGAACAATGCAAATCTTGACAGCCTATGGCGACATTGGGCCATACGAATACCAGGCTATGATCCTAATCTGACTTTATGTGATACTCTGGAAGATTACGATAACACATAACGATACATTTTAATTACTATCTAAGGATTGAAAGAGCCCAGTAATTGCCATAGTATTAGCTATATTTAGCTACAATATAATGCAGCATCAGCCAAGATACTGTTCACTACATTCACTGCCTTGACTAAGCATCAATAAATGCCTCCTAGTTTGGATCACACGATGCTAAAGGTGCACAGTGTTGGACTGGCCCACAGGGATACCAGGAAAACTCCCGGTGGGCCCAGGTGTCAGTGGGCCCTCTTACTTCTACATTCCCTATTTCTTTATGTGGCAAAAAGAGGCTTAATAATGGAAGAATAGAGTATAGCAAGTAGATCTAAAAGAATAGGAGAATAAAGCGGTTAAAGGGGTTGTTCACCTTTGAGTTAACTTTTAGTATAATGTAGAGAGTGATATTCTGAGAAAATTGGTTTTCATTTTTTATTGTTTTGTGGTTTTTTATTGGTTTTCATTTTTTATTGTTTGTGGTTTTATAGTTATTTAGCTTTTTATTCAGCAGTTCTCTAGTTTGCAGTGTCAGCAATTTGGTTTCTAGGGTACAAATTACCCTAGCAACTCTGCATTGATTTGAATAAGAGACTGGAATATGAATAGGAGAGGGACTCAATAGAATGATAAGTAATAAAAAGTAGCAATAACAATACATGTGTAGCCTTACAGAGCATTTGTTTTTAGATGGTGTCAGTGACATTGGTGTCATTTAAAAGCTGCAAAGAAACAGAAGAAAATTGCAAATCATTAAAAAACTATGAAAAATAAATAATGAAGACCAATTGAAAAGTTTCTTAGAATTGTCCCCTCTACAATATACTAAAAGTTTACTTGAAGGTGAAACACCCCTTTAAGAAAGGAGAGAAGGCATAATAGTTTGGAAAGTTGGGACCCTGGTCTAAGGTTTTCTTGTGGGCTCCTGGTCTAAGGATTTCTGGTGGGCCCCAGGCATCCCAGTCCGACACTGAAGGTGCACATGCAAAAAAAAAAGGAAACAACTGGTTTTAGGCTGGGGGGAAATGCCATTGATCCCTACCTGGTCCCAGCATTAGAGGGTCTCCTGGTGTGGAATATAAAGGATTATATTGTGTTGAATGTTAGTACAGTGTTTAGCATCTCTGCCTTGCAGCACTGGGGACCTGAGGTGGTGAATTCCAGGTTTTATGTTTATGCTTTGGATACGCTAGGGAAATTAAGTTGTAAGATCCAGCATTGTAGCTACTACACATCGGATCCCCTGTGATAAAGAACTTGAGGGCATAGCACACAGGTCTCTCTAACTCACCCCCTGCCCTCCACCCACTTGCCATTCACTTTCTGTGGGCTCTGCCAGGACTGACTACCAAGCAGCCGACCCAACAGCCCAGGCCTGCAGGGTCTGTTTGGTAGATTTGTCACTGGTAAGTTCCCATGGAGCTGATGTGAATGATGGATAGTCAGTCTTTAATACACAGCAAAAGAGTTATTTTCAGCAGGAAATGTTAGGTTACTGCATTGATGGATTTGGCTTGCAACAAACAAGACTTCGGAATGTGACATTACCTGATCATAGGAGACTGGTGTCTGTCTGTGGTTAGATAGTTCTACTAATGTGGTTAGATCTGTACGGAGGTCAGATTTGCAGCCAACCAGCAACATTTTGGTGTTCGGGCAGAATTCCTGAATTTCCCCTTTCCACTGTAGGAAGAAGAATAAACACATGGGGGGCATTAACATTTGCATACATAGTAAGGGCACATTGCTCATGCAAACGCATACACATGTCAGAACCTCTACTGGTCATTGTTAAAATAAAGCTAGATTTAGTAACATGAAACCTATTGTTGAGCTATGACAGTGTTGGTGGAGTTCCGATAGTTGCGGTTTAGCCCTATAGTGCCAGGTTGGTGCTAGAAGTACAATGGAGGTTCCATGTTGCTTGTCCCTCACAAGGAATTCTGCAACATTCTCTGCCATGTACCGCCTGTAAAGCAACTGTGTCCAACCAGACACTTCAGATATTTCTTAACACATGACAGACAGAGCACTCACCTTTTTTAGGACACTGTCAAGTGTCTCGGGGCGACTGATATCGAAACATATCAAGACGGCATCAGAGTCTGGGTAGCTAAGAGGTCGGACGTTGTCATAATAAGGGGACCCTAAAAATTAAAAAAAAAATATTCATTGTTCACATCAACCAGTATGGCAACATGAACAGTTAATAACCACCACAGGCCCAACTCAAACACAGACACACATACTCTGCATTTTGGGGAGACATCTTGAGGGCCTTTATACACTTCATTAAGACGAGGCACGATACACAAAATCTGTTTATTTCTTCCTTTAGGTTCAAAGTGGGACAGGCAAAATTTCTGCCCACAGCCAAGATTACTACTCACTTGCAACTCTCCAGGTCCCTTAAATTTCCCTTACTTTGAAGATAAGTCTCTGAATCCTGGATGATGCTGAACTAACTGATGGGAAGCATGCTGCTAATTAAAACACTGTAAAAGGGCCTCAAATGTAAATTAAATGTATTGAGTGCTGTCGTACCTGAGCACCATTTAAAAGGATATAATATACAAGTTTTAAACATGCATACTGTATATAACAGATGAGTTCCCATGTGCAGCAGCATTATCCCTCCTGCAAATGTTCTCAGGTTTCTTTCATAATTCAGGGTTTATAACGCGTGCTTTCTTAATGTATGAGCCAGAAAAAAAACATTGTTTGTTCCCTTTTTGTGTAAAACTGTGCAGTTGCCGTTGCCAAATGCATAAACTTCAAATATTTATGTGTTTGCAGTAAAGACGGAAAATAGTAATAAACAGCTGGTCCTTAGTTCAGCCACACTGCGCTCACTATTGCTAAACACATTTGTATTCCCCCTTTGGCAACAAAGAACCCATCTAGGAAAAAATGCATGGAGTAAGCAGAAATCCTTATAAGTCAAACAGAAGAATATTTAGGATACACAAATAATGAGGCCATAGTAACATTCCTTTCATCTTTAACGAGCTTACTCATGGCTGAAATGCTGGAATAGACTACAGTTGACCATATGTATACATGGTGTGTGGTGAAAGCCTTTTAATGAAAATTTCCAGATGACTAGTCATGTGGCAATAGCCATTACTGCTTATTCTGTACAGTGGAGGATGCAGAATGTTTTCTTCCATGTATCAAAAACGTACTTCATTCTACATCTGGGATAGATTGTACCACCATTGATAACAACATGGATTATTGGAACCAGACTACGTACGTAGGCAGACATACTGGCAGCAGGAACAGCCAAACACCATGTAATTGTATTTTTCTCAGAGCCCTATCCCCACAAGCAAAGCTTTCCTCTAACTAAAGCCAAGATACAATGACTTTGGTATGTGTGTGTGGGGTGGCAACCTTCGCGCCACTTCATCAGACATTAAGTCCCGGCAAATATGCTAATTCATCAAAATTCAAAGTAACGTCATCCAAATGCAAAGTCACGTCAGTTTGAGCATTTCATAGCGAACATTCGCAAGTGCCCATTTCTGCCGAGCAAAACCTCGTTAACACACTTACGCTTAGGTCAATTTTAATAGGGCGGGTACATATACAGTATGTCATACATGTGTCTTTATTAGAGATGTTGGTGAAATTGCTTGAAGTGGCCACTTATTATTAAGGAAGCAAAATAAAGGCAAAAGCGATCTTCTATTGTCCTAGACACGAGACCAAATGTGGCATGACCTGCTTTTTGTCTTTTTTTTTATGACTTTTCAGCATACTGGATATGATGTCACATAAGATTGAGAATGATGCAGCTTCATCTTATCAGTTCATGAGATATAACCTGGAGAAGTAGACTCTAGCGAAAGGGTTAACGTAATGGAAAATTAGCATTTTAGTGAATTTGTAGAACAAAAATTGTACGCCTGGTGAAGGCCCATGAAACTTTGTTAGCGTTGAGCTCTTTCACTAGCAAATTGCCCTCCATATCTATTAATAAATTGGCGATGTCCTTGCAGATTTCGGGCAAATTTTCGCTAGTGACATACACTTCACAGTAAATTTACCCCTCTGAATTTATCACTTGCAGCCTCAAGCGATAGGAACAGGCTTCAGGTCTGATTTTGTGTAGCCAAAAAGCAGTAAAAACCATATTGATGTTGACTGCAACTACAACTGCAACTGCATTTTCTTATTTCCGCAACAAGAAATTGATGCTTGTTATACTACGTAACTGCTGGCACCCACAACATTATTCTGCCTGTCCATATGTGGTGAAGATGGTGCTTCAGGGTAAAGGGAAATGACTGTTCTTTGCAAAGGTTCTGTCCTTGTTTTGCCTGAATACTAGGGGAACCGGTCCCTGAGACAGTTTATAGGCAGATTTATGCTTGTCTAGGAATTAATACCATGTGGAATCTTCCCAGACCTCACCCATAGGCAGAGACTCCCAACATGCATACCTGGGTGCTTGAGTCATGACTGCTCTTCAGCCTGACACACCATATAAGAGCATTCAGTGTAACATTCATTAGCCGTGCTTCGTCCACATACACAGAGCCAAGCCAGAATAGTCTCACGTCTGGTGTCTGCTCTTCCCTTGCCCTCCTTAGGCACAGACCCAAGGGTATGTAAATATAGAATAATTCTGGAAGTCTGGCAGAACATTTTTCTTTTTTATATATTTTTTAATTCTTCAATTCAGTCAATGCCAGCCAGTGAGTAATGTGACCAAACAAAATAGAATTTCCATTGAATCTGCCTCCTTACATGGCAGCTGGTTGGTCACACTTTATTGCCGTAATTCTGTACATTATAAAACAGAGATCCTAGACCCCTTAATACCATAATAGCGTGAAGATCACAGTACAAACTGGCCACTACATTGATCAGAGATGTAGTTCAGTATGCAGCAATAGTGTAAATTAGCAAGCACTGAGCTGCTAGCTGGGCCCAAACAGATGGTAGTTTTGCTGCTATCACTTCCAAGGAATGGGCAAATGTTTCCCAGAAGCAACAGCCAACAAAGTTCCCAGGTGAGTCGAAGCTGGTACACAGGCGGCGTCACTACACACAAACTTTTCATTGGTGTGAAACAGCAGTGACGGAGGTACTGTGCCAGGAAGTCCAGCTTTACAAGCTGTGAACTGCAACACATAGGTGATGATGGAATAAACTGGTATAACAACTTGAGTGACAAGCAGCGCAACAACTATAGGAAAGCTGGTCCTTCCTGTGTGGGATGATTCACATAGAATATCATATTCAGCTTTAGTTTCCCTTTAATGCCATTCTGCATTCTGTTTCCTTTCTCTATGCATTTTAACCTGTTCATTATATGGTAACAGGGTGTATTTCTTCCGACTTTGGATCCAGCCGTCTTAGGTAATTGAAATACCAGCCCAATACAGGTTTGATAATGACAGAAACATTGTATGGGCCCCTAAAAATATAACCACATCAAATCCATCCAAATCAGGGTAGCATAAGCAGTATTCCCAGTATTAGACATATTACTATATTATAATTACAAGGGGAACTAAAAAGCAAAAAAAAACACCCCAAAAAAAAACAAAACACATTTAGGAACCCCAAGTTTCAGATATTCTAGATAAAGGCTGGCTTCTTCAGCATTTTTTGCTTCCATTTCCCCATTCATTACCGAGATGGATTGATTGAACTGTAATTACTGGAAGGAAGATCATGTTAGGTTTTAACATAACAAAACAGCTTATTATTCATGCAGGGTGGTAATCTGCATATACACAGCATAGCATAACACCAGCTCATTTAAACATGATCTTATAGTATGAGCTCATCAGGGCATCACCTTGAGATGAACTCATCACAGAAGGAACGCCTTAATATCTACATCATTCTAGTTCTTCCTCAAGGAAAAATAAACACTCTAGCAGGGAAAGGTTCCTATACTACAGAGAAAAAGCACTCAGATCCAAGAGAAGCTACTACTCATAATTACTGGATTGCTTTGGTATGAACCAGAAATGACATGTGCTGCCATAGGAATATTATTTATATTAGGCAATGATACGCCAAGCTCTCACAAAGTAAAGAAACAGAATGAAAGAATGAAGGAAAATTGTTAGAGATGATTACACATTCCAAAGCTGAAGGTATTTGCTTTAAAGATCCAATAAGGGGGATATTTTAAGATAGAATTATATATTGTGTAATACTACATATATCTGTATGGACCCATAGGTTTTCTACTTGGCACCTATGGAGTTAAGTCCCTTATCTTTTGTCAGTAGGCAAAAGCGTATGTTGCAATTTTTGCTATTAAACAATAGTTATGGCAAAAGGATGTTATGACCACTTCCTGCCACACTGTCTTATAGTGTATGTAGGGAGTGGCCTCTTCCTCTTTGGTAACTGGTACTCAACAAGCTTTTTGCTCATTGAGCCTGGGATCCACAAGACCCCAGTTAGCCACACACCCCAACGGGACCTCCAACCTTTAGAGATCAAAGGCCACCCCGTGAAAGAGGGATAGCAAGTGTAGGGTAGTACTGTTATAGTCTCTCTAGGGAGAGAAAGGCAGTTAGAAATAACATGAACAGTGTGTGTTCCAACGAGGAGTGTTAGCAGGAAGAGATCTTCCTACAAAGCTTCCCCTGTGATGCTTTTAGTGCAGGAACATCATTGTGATAGGGATTAGGACTAGCAGAGGCTTCCGGCCTTACACTGGTGTTACAATCAGTCACACTGCAGCAGCAAGTGTTTTGTAAGGAAATGATGTACCCTTACCGATCAGGACTCTGAGGAATAATCACCTTGTTGATGTGTTGTATGAAAGTCTGCCAATATCTCAATTACTCCTGTGTGATCATCTGCTATTCTCTCTGGATGCTCCTGCATGAGTACAAACCTGGGGACATTGCCTATGCTAATAAACCTATACCTTTTTGTTGTAAAGAACCTCCTGGCGCCCATTTCATCTTTTATTGTACAGTTTGCCTGGTTATTGTAGTTATACTACCTCATAAAGGATAGCTTCCATCTAGCGAAGGCCCTGCCATGGTGTGTAGGTCGCAGTGTAACCATGCTCATCCCTCAATAGCTGTACACTTAGGTGCTTTCATTAGCCCAAAAATGTGTTACAGATCTACTTCTGTAAAGTTGTTAGTGAGGAGTTCTGTGACCATTTAAAGGCACAAGGCTAAAGAATAACTCATGTATTATAAGGGATAATGTACCACCTACTGTAACTTATAAGGATATTAGAAGTCACTGATGGCTTTTGAAACCATATAAAGGCACAAGGCTGCAGGCCACATTATACAGGGAACTCAGAGTAGTACACATGTATTTATAAAGGATAATGTACTTCATTTAAATTATAAGGATTTCTTGAGCATACAGGAACAGGCTGGCAGACTGATCAAAAGATTCCATGACTAGGAAAGGCCCAAACTGTTGCCCTCTAGCTTTGAACTCAGTTTTAGCTCAACACTAGGATTAGTTCTTGGATTAGTTAAATATTTGCCAGAATTATCCTACTTTGAAGGACAGTTAGAAAGGATCACAGGACAGGTTTCAACATTGTTAAGAAATCTTTTTAGGATTTATGTTTCTTCCATGCAAGGACATTTTCTGCACGTCGTTATCCACAAATGCCAAGGACACTTGCCACGTTTCAATAGGAGAATTGCTTGCACTGGGGCAATTTCTTGCATTTTGGCCCATCTCCTGAGCTAATATATATCATAGGCACCTAAGTTCCCAAATTCACATGCTTTAAATAATCTTTCTTCCTGGATACAATTAGAAAAATAAAATATTTAACTGAAGGCCTAAATTTGGCCTGAACAAAAACAAATCTCAGTTTCTCCTGTTTTAAATCTGATCTTGGTTATTTTTGCCAACATCCTTCTCCCTCATACAATCAGAGTTCCTTCCTTTTGCCTAGATTGGCCTAATGAATAGGAAAGAATCTTGGAGAATAAAGGAAGCAATTCAAATAAGAGGAACTAGCTCCGTTCTGCTAGTAAGCCCTTAGATACACTTCTGCTCCAAGGTATGGGCTATTGAGATACAAAGCATACCCTGTCCCTACTTAAGCCTGCATGTTAGAGGAGATGCATTTACAGTTGAGGGAAAGGCAGCTATAGTTCTGCAGGTTCCTCTGTACAAAAGCACTTTGTGCCAGTGCAATGTGATCTTCTCTATTCATATTCCTTCCAAACATTTTTGACATTCTTTGCTGAAAGCAACGGCATGAAATGATACTGTTGAGTATATTGGCACGTGTTATTCTCCATTGCAGCCAGAACTCTGTGGACCTGTAGAAGCTTCAAGAAAAGTCCTGTTGCTACTCTTTCAGTTGATGAGCAAAAGTAATAGTAGCCTGAACACACTTTTTGAACACACAAAAGTACTATAAACATATTATTTTCCATTAGTTCACTTATCCCTGAGGAATATCTAGTATAAGCAATTCTAGAGCAGATGGACTTGCTGAGTAATCATTGAAGAGGTTTCATTAATCATCCAAGCAGCCCTTCCTGAATAAAGAGATGTAGTCATAGTGACAATCATGATATCTATAGACAAGTAGTCAAGAGCTGCCCAATCACAGCACACATATAAATCCTTTACCCACCTAACTTATGTTTGTATTACTTATGTTACTTCTCAACATGTTCTACCTTTGAATATGACTCCTACATAGATGTCAACTTCCCACAGCCGACTTGTTTTTTTGCCCACTCCCCATTGCGTATTGGCCATGGCCATTTAGGTCCTGACCACACACTGATTAAATATACTTATTATATATGATACTCTTATAAAACTGGCAAAATGTTTGGCAAACTTAATGGTATTTTCATGTTCACATTTTGCCTTTTCTTCAAGAAAACCCATGGTCCTTTATGAGGTAGCTCAGTGGTTATTTCTGCAAGTTCAGTTCTGAACAGAATGTCTGAATGGAGTTTATATATTCCCCTAGTGCCTGAATAGGTCTACTCTAAGTTGATGAACACCATATTGTAGGACAGGGGTCCTCAACCCCTTTTTTAACCGTAAGCCATATTCAAAGTAGTTCAAATAGAGTTAGGGGAACAACACAAGCGTGTGATTGTGATTGGCTATTTGGTAGCCCCTATGTGGACTGGCTGTACAGGTTTTTTTGCAACCAAAACTTACCTCCAAATCAGAAATTCAAAAATAAGAACCTGCTTTGAGGCCACTGGGAGCAACATCCAAAGGGTTGGGGAGCAACACAATGCTCTCGAGACACTGGTTGGGGGATCACTGTTGTAGGGGATCACCACATGGCCCATTAACAAGTGAAAGTAGAACAAATAATTTGATAAAATAAAGGAATGGGCCTTTGCATCTATTTGAATATTAAACCCCAAAGTTCTTTGTTCCTTTATTACAAGCAAAATTGTTTGCCAGGTTTCACCGCAAATACCCGTACAATAAAATGGGTAAAAAAAAGTGTTGAGCATAAAAAATGTTGCCCTTAGAATTCAACGCATTTTTCACCATTTCGCACATTTTCAGCAAAGTGAAAAGGGTCAGATTCGCCCATTACTATTTCTTACTAAAATACTTCCTTCAACGTGCCAGGAATGTTACACAAACAAGGCAGTATGTTTCTCCTCAAGCCATTGTGACAATGAAACACTCCCTATAAAACAACCGTCATTTGCAAACTTGCTTTCTTTCTAGAACCCGTCTCCTTAACATGTCCTAGCAGAACGAGTTGCGCAATACAATTTGGGAAACCGGCCAAAGATTATTAGTTTAAAATATTTGGCTTACAGTCCTAATCATTTCAATGCTTTGCTTAGAAGCTTTACATGGACAGCACAAAGGGAAGTTTTACCACGACAGGGAGATAGCTGCAATTTTTAATTACAACTTAATGCCCTTTCATGTATAAAATTGCATTTGGTTGTAGATTAGAAAACAGTTTCTAGTCCTCCACAAACAAATTGCCAGGCACTTAAATGTTTACTGGGAAAGATTAAAAAATGGTTTCTCAAAGAACACAAACAAGCAAAGTCTGGATTCTGTATACTGAGCTTCAGCCTTGAATACATTACTGGAAACCATTTCAGCCACTTTAATAACATGCCAGTGGATGCTGCTTACAAAGAAAATTACCATCAAAACAATGTAGCATAGTAATAATATAGAACAGTGCTATTCAAGCACAGAATACATGTAACTAAATTCCTTTTTCCCATCAGAGTGCATTGGTACAGCTGCAAGACAGCAGTTGTGCCCTGTTTTATGGCAGAGATTCTTGAAATCTTTAAAACACAGCATTCTGTCACAATTTTTATCTGGTTATAGCTAGATTCTGTATATCAGGAAGGAAATACACAAAACTGGGGGCGGGGTGATATATCCCTTACTTATTAGCAGTGGCGTTCAATCTTTTTATCGGTGGACTAGAATAAAACATACCATTTTCTCTGTGCTGAAGTACAGTGGCCTCTCCCTAATGGCAGGTGTTATTAAGGAATGCTATTCTCTTCCCTACAGAAGCAAACCATTCAAAGCATAGAGCTGCTCTACAGAGTGAGATTGTAGAGGCTTCAAAGATGCAATAACAAAAAAAGAAAAATGGGGTGGGGGCAAATGTTGAAGTTTCACTTACTGAGAAATTAGAGCAGAGAATCCAAGGGCCCCTCCAGCTTTTTCTCATACTGAGCTCGGGCTATTGTGGAATCTGTGTGGGTTGCATTCTTAGGGACAATTATAAATTAAAGAAACCTGTGTTTGGACAATGCTTGGAAGCAGGTTTCTGTTTTTTAAAAAGTGAACACTGTAAAGTTAGTCATGTGCATGGGAGTGTTCCCAGCCCAATTTTAATGTTATTTAGTCTGTTCTCTAAGGGTAAGACCAGAGTGGAAGATTTGTCGCCAGGCGACTAATCGCCTCTTCTTTGGGGTGGCAAAATTCCCCGAACCACTTCCCCCTGCCTTCCAGCTAATTAATGAATAATCGCCTGCGCCTATTCACACACGGCGCTGGATTTTCTGAAGTAGCTCGAATTTGCCTCCTAGGGCAATTTCGAGCGATTTCGGGAAAGTGCAGTGCCGCGTGTGAATAGGTGCAGGCGATTATTCATTAATTAGCTGGAAGGAAGGGAGAAGCAGTTCGGGGAGATTAGTCTCCAGGCAACTAATCTTCCTGAATCTTCCCGTCTGGCCTTACCATAATTCAGGGGTCCCCAACCTTTTTTGCTCGTGAGCCACATTTAAATTTAAAAAAGAGTTGGAGAGCAACATAAGCATGAAAAAGTCTATGTGGATGTCAAATAAGAGCTCTGATTGTCTTTTGGTAACCCCTATATGGACTGGCAGCCTACAGGAGAGAATGTTTGGCAGGACATCTGTTTTTTATGCAACCAAAACTTGCCTCTAAGCCAGTAATTCAAAAATAAGCACCTGCTTTGAGGCCACTGGAAGCAACATCCAAGGGGTTGGAGAGCAACATGTTGCTTGCGAGCTACTGTTTGGGGATCACTGCCCTAATTGCTAATGTATTTATACGGAATTTCTGCAAAATAAATTAACAAGCCCTACAAAGTGTAAGTAACAGTGATTTCTAATATAACAATAACAAATAGTTATGGGCTAATATATAGCCAGGCATGGATTCGTAGCGAATTTCTGGCAAAAGAATTTGCTGCAATAAAAATGTCTGTGCATAAAAATTGTTGCATGTCAAAATAATTATGACACCTATTGACTAATGCATTTGGACCAAAAAAAGTTGCGCGTGTAATAATTGTTGCAAACATAAAAATTGTTGTGCGTCAAAATGATTTGGACGGCCATTGACTTTAATGCATTTAGACAAAAAAAAAGTTGAGCATGTAAAAATTGTCGCTCGCATAAAAAAATTGTCGCTGATTAGCAAAATGGGACAGCTTTGCCCATCACTAATATCAAGAACAGCAAATAAATTGACTGAATGGACTATGTGTGCATTTGGGCTATTCCAGCCAAGACCATTAATACCGCAACCGGATTCATATGCCATTCCTTTTGGAGTAAGCACTGCCTTTTTCATGTCCATAAATCAAAAGCAGAAATGACAGGGAGGTAGGTGACCACTACAGTGTCATTTACAGTGTTCCTTGTAGGGATGCACCTAATCCATTATTTGGGATTTGCCCCAATCCTTCATGAAAAATTGGGCCAGAATACAGAACTGAATTTGAATCCTAATTTGCATATTAGTGACAGGAAGGTAAAAAGTGGAAAAAACATTTTTACTTCCTTCTGTTTTGTGACAAAAAGTTACGTGATTTCACTTCCCCACAATTTGCATATACAAATTAGGATTTTGATTGGTTCGGCCAAGCACAAGGATTTAGCTTGCTGGAAAAAACTTTTTTTACTTACTTGTTTTACTTACAAAATGTTACGTGATTTCCCTTCCCCCCATATGCAAATTAGGATTTCGTTCAGGGGAGGCACAAGGATTCGTCCAAATCTTGCTGGAAAAGGCCTAATTCTGGCGGAATCACGAACCGAATCCTGGATTCAGTGCATCCATAGTTTTTTGCCTTTTAAAAAGAAGACAACTAACCAGAGTCACCCACATCCAACATGTTTTCTCTAATCTGACGGATAATTACAACCAGGCCTGCTGTCACATGGCATAACTTTAGTGACTGTCAATTTTACTTGAGTGAACATGCACGCCCCAGAGCCATGGATTAATGTTGAATTTACACCCTTGCCGAGGTAATCATAAAACCAGGCCTTCTAAACAGCTACTGGGGACAATGGATGTGGTGCAATAGATTGTCACAATATGTGAGTCTGTAAAGAAAGATTTTACTGTTGAAGCATTGATTCAGTAGCCAGTTGGACTTGCACTCATTTACATACATATAGCACTGGCATTTCAACCAGACACATAAAACACATGGCTGAATAGCAATGCACTCAGAGGGATACTGCCAGAGCAATCTGCACCGTGCCCCCAACCAGCTTAGCAATTAGCCAGCAAACGTGCTTTTTATTAGCATCAGCCTAATAGATGGAGGGGGCAGAATTGAAATGGAGGGGGCAGAATTGAAATGAGAGACTCCCTGTATAGAGAAGAGGGAAATATACAACATAAGCCAGTTTGCTCATGTAAAACAACTAAATCCATGGTTCTGCTTACAAAAACAAGGGTTTGGCTGTTGGGGGGGGGGGTGCTGGGAACTGTAGTTAAACAGCAGAAGAGCAGAAGGTCAAAGATCTTGTCTATATACATAGAATTCTATTTTGAGAAATGTTACATGTAGCAGTTGTTGCATCTTGAGAAAAATATGGCCTTCTCTGCATATCCGTGTGTTTATCACTGGTACCCCAAACCAATCCTGCCAGCTGGGAAGCCTCAGAATTGAAACAGTGGTCACAAATAGTTGGTGCAATTCTAGAAAATGTGCACTAAATCTGAACTATACTGGCACAGATCGTGGGTTCAGTTATCCCCTATGGGGCGGAAGACACATGCGGCTCCAAATAAAGCATGGAAAGGTACACCTGGCATTAACCTGCTGGACTGTCTACAATCTGGTTTTAAACCACAACACTCCACTGAAGCTGCTACCAAATGACCTTTTAACAGCTAAAGCCAACAAAAATTTCTCAACACTAATACTGCTTGATCTCTCAGCTGCATTTGACACTGGAGATCACCCTCTCCTCCTCCAGTCACTCCATTCGCTTGGCCTTCGTTACACAACCCTGTCCTGGTTCTCTCCTTAGCTCACCAATCGTTCCTTCAGTGTCTCCTACAACGGAGTAGCATCTTCTCCCCTACCTCTCTCTGTTGGGGTTCCTCAAGGATCTGTCCTGGGACCCTTATTATTTTCCCTTTATACTCCCTCTGCAAATTATTTAGCTCGTATGGTTTCCACTACCACCTCTACGCTGACAATACTCAGATTTATCTCTCCTCTTCGGATCTCAACCCAGAACTCCTCACTCGTGTCTCCTCCTGCCTGTCTGCTATCTCTACTTGGATTTCACAACGCTACCTTAAATTAAACCTCTCCAAAATGAAAATGGTTCTCTTTCCTCCAACCAACACCAGTAACATCTGGAAATATCCATCATAGTTAACAATTCCACTATCACCCCCGTCTCCCCAGGCCCGGTGCCTTGGGGTTATCCTAGATTCTGCCCTGACATTCACTCCTTACATTCAGTCACTTGTTAAATCATGTCACTTCCACCTAAGGAACATATCCAAAATACGATCATTTATCACCCAAGATGCTGCCAAAATTCTTATTCACTCATCATATCACGTCTAGACCAGTGGTTCTCAACCTTCCTAATACTGCGACCCTTTAATACAGTTCCTCATGTTGTGATGACCCCCAACCATAAAATATTAAAATATTTGTTTCCAGCCGACAGCGGATTGGTAGGAAAGTACAGGAGACAGTGTGGCTGCATAAAGGTTTGTTTTCAGTGCGCAGTGCAGCAAAAATTTTTTGCCACAACCCTATTACCATGTTAATTTTACAAATTTTAAATGGGCAGGGAGAGCTGAATGGTAGTCCCTACTAAGGAGATATAGAAAGTTGTAGTGCAACTGGCTTCCCTACACAGGTTACTGAACTACAACTCCCAGCACCAACACCCGGATATCTACAACCTTGCCCCAGGGCTAGTGGGGAGAGAGATGAACCTGCTCTTGAAACCCCTTAAGGGACCCCCGTGAAAGGGTTGTTCGACCCCCAGGCTGAGAACCACTGGTCTAGACTATTGTAACGCTCTTTTAATTGGCCTTCCCCTCAAGAGACTGTCACCTCTCCAGTCCATAATGAACACTGCTGCTAGGCTTATACACCTCAGCAACCGCTCTTCCTCTGCCATGCCATTCTGCCAATCCCTGCACTGGCTTCCACTGCCCAAATTCAAATTAATGACCCAGACATTCAAAGCACTTCATAATGCTGCTCCTCCCTGCATCTCTGAACTGATTTCTATATACTCACCCAGCCTCTACTGACTTGCTACTCAACTCTTCTATCATTACCTCCTCACACGCTTGCATTTAAGACTTTGCAAGGGCTGCACCCCTCCTCTGGAATTCTCTCACACGGTCTGTCCGACTTTCTCCAAACCTTTCTGCTTTCAAGAAATCTCTTAAAACCCACTTATTTAGAGAAGCCTACCCTCACTCTTAACTACCCAATGCAATACCAGAATCTCTCACCAACTTAACTCTGATCTTGCCCACTCCCACACCTTGCGTATCATTCCCTTCCCTTTAAATTGTAAGCTCTTTCGGCACAGGGCCTTCCTCACCTTTTGTACCAGTATTGACTGTGATGTATGTAACTCCATCTGTAATTCATATGATTTAGTTGTATAATCACGGTTATTTTACAGTGCTACTTAATATGTTGGCGCTATAATAATACATGCTATTAATAATAATAATAACTTGCTCCTTTCTATTGGCAGTAAGTATTCATCTTAAGAGTCTCATAAATATTTTATATTTGAAGGGGACCTTTACTAAAATGAAACAGTTTTAGAATGAAAAGTTAAAAGATGATGTCATTCTAAGCAACCGAATATTCATTTAAAAAAAAAAAAAAATCATTCTTTAACGGTTACTCTGTAAATTCATTTACCACCAGTTGTA